>CM071583.1:8752783-8857041 GCA_036426205.1 Ascaphus truei
GAGAGGAGGAGAAGAGAGAGAGGGGGAGAAGAGAGAGAGAGGGGAGAAGAGAGAAGAGATAGAGGGGGAGAAGAGGGGAGAAGAGAGAGGAGGGGAGAAGAGAGGGGGGGAGAAGAGAGAGGGGGGAAGAGAGAGGGGGAGAAGAGAGAGAGAGGGGGAAGAGGGCAGAAGAGAGAGGGGGAGAGAGAGAGAGAGAAGAGGGCAGAAGAGAGAGGGGGGGGGAGAAGGAAGAGAGGAGGTAAGATACATGGGGGTGGTGTGTGTTCTCTAGCAGGGTTTCTAAGAATGTTACTGTGTTGCTTGTGTGTCAATCGATCTTGTCTAATAAAAACTACAACTCCCATGATCCCCTACCTGTGAGCATGTGCAGTAGAGCATAGGGCTGTGACCCGGATGTAGTAGGCAGTGAAGTGCACACAGATAGTCCCGTGAGAAATGCAAAGGATCTGTGAGTGATGCAGCAATGTGAACTCACTTACTGTGCTGCCCTGTCTGCAACAACCCGCCCACCCGGAGATTTCAGGGACAAACCCGGAGCCCGGAGAAGGGGCTGCCAAACCCGGAGTCTCCGGGTGAAACCCGGAGAGGTGGCAACCCCGTCTGTTAGTAGTCATAAAAGCGTGTTTTGGTTGTTATATATATATATATATATATATATATATATATCTCAAATGGAAATATTACTGTATGCTCATTTGCATGTCTTAGACAGGTCTGCAACCCCGCCTTTCACCATAATCACCCAGCACACAGCACTTCCACTGCAGCAAGGGATTCTGGGAAATGACATGCAAATGAGCACACAGTGCCACCTTTTGCTTCAAAACCATTCAACATGGTTCCCCTATAGGCTTTGCTGTGGAGTGTTTTTGTCCCTATAGGCTTTGCTGTGGAGTGTTTTTGTCACTTTTTGTACCCACCATAACTTAACTAAGTGTGTACACACACACACACACACACACACACACACATACGTGCACGTACACACATGTAAAAAGAAAAAAATGCATGTAAACGAATATATTCTGTTTTGTTTTTGGTTTTAACAGAGGTTGACGTGGAGATCAGGCCAAGCAGACAGAAAGAACTGTGCTATGAAAGGTAAACGCAAGGTGAGTATTTACAGCAGGCGTGGACAACTCCAGTCCTCAAGGGCACCAACAGGCCAGCTAGTATGGATATTTTTGTGTCGGCACAGGTGGCTCAATCGAACCACTGATTGAGCCACCCGTGCTGAAGCTGGGATTGATTGAGCCACCTGCGCTGAAGCAGGGGTATCCTTAAAACCTGACCTGTTGGTGACCCTTGAGGACTGATTTACAGGCATAACGTCTTGTGGACTAACGTTCAAAAGCTTAAAGTGAGTGGAGCTTTGTGTTGTTGATCCATGTTTTTCTGGTTTAGGATGAATGCCATAACTACATCAAGGTTTTTGTTCCAAGAAATGACGAGATGGTATTTGTTTGTGGTACAAACGCCTTCAATCCCATGTGCAGATACTATAGAGTAAGTATAAAGGCAATTTACCAGGGCTTTCTTTTTTTTGTCTTTGTTTAGGCTGTGTGTGTGTGTGTGTGTGTGTGTGTGTGTGTGTGTGTGTGTGTGTGTGTGTGTGGTGTGTGTGTGTGTGTGTGATGTGTGTGTGTGTGTGTGTGTGTGTGTGTGTGTGTGTGTGTGTGTGTGTGTGTGTGGTGTGTGTGTGTGGTGTGTGTGTGTGTGTGTGTGTGTGTAAGGAAATTAAATTATTGCTCAGTGATGGTGCTTGCGGTGAAGCCAGGATCACCATCCAGCAACAAAAATAGATAGATTCCTAATGCACAGAATCCGCAGCACTCAAAAATTTTTCAAAGATTAAATTTTATAAAGCAACACAAGCATTGGGGGGTAATCCGAAGGAAAAAGTATAGCGGACGGTTGTCAGACCTTGTTACACTGGTCTTGCTCTAAAGAAAGCTTGTGTGGGTCTTAGTTTTTCCAGTTTGTTGTATAACTCTGTCATCTTCATGCTTGTGTTGCTTTATTAAATTTAATCTTTGAAATTTTTGAGTGCTGCGGATTCTGTGTATTAGGAATATATATATATGTGTGTGTGTGTGTGTGTATATGTATGTGTGTGTATATATATGCAGTGTTCGACAAACCTATACATTTGCTCGCCCCGGCCGAGTGGATTTAACATCGGGGCGAGCTCTTATTGGCCCAAGCAGCACACGTTTGTTACTAGGTGGCGAGTAGATTTTTTGGTGTGGCGAGTAGATTTTTTGGTGATTTGTCGACCACTGTATATATGTATGTATATATGTATATATATATATATATATATATATATATTACTTGTGAGCACATTCACATGTCTTAGACAAGTCTGCAACCCTGCTTTTCGCCATTATCACATAGCATACAGTGCTTCCACTGCAGCAAGGGATTCTGGGAAATGATATGCAAATGATCACAGTGCCACCTTTTGTCTCAAGTCCATTATTACATGGAGCCCTTAAGCCAATGCTCGCTGTTTTAAATACAGCTTTTAAACATAGCCTGGGGATGAGATGCAAAGCCAGTGAAGCCGCTCACAGACACTGTTTCGATTAATATATACATATATATATATATATATATATATATACACACACACACTTTTTTTAATATAAATAATCGTTCATGTTGATTGGGTCTTTTCCTTTGAACATTGTTCGTAAATTCAGTGTCTTTCTGATGTTGGTTTTGTAATATCTTACAGACCTAACGTTTATTTACTTGACTTCTGCAGTTAAATACTTTAGAATATGATGGGGAAGAAATTAGTGGTTTGGCCCGATGCCCGTTTGATGCCAAACAAACCAATGTTGCACTCTTTGCTGGTAAGAACATTCGAATTTTAAGTGTATATTTAGCGTACGTGACTAATTGATTTATGATTGCCACGGGCATGAAAACGGGAACAGACATACTTGTAGAAATTGTTTATGTATAAGATGTTTTAAAACGGGTCGGTAATATTTTTGCTGACATAGAAGTGTGAGTGATACATTATGCAATGGATGAAACGTTACGAAGTTGTGATGCTTATCCCGGAATTCTTTTAGTAATTATCTGGCATGTATTTAACAACAAATGCAGACTAGGTGTAATTATTACAGTTGTCCTGGCTTGTGTGTTTTTTTTTAAAGCAGCAATCCAGGTTGCATACTTTTTTTGTTATGGGATTGAAGCAGGTTGTCTCTGGAGCTGAACCCCGTTAATTTCCACCTTGGGGACCCCCTGTTTCCAGAGATACTTGCCACTGTAGAGGTGCCGGTATCTCTGCACCTAGGGAACTTGTGTGCCTAACATAATGGCGTTTAAATGTCCCATATCACATGAGCCAATAGGAAGCCATGACATCATCCCCTGCGGCTTCCTATTGGCCCGCGTGACCTGGACATTTAAACGCCACAGAGATACCGGCAGCACCTACGGAGGTAAGTATCTCTGGAAGCAGGGCCCCCCCCGGGAGCTGAAATTAATAGAATTCAGATCCGGAGACCCCCTGCTTCAAACTTCTACCAAAAAAAAAGCAAGTAATGCAACCTGGTAAAAAATATTATTATTTGAACCTTCAACTGGTGAAAATTCACAAATTCTGCTAAAATAATTAAACTAATACAACACAACCTTGGAATTTGCTATCTCTTGGTACGTGTAGGCTTCCGAATACTTCCAAACACCACGTAAAAACATGAGCGGTTTTTTTATAATGTGGCCTGTTCATGGAGTTCTGGTTTCTGTTTTAGATGGGAAGTTGTATTCTGCCACCATGGCAGATTTCCAAGCCAGCGATGCCGTCATCTACCGAAGCATGGGGGACGGATTTGCTCTGAGGACAATTAAATATGATTCAAAATGGATAAAAGGTACTTGAGACGGGGCTTTTATTAAAAATGACACCGAGATCACGCACTTAGAATGAGAGTGAAGCGTAACATCATTTAATGGTATTTCTCAGAAATATGATGCATATTAAGCACTAAGATCCCTTTTGGTGTGACACTGCTGTATGATGAAGCGAAATCTTGCACGCAGTTACAGCAAAGTCCTTTACTTTTAAATGCACTTTTTTTTTCCTTTTGCAAAATGGTTTTTGATTGATTCTGCATATAAAAAAAACCGGTGCTGTAATGTAAATCCTTTGAGTCATTTTTCCACTCCATTAGCCTGCATTAGAGACTGCAAGATCAATTAAGCTTGAATCCACCGGTTTTATACATTCAGCCTAGCCTATTTGGGTTCATCGTGGCTTGCATGTAGTGAATAAACTCGAGATGCCTTGTGTATCGTACATTTTAGCTGACATGCTCCTCTTGTCTCTCTTGCTTTTCAGAGCCACATTTTCTCCATGCTATAGAGTATGGAAGCTATGTCTACTTCTTCTTTCGTGAAATTGCCGTGGAGCATAATAATTTAGGCAAGGTAAGTGCAGAATTGGGAGAGTTCCCAGTTCGAGATTGAAGCGGGGTTAGCAAAGCTGTGAAGTTTAGTGCACAAGCTAGAAAGCTATATATACCGGTCCGAACAAGCCAGTGCTTCAAAAATCTTAATACAATTGTAAAATTATCTAGTACCCTTGGGGCAGTTCATTTTCCAGCTCTCTCTAACAGAACTGTCTGTAAGAATTATGCGCGTAGCTGTTTTTTAGTTAATCTTTGAAGACGGACCGTGTGTGATCTTGACTGCTGATGTACAATATACAGGCAGAGTCTTGTCGCTCCGTTCAATTGCCACACACAAATTCAACCAATGTGGTTGGCAAAATTCAGAACGACCCTGAATAGGAACCGCTTGGCATTTTGGCAACAATGAAATGTTTTAAAGTTTCAAAAGAGCTCGTACCTCCCCAATGTGAAATATTTAAATGACACAAATGCAGATGCTGGTGCTACATGAGACATTTCGTTGTAAATTATTAAACCATTTACGCATTGGTTAGTGAAAGACTTTGCCAAAGGTGGAGAAACACTGTTAGTGATGCTTTAAAATGGACATTCAGTTGCTGTTAAATGCAGTCTGCTTTCTTTCAATGCTCTGCCACTGACACAGATAAAGACGTAGCTGCCTTCCGTTTAAAACAAACTTGCGTGATGTTTTATTAACCAAGTGGGGGATGGGGGGGGGAGTGGATTTCTTTAGCGCTGATTTCTAGTAATCTCCTTTTTGGCTTTGGTTCAATTTTCTAGGCAGTGCATTCTCGTGTCGCACGCATATGCAAAAATGATGTGGGAGGCTCTCAGAGAGTACTTGAAAAACACTGGACTTCATTTGTAAAGGCCCGGCTCAATTGCTCTGTTCCCGGGGATTCATTTTTCTACTTTGATGTTCTGCAGTCTATCACGGACATAATAGAAATCAATGGAATCCCCACTGTTGTCGGTGTATTTACCACGCAGCTTAATAGGTAAGAGACGAGCGGATTGACATCAAACAAAGTGCTTTACTTGTTGTTGTTGCTAAAATAGTTGCCATTGTAGTGTACAACCCCACAAAAGAGTGTCCCTTTTTTTTTTCAGCATCCCAGGCTCAGCAGTTTGCGCTTTCACCATGGATGACATTGAGAAGGTATTTAGAGGGCGATTTAAAGAACAAAGGACTCCAGACTCTGTTTGGACAGCTGTACCTGAAGATAAAGTGCCCAAGCCAAGGTATTTCAAGCAAAAAAGCAAGCTTCCACAGATACCAGCACAACCCCCATCTTAGCTCTCCTAAATGGGTGTGCTTCTGTTCTTCACCGCTTTGTAAAATAATAAAGCCTTCGGTACTTTTTAAGCCGAGCATATTTGCTACATTGTGTTGTGGAACCTATCTCCCAATGTCACTTCTTATTTCAGACCTGGGTGCTGCGCCCGGCATGGAATGGCTGAAGGTTATAGGGCCTCCACAGAGTTCCCAGACGAAACGCTGTCCTTCATCAAGTCCCACCCGCTGATGGATTCCGCTGTCCCTTCTGTTATCGAAGAGCCGTGGTTCACCAAGACGCGTGTCAGGTAGGATGACGCTCGCGGACGAACACGTGAAGTTGCCTTTTGTATAACTATGGTACGACTCTGTTTATTTTTATTTTTTTTAAAGGTACCGATTGACTGCCGTTGCAGTGGATCACTTAGCCGGTCCTTACTTAAACTACACCGTCCTGTTTGTGGGTTCTGAAGCTGGCGTTGTATTGAAGATCCTCGCTAAGACGAACCCCTTTTCTCTGAACGATAGTGTATTACTGGAAGAGATTGATGCATACAATCGTGCAAAGTAGGTATTCCTATTGTGCAAAATACATTTTGTTCTTGTACGAGTTGGTCTTCTACAAAACAATATGTTTTATTGTGGTTTATTATTGATCACCCATTCTTGTTTAATAAAATAAAAATTAACCCCTTTATCGACGTGGTGGAAAAATAAACTTGTATAGCCTTTCGGTATCAATGTTAATTTTTATTTCTTGCTTCAAGGTGTTTATATTTTTGAGAAATCCGTATATTTGTGCAAATGTTATTGAAACTCTGTAATAATGGTTCTTCGTGAAAATACAGTGGCATATTTTACTTGAAACAGGGGATTGTCGCAATTATTTTATTATTGATTGAAACCATTCTTAATTTACTTTTGATTGTCTGTTTTAGATATGTTTAAGTCTTGCTAGATAACGTTCAGAACAGATTCAATGTGTTTGCCATGAAGCAGGCAAGTGTGTGTGTGTGAGTGTGAGTGTGTGTGTGAGTGTGTGTGTGTGTACACACACAGTGGTTGACAAATCACAAAAATATACTCGCCACCTAGTCCCGCCCCCAATCCCGTCCTGCTTGGGCGGCCATGAGGAGGTCGCCACGGGGTCAAATTCAGTCGCCAGGGGCCTGTAGTTGACTGGATTTGTCGAACACTGTGTGCGTATGTATGTATATAGATATATAGATATATATATATAGATATATCTATATATATATACAGATATATATATATATATATAGAGAGAGAGAGAGAGATATCTATATAGATATATAGATATATATAAATACAACTGTATGCTCATCTGCATGTCTTAGGCAGGTCTGCAACCCCGCCTTTCCCCATTATCACCCAGCACACAGCACTTCCACTGCAGCAAGGGATTCTGGGAAATGACATGCAAATGAGCACACAGTGTCACTTTTTGTTTCATTATATATATATATATATATATATTCTCTGTGCAATAGAAATCTGCTTGAAATAAAATATGTTTGGGAATCGAATTGTGATTTGTATAATTATTCATTTTCTTTCTATTGTATTGTATGTCTTATTTATATAGCACCATTAATGTACATAGCGGTTCACAGTAGTAATACATATGGTATTCAAATAAATAACAGATAATATAAATATTATCTTTCTTACTAAACAGGTGTTATGGCGACAGTGAAGAAGACAGGAAGGTCCTGTCCTTGCAGATGGATCGAGACCACCATGTTCTATTCGTGGCATTCTCAAGTTGCGTAGTCAGAATTCCCCTTAGCCGTTGTGAGCGTTATGGATCATGCAAAAGGTACACGGCTTTTCCTTTGGACAAACGGATCTGGTTGCTCAGGAACCTTTAGCAATAGACGTTGAGTTCTTTTTCTTTCTTTAACCTACAGGTCTTGCATTGGCTCACGAGATCCTTACTGTGGATGGCTAAACCACGAATCTTGTGGCAGAATTAAGCCTGGCATGTTGTAAGTGCTTTGTGTATACCGTACGAACTATTGCAGCAATTATGTTATGTGGAGATATATACCAACAAAAAAGGAAACCGCTCCAGAAACTGATCATTACGGTAGCTAATAATCAGATATTAAGTTATAATATAGGACTAATATCAGTGTCCACAATATTAACGCTGATGGTGCTGTAGGACATATGATACTGTATGTATCAAAAAGAACCCCCAAATAGGCACGCTATGTATACTTTTTTTTTTTTTTGCTATACCAGGAGTGCTTATTTGGGGATTCTTTTTTGTTTTCGTGTGTACGCGCACACACACACCCACACACCCCCACACACACACCCACACCCACACCCAAGAAGAGTTACTGTTTTGCTGGGATGTTTTGGTTCTAACACCCTTCTAAAATGATGTTTTTATTTATTGGTAAATGAATGTCACTGTGTTGTGTGTATTTAGTACCATATTTTTTTTAACACAATGCTTATGAGACACAAAATGTAAATCCCAATGGGAAGTAGTAATCGGCTTTTGATCCAGTTGGGAGGTAAGGTATTACATCTCGGGAGAATCATATTAATTATCACAGAACCATTCGCCTGTACAAACAAGCATAAATTGACTTTCTATATTTACACAATATTTTTTTTTTCCTAGTGTGAACTTGTGGCCCTGTTCTATTTCTCATTTACACTTGACGCAGGATTTGCTAGCACAGCTAATATATTTATTATAAATTAATATTCTTCCCCCACTCCCCCGCCTTGTTTTACATTAATGCAGCTTTGGATATGAGCAGGATGTCGAGTATGGGAACACAGCACAACTTGGAGACTGTCATGGTAAGAATCTGCCTTTTTAATGTTCAATAAACGCATTTTATTTTTCGCTTCATAGTATAGAAAAAAAAAATGCACTCCTAATGCACATGTCACCTCTATTTTAACCTAATGTGTTTAGTAACAAAATTAAAATGTTGTTTTTTTTTCCTGCTATGTATAACTGCTTGAAGCCTATACAAGAAGTAGAAATCTGCCAAAGATATTTTATTTTTACTTTCAGTTCAAACTTGAACCGTTTTTGCTTTCTTTTGGTTACTTTGCACTGATTATCTGTTCCTTTAATTTTAGACAATTTACCTACTACAACTACACCAGATTACAAAATATTTGGCGATCCAACATCTGGTTAGTTTAATTAATTTTATTTAAAAAAAACTACACTGCTTTTTCTTTTCTTTCAGTTAAGCATTTTCTGTTTTTATGCGCCCCCCCCCTTCTCTCTCCCTTTTTCGCAGTTTGCGACCCCCCTCATTTTTGTGCTTCGACTCATGTACCCCACTTATAATAAGGATTTTCTCTTTTTTTTACTTGGAACGTCACCTTTGTGTAAGCCGCATGTTAACCCGATCATCATTTACCGAGGCACATCTTTATATTAAAAGTCTAATTAATATGTGACATTTTCACGGCATGAAAGCCAGCAAGCTTTCATTTCTCCTATCCATGCATTTGTGAATGCCCGTTTGTTATCTATCAGTGATAAGACAGCCACGTTTTCTCATACCGCATCCTGTTGTACGACGACACATTTTACACAAGTGTGTTGTTACGCTTTGAACATGTCTCTTTCTGTTATTAAATATCACTATTTAGCATAAAGCGGAACAAAGGGCTCCAACGATGTAACATTTCAACCAATGATACAAACCAAGTGACTCAAATATGTCTAGTCTTGCTAGTGCGTATTTGTAAGAAATGCTGTTTGGGGGGGGAGGGGGGGGTTTAAACAAAATTGCCATAAAAAAGATGTACAGTGTGAATCCACATTTAATGAAAATCTGTTTGCTACCACAGACATGGAAGTACCCTCGTCTTCTGTAACCACAATGACAAGTAGCCCAGTCATTTTGCCTAAACTGATTGGTTCCTGGAAACCCAGAATGACTGGCTCTCGGAAATTTGTTTTTCAAGATGACCCAAACACTTCTGATTATGTTGATCCATTAACAGGTGTCCCGAAGGGTAAGGCCTTACAGGGGAGGACCATAAACTGAGGGGAAACCTGGAGTCATTTCCTTGAAGTAGTTTCCCCCCGAAATTCATTAAAATGCCTCCACTCTTAAAGGGATGTTTAGCATATGTTTGAAAAAGGTGAATTGATATTGCTATTACTACAACTGGGCTGGCTGCCCTTTGAGTATTACGGTATATATTAGCCATGTACTCCATGCATAGTAATTGATTTTAATAGCGGGGTTAACATTGGGGCAGGTTTCCTCTCAGACATTATGGCAGTGCATTTTATTTTATTTGTCCTTTGTTTGTGTGTTAAATGCATTTTCAGTTTATATATTTTGGGTAAGCATCTCTGTCTTATTTTGTGCAAAACAACAGCAGTACCATCTACATGGCCATTGTCTGCATACGTTTATTGAGAAAGTGTCACTAAGTGAGGGAACCCAAACTTTGAGTGTCAGACCCACGGTATGTTCTGGAGCAGACCCAGGAGGGTCCACATCGCCCTTGGTAATAGAGCGCTATAAATAGAATTAATACTAAGTCCTGGAGGTAGTCCTCAAAGAGGACTCAAACCAAGTCCAGAGTTGAATTGCAAACCAGAATCCAGAGCGCAAACACTTCCAGGTCTGTATGAAAAGATTAAATAGAACACCATAGTGTAACGCAATAAAAACAAATGGAGAAATGTATATGGCGATGAGGTATTATTCCACTCGCATTTAAAGTAAGTAAAGCGGTGTAGTGATTAGGAGTAACTAACTCATAAGATCCTCTGGGCACCCTCGTCAGTCATCCAACGGACCCTATTTGAAGGGGGAATCCCACATAAAGTAGAAAAAACAGCAGCAATAATGCAGATTGCTTTATCAATATAAAGGATTCGTGTGGGGGTGTGTGTGTGTGGTGTGTGGTTGTGTGTGTGTGTGTGTGTGTGTGTGGCGGTGCTTGGTGTGTGTGGGTGTGTGTGTGGGGTGTGATGTGGGTGTTGTGGTGTGTGGTGTGGTGTGTTAGGGATATATATATATATATATATATATATATATATATATATATTATAATATATATATTAGTGTGAGGATATTATGTGTGTATATACTGTTATATAAACCATAACACATATCATCTATAATGGCTGCCATCACATGCCTCTGACCAAGGGTGGTCTAACTGCTTGACTTTTCCGATGTTTGAGTGTGTGATACACATACTTGAATCCTTTTTATATTGATAAAGCAATCTGCACGATTTGCTGCTGTTATTTTAATTTGCCACCGGCCTTAGTTCACCTTTGTCCTAGGGTGGCCTGCTCCTTTTAATCCTTTTGCTAATTAAAATGTATGTACAGGTATGTATGTACAGGTATGTATGTGTATGTATGTATGTACAGGTATGTATGTACAGGTATGTAAGTATATGGCTCCCCTCAGATAGTGACACTATTTAACTCTTTGGCAGGTGTCCAAGAAGATGGCTACTGCTGTAAATACCTTATTTCTGTCACATTGTTTTCTTTTTGTTCCCTTTTCTGTGGTTTTAATTTCTCGATCATTTATTTATTTCTCTTCCTTTGCACACTGCCGATAACCCTGAGCATTTCCTTCAAAATGTTCAAAGGCCTTGCCTCTAACAGAAACAAACGTCCTCTCTAATGCTAACATCCACTCATTTTTAGGTGTAGCTTTCCTCGGGCAAACAGGAAGATGGCATGTAAACTAACTTTCTTTTAACCTTGCAGAGCATTGGGTTTCAGGCTTCTCTCGCAGTAGAGGTTAACTTCAGAAATGTCTGTGGTTGCTAACTAAACTATCTACTGTACTAACAATGGCACCAGGATAAACTAACACAATATTCTCTTTGTAGGTCTAATCTAATACATGTATCCTAAAATTGTATGTAGGGTACCAGTGTAGGGCATGCGAGTGTGTCGTCATGATGGATTTTATACAACTGCATAGTAAATAAGCTTTGTCCTGGGGTAGCAAAGAAAAATAAGTACGTAAGGTGAATATAAAGATATATACAGTGCCTACCAAAACATTATAATGTATGTTTAATTCTTTACAATATCTTCATACGTTACATTTTTATTTTAGAAGTATTTATTTTAGCAAAATTAATACTGTAAATAGTAGACTAACCTACATTTGTAGCACAGCAATTACGAATGTACAAAACAAACAACAAAACAGTTGCAGGTCCAATCTGTTCACAATGGGTTTTCTGTAGTAACTGCAGTCAGAATGAAAGCAGTTTTACTTTGTCATATTGAAATGTGTTTTTAAGTAGAATTTATTGAAATAATGATTCTACTGCCATGTTGGTCCCAGAAAAGATGGATTTGGAATTCGCATGCGTAAGATCACCCATGTATGGTTTTCATGCTGATACAATAACAAAAGTTATCTAAATCCACAATCCAACTTTTTCAGAAACCAATATTTTTACTAGAATAATTTCACTGCTGTATTGGTTTTTTATTATTTTATGGCAACTGCACAGAAGTCACTTAATCCCTATACACTTACACTACACTGTTGAAGAAGACCCCCTGTTTGTAACAACAACAACAAAAAAGCAATTGACTTAATATTTGTTGTAACTGTCACTTTTTTTTTTTTCATTTTCAAGTTAATCATTTATCCTTCCCAAGATGTTTCCCATCTTGATGCAGGGATTGATGGAAGGCAGACTAAGAATAGAATGCAAATTAAGCAAATGATTCTATTACAATAAACACATTTAATGAGCTGTCAGTGTACCGAAGACATCACCTGTTTGACTTGGGCTCAGGACGGATTTGCTCTAAAATATATATATATATTTTTTTTTTTACAGGTGTAAGATGGGAAGTGCAGTCAGGAGAGTCAAACCAAATGGTGCATATGAATGTCTTGATCACCTGTGTCCTTGCTGCATTTGTACTTGGAGCATTTATTGCAGGTGTGATCGTTTACTGCTATAGGGAGATGTTCGTACGGAAATCACGGAAAATACACAAAGATGCAGAGTCGGCGCAATCCTGTACTGACTCCAGTGGAAGTTTTGCTAAACTGAATGGATTATTTGATAGCCCAGTTAAGGAGTATCAACAACATATTGATTCCCCCAAACACTATACAAATATATTGACATCTAGAAAAGAATTGCCACCACATGGTGAAACAAAGACCATCATTATGGACCATCAAGGACAGCCTCCAGAACTAGCTGCGCTTCCAACGCCTGAATCAACCCCAGTGCTTCAGCAAAAGAGCCTACAACCCATCAAAAACCAGTGGGAAAAGGCACACAACAACTTAAACATTTCAAGGAAAGAGACGCCTCTGAAAAGCCCCCAGTTTTTTCCTTCCAGCCCCCCGCCTCACTCACCTTTAGGTCAAGGACAAATCCCCAGTGCAGTTGTTCTTCCCAATGCCACCCATGATTACAACACATCCTTTTCAAACTCAAATGCCCACAAGTCGGACAAAAAAGTTCATAACATCGAGCATTCACTGGTAAAACAGTCAAGTAAGAGAGACCACAGGCGTTCTGTCGATTCCAGGAATACATTGAATGATTATTTGAAACATTTAAATGAATCCACAGGGAGCCCCAAAGCGGTTATGGCAGATATTCAAGTGGTCCATCAGAATAGCCATCAGACTCCTCATCAGACTTTGATGCTTGATACAATGGGAAATATGTCTGAAATTCCACCAAAAGTTCCAAATAGGGAAGCATCCTTGTACTCCCCCTCGTCTACTCTTCCAAGAAATAGCCCAACAAAGAGAGTGGATGTCCCTTCAACCCCAAATGGCCAAATGACATCTTTAGAAACACAAAGGAGTTATCATAAAAACTCATCACAAAGGCATTCGATATCGGCCCTTCCGAAAAATATGAACTCACCAAATGGTGTTTTGCTTTCGAGACAGTCCAGTATTAACCGAGGAGGTTATATGCCTCCAAGTCCTAACCCAAGGATGGACTACATGCAAGGAACGCCCGTCGCTGTTCACCAACAGACTTCCTTATCACGACAAAGCAGTTGTTATACAGGACATGGAACCCTTCCGCGTACAGGAATAAAGAGGGTACCGTCCATAAAGCCTGACGTGCCACCAAAACCTTCATTTGCGCCACAAAACACTACTGTTAGACAGCTGAACAAATATAGCTACTAAAACGTGTATTCTGTTATACACAAGAATGCAAATAATAACACATGGTGTTATAAAAAAACTCTTACGGCAGAGACGTGCTTGCCCAATCTGTCCTGAACAAAGTGGCCAAAGAAACTGTCTTTAGTTTGGCAACATCGTGTTTTGCCATACACAGGACGGACGGGCAAGGCATACTTGCAAAAAAACAAAACCGGAAAGTGCTGGTCATTTTACTACTTTTGTTTGGAGCCAAGTGGACTTGTAGCACAGTGGGGGGGGGGCTACTTTACCGTTAAAAAAAAACCTGATACAGTACTAAGATATACGATATACTTGAAAAAAACAAAAATGGGCTTCATTTTAGACTGCCTCTGTGTGTAGCCATCCCATTCAATGTGAACGTTTTAATATGTATGCATTCACCTTGCCTCTTACACAAGTGTCAGAAAAAGGTCTCAATCAAAGTTGGAGCGATCAAGTAATTTCCCTGCTACTCTCTAAAGCCTAAATCGTATCATTTATCGTGAGCGGCATCATTCTGTATGCCAAAAAAAATAAAATTAAATGTGTGCATATATGTCTTGTACACACACAGATGCACGCAGAGATTCTGATTATTATGCTGTGGGACGGTTTACATTGAGCATGGCTGAACAAACAGATGATTAACTTCCACTAGCATTCTGCTGGGTTTTACTGTATATCAGACAGAAACCGAGCTCGCTCTGTTCTGCCTTCCACATGATTTAACAAGGTACCTTGTGCAAGAATATGAAGACTCTTAGTAATGTTATGCTGCTATTTACCCCAACATTGTGTATTTCCACTGGAAACAATGCTGAAGATCCTGTATCCTCAGCGGTTCACTCTTAGCCTAGGACAGGGGTGAGCCAACGCCAGTCCTCAAGGGCCACCAACAGGTCAGGTTTTCAGGATAGGCGCTGAAGCAGGGATATCCTGAAAACCTGACCAGTTGGTGGCACTTGAGGACTGCAGTTGGCTCACCCCTGGCATAGACGGTAGCTAGCATTACCTGTCCACTGTGAAATTGAATCCCTATACATGTTACGTTGGTGCCAGAGAGGATTCCCAGTGGCTAATGTGCTAGCAGCCTAATCCTTTTATGTATGCCTTTATACCAACAAATAGATGTTCATCCCAAATTCCTCTTCCCTTAAGTTTAATTTTTTTTTTTTTTTTTAAAGTTCACAGTGTCCCAACTGAAATAGTCTGTTCCACAGTAGTGCAATTATTATTGTTTCATGTATGGAGGTTTTCTGAGGTCATGCAGGTAATGGCAATGTGCTGGAAAGGTGTGAGGATACCTGAATCTGTGCATTTTGTGCCTTATTCATGAGAACACAATTATTATAGTCTGTCCGGTGTCTTCAGTTTCGCACAGCGGGCGGCCAACTCCAGTCCTCAAGGGCCACCAACAGGCCAGGTATTTGGGGATATCCCTGCGTCAGCACAGGTGGCTCCATCAGTGCCAGCTTGAGCACAGTCTTGGACTGAGCCACCTGTGCTGAAGCTGTGATATCCTGAAAACCTGACCTGTTGAAGACTGCAGTTGGCCAGCCCTCGTTTAGCACATCAATTTTTTTTTGTTCCCGTCAGATATAAACATTTTGAATAAGCCCTTTCGACCGATGAATATCAAAAAGGCAAAAAGCAGCATGCAGTCAAAACTACCGCCAACTAAGAAAAACACTCCATCAGCGCAATTATAAAATTAAATAAGGTTTTCTGGGCTAATGCAACACCTGTTAAAGCTCCGTAAAGCCTTTCCAAGATTTGACAGTACCTTTTTTGTAACTGTTGTTCAACACAGATGGCTATTTTAGCTGAAAAGATGCACATAAGCATATGGTTTATTGATCATAACAAAGAATATTACAAAGGCAGAGGATGAATTTGTTTTAGAACTATTAAAAAAAAATTTAAATAAACTTCCAACTAAAATGTGTTTTTACAAGGAACTATTCTGCGCTGAAGCGCTCGCGAAGAAGGGAAACAGAAACGGCTTATTCTTTTTGTAAAAAAAAAAAATGTATCTGGTTAAAAAAAAAAAAAAAGAAGTGCAGTATGGTGTTTCCGACGGCCAAAGTTGCAAACGTTAATCTTAGAGACTTGGGGGCAATATTTAAATGTAATACCAGTTATGCAATTTATATCTACTACGTCATCCATTTCAAATTGTGAAAGCTGATGTGAGTTCATGTTTAAAATAGTAAGAAGGCCCAAGTCTGGCTCATTAGAGAGGCTGTACAAGCCAAACAATAACATCTGTTAACCTGGTAACATTGTACCGCCTCGTAGATCGTACTGTGAGTTCTATCAGTATTTATGTTGACGTTTCTAACATTCAGTCTAGGCTAAACTATTCATTTAATAAAAGTGCTTTATCCATTTGTGCGAAGGTAAAAGCAGATTGTATCTTTTTATATTGGTCCAGCATATAAAAGTAACCATTCAATTAAGTTGCTCTATGCCAACTCCCGGTCCGCATGGGCCGCCAACAGGTCAGGTTTTCGGGATATCCCTGCTTCAGCACAGGGGGCCTGTGCTGCAGAAGGGTATCCCGAAAAACCTGACCTGTTGGCGGCCCATGCGGGCTGGATTTGGCCGCCCCTGCTCTATCCTGTTCAGTAGAGTACTTTAATGTGTAGATATCTTTGTAAAGTTGTATTGTGAATGTGTAAATAATTCTGTACTTTTGGGTTTTTAACACCGCATGTAAAGTCAAAATAAAATATTCAAGTGAGAAAGTGGTTGTGGATCGTCACTCGAAATGTTCTTGTGGTTCCCTTGAAAAATACCTTTTACGTATCTGACTGGCATGTGCAAAGAAAAAACCTATTGAAATATTGTGGGATCCGGATGTTTTTGTCAAGGTTAGGGTAGGGGGTTCTCAACCCCAGTCCTCAATACCCCCCAACAGGTCAGGTTTTCAGGATATCCTTGCTTCAGCACAGGTGGCTCAATCAGCAGCTCTGCCATTCAGACTGAGCCACTGATTAGCCACCTGTGCTGAAGCTGGGATACTGTTAAAACTTGACCTGTTGGGGGGGGGGGGTAGGGGGCGTCTTGAAGAATGGAGTTGAGAACCTCTGGGTTATGGGAAATTCTAAAACATCTTTCCAGACTGGACCAATTAAATGTTTTTTATAAACATTTCTTCACGGATTTTGCTGCAGTTTAAATAGTTAAATAGCCTTTTATCGCCTTATAAATAGATCCTACCTCCGACTTCCAGACCCCAAAAAATCAAGTAAAAAAAAAAAGATCTTGCAGACTTAATACATTGCACATCTCTCTTCTGTACATATTTGCACCTGTATATTTTAGACAATCAGTACAGATGTATTAGTCATGCAATGCACACCTTCGAAGATGAAGTGGTAAATATCCACTTGCGTTGCCTCGTAACTTACAAACAATTTCATAAATTGAACACACAGGGAGAGAGACTTCAACTAGTATTCTATGCATTCATTTTGTTTCTCAACGTTGTATGGACACATTGAATATAGGGTGTACACTTTTGTATGGGAAAGATCAGCAAAACATGTATTTGCTCCTTGCCTGACAGCGCCGGTTAACCTGGGGTCATTGTTGCGAGGAAGGAAAGCCCTTAAGAATATAAATGTTTGTGCTTGTATGATTGGATTACTGGACTGAATATACATGCTACGTATGCTTCTGTTTCACGAGCACATTGATAATTGGGCATTCCCACGTCCGTTTCTGTCCTGTTTTTATAAACCTCTCTGGGTAATCTCCTACATTCAAAAATGTCTCCTAGGGTCTACAAATTCTCAAGCAGAAATCCAACAGGCTGGTTTTACGGTGATCTCATTGTCCTTGCTCCCTTTACAGAAGCATGTACTACACTGCACGTAGATAATAGTTTGGGAGGAAATACCGTAATGTTACTCCTTTCAGACAGGCATGCAATGCAATTTACTATGCTTGACGATATGTTCCAGTTATACTGTCGGGTGCAGAATGGATGACGCCTCTACATTAAAATGATCATTAGAAATAAGCAAATGCCAGTGTCATTATTTTCTCATTTTTTTTTAATTCACCCTGTTGCTGTACTGTTCCTTTTTGTAATTTTTAGCTACATCAATGCTCATTTAATGACGTTTGCATAGCTTTTATATAAATGTCAATACGTGGATTTTTCACTGGTTTTATTAAAGTCATAAATATCTCATTTGCAGCATGAAATCATATATCACTATGCTCAGGGAACGAGAACATCATTAGCTCCAGGCTTGCAGTTAGGCACATAGCTGTGGATGAAAAACCTTGCATATTACTCTGGTTTGTGTTGTGACTTCCTGCTATTTTTACTGTGTGTCTCTGTATTTAGGAGGGATTACCAGCTTCCCTTCACAAAGAGAATAATTTTTATTTTTTTTATTGATTAGAAAATATGCAATCCAAGGAACACCCACTGGTCCTGTGCCAACATAAAGCTTTGTAAATAAGATAACATTGTATGCATTGTGCAACAAGTCTTTACTTCTTTCCTGGGAAGGGAATACAATACATTGCATGTCGACGCATTTCTGGACACACTGGTAGAGAATTGAGAATATAAAGCATATATACCAAGTTTCCTTGAATTCTTGTGTCATATAATTTGACGCGCACACACAGCCCTTGTAAGCTCAGAACCCCAACCCATCACACCATATATATGTGTCAACTAGGTGTGTTACTGAGATTGTGATCTCAAGTAACAAATTTAAGCTTAAAATGCGTCGGCCAAATATTTGAACTAAATGATCCTCACTAATGAAAAGAAAAACAGCTAAATATTTAACTATATAATTTGTCATATTGGATGTAGCACTGAGGCTTCTGTCATAGAAATTCAGGAAGACTCATCGCCTCTTAGGCCTCGGTCCCGCTGCGCTCGTTGGCGCGGGCGGCCACACGCAAGTTCCCCACCAGCAGGGGAATCCTGCTGAGCCGGTCCTGGTCCCCCCTGGCTGCACAGCTTACTACACGCTGTGGCGCGTCAGCCGCTTGGGGACACAAGAAAATGGTGATGTCTAGTGTTGACGCGTCACGTGGTGTGGCTGTGAGCCAATGGGGAGGGGAGGCTTCGGGAGGAGGAGAGGCTTCGGGGAGCGTGGAGGAGTGTGGAGTGAAAGCGTGAGTGCCTGTCTGTGTGTGTGTGTGTCTGAGTGCGTGCCTGTCTGTGTGTGTGTGTGTATATGTGTGCCTGAGTGCGTGAGTGCCTGCCTGTGTGTGCGCGCGCGTGTGTGTGTGAGTGCCTGCCTGTGTGTGTGTGTGTGTGTATATGAGTGCCTGCGTGTGTGTGTGTTTTACTTACCATCAGCAGCTCCAGCCCGAGCCCGTGGAGGGAGGGGGGGAGAGTAGCGGGTCCCTCCGCTCAAGCCACGCCCCCTCCCTGTCAATCCTCCCACTCCCGCCCACCTCCCGCTCCGGCTCCCGCTCCCTACAGTCCGCATATCGTGGTCTGTGTAGTGTCAGCGCACCGCCTGTCTGCAGTGCGGGCGCGCTGACTCTGGTAGCGGGGCCTTAGCCTTACTCTTCACCTGTTCTAACCTGCCTGAAGGTAGGACGAATCGAAGAAATAAAAAGAGGGTAGGGGCAAACCGAGAGTAGTGGTCTGCTCTGTTAAAGTAAATTTATTTAACCTCTCCCGAAAAGAGGACTTTTATTCGATTTTACTAAAATAATAATATTTGAATGTGTTGGCTATTTTCCAGGGTCAATATGCTGTGCCTACGCAGCCCTCTCCGGCACCAGATCCCCTTCTCTTGTGTCCTCCTCACTGAATTAATGTGATTCCATCTCTGAATTAAAGAATGGCAGGGTATGCAGAATCAACAAATACCTACACAGAATTCAAAACCAGCTGTCAAAGGAGTGACAATGCACCAAACAAAAGATGCTGTGTAGCAATGTTATTAATTTATTTGAGGGTTAAATGTAAAGTTGTATTTTACATTTAGAGCTGTATTTTTCCATGTAATCTGAGCAATTTCCCCTCAACCTAAATAATATTATATATATAAGCGTCATGGAGTCAAAGATGCCAAGTATGAAAATATGAAAAGAGCTGTAGGTAAGGCCTCAGACATACTACAGCCGCGCGTGCGCTACGGAGAGCATGACGTCATGCGCGCCTGTACTAGAAGTGATCCGTGGCCTGCAGGGATGCGCGCTGGGGGGCATGGCGAAGGCGTGCCTGAGACATGACGTGAGTGGTTCGCCCTCATTGGCTGAACCGCGCACGTGACCCGGCCGACGCGCAGAAAAATGTCTCGCCACGCCTCGGCGCTCGTGCACACGCTGTCTATTGCCATGCGCATTGCATTCCTGGCTTTTGTTTTCGGCACGAGCGATGTTGCTCACGCCATAGCTTTTACCATAGCCGCGGCCTTACTTGCACCTTCTTCTCACCTGTACTAGTGGTTGAAGTATCACAGTTAGGATATCCATGCATGGTGCTTCTCTACTCAGTCACTTGTCATTATACTTCATGCTAGTCATTATCCCAAAACCTTGCGTGCAGGCTAACCCCTGTATGACGTGGGAAGCTTGGTTTTTGGGACTCGTGGAAGACACCAATGGATTGATTGGGTCCCCCGTCATTGCTATACAATGTAACATGGAGAGTTTGTGTCACAGTGTTACTCATCACAATCTGATTCCCAGTGCAACCACTACCAGCTCGACCATGCAGAATCTTACACCTAAGGTTGCGTCCAGGGTTGCAGCAGCCGTGCGGAGGCGCGCTGAGGCTGAGGGAAAGCGGGTGCTTTCCCTGGCCTTGGTTAGCGCGCTGTCCGGGGCCTGTCGGGGGGCGGGCCAGTGACGTCACGGAGCTGGTTCGTCCTCATTGGGCGAACCGCTCACGTGACCGGCCCTGCGCTCCCCTGAGCGCTTGAAACTAAAATTTGGATAAGACCGCACGCTGCGGAAGCGTGCGCGAGCCCCTGCTAAAGCCGCTCTCATTGCGAGAGCGCGCCTCAGCACGGGTCAGCGTCTAAGCACTGACCATGCCGAGGCCTAACTCCAACGGATATGTCCAAAAATATAAAACAGCCGTCTTTGAATGGAATGACCAATTCTGCACTTTACTGCATTGTGGCAGGTAAAAGCACCAGAGAAAACACATGACAGCCATGTTTAAAATGAATAGGGAGCTAAAAGCACAGGGGCATTGTATTCACTTGCACGTTATTACCCTGAATCCTTGCTTGCATGCTATATCTCCTGTATAGCATGTAAAAATGGGGTGAAGAAAGCAATGGGGACCTGTGGATTACATCTAAATGCACCCAAGGGTTTCTTACTTGTGTCTAAAATATGCGACAGCAAATATTGTATATATTATTCTATAATAAACACTTGGATTATTCATTAAACTGCAATAGTGCCGATCTGTGCATTCTCGCACGGGCACTCCCATTTAAGTCAATTGGAGTTTCTGTGGGATAGTGCCCCAATCAGTATTATCACAGACTCAGGAATAAAAACCCTTTGCTATTTTTTTTCAACATTACGTCTCATGCTTACCATTTTACATTAAGGGCATTCTTTGTTCATCTACTATTTCTCCATTATTTCGCTGTCTATATGCTTGTACAGTAAAATGCTGGGATCCACTCAAAATAAAACATCATGATAAAATAACCCCATGACTTTTGGAATAAAAGCGTGAAATATGGATGCACAATCGTTTCTTCGGTGAAATGCAAAGTGCATTTTGAGGTACTTCACATCTGAAGAGTTTAAGTGTTTTGGATAGTTATCGCAGAAGATATTGACATTTTGATGGAGTAGTTTTTTTTTTTAAAGTAATAGTCATCAGTGACAAAAAAAATAAAAAGAAACCATCTGGGTATTTAATGGAAGAATTCAAGTGGTCTCTATCAGTGCTGCCCATTATCCTGCAGCTTCAGAACTCTTTCATGACCTGCTACCCACTCACTCAGCCTCGTCAGTGACGTGGGACGTCCATCCATCAAACGAGAGCCGTGTCTGCATGTTTTAATCGTGCTCGTCTTCCCAGTCCAGGATCACGCAGTCTACACACCGGATTTATCAAATGGAAAAAAAACACCACTTTCAATGGGATCCCTTTTCTTTGATAAATATGGTGGTGTGTGTTTGCACACGGGTTTTCCCACCCGGTTTTGTAGCCGAGAGACACTATTAAATAGAGACGTATTTTTTTTCTTTCTCTTTCCATAAATTGTAGGATAGATCAGGGGTGGGCATCGCCAGTCCTCAAGGGCCCCCAACAGGTCAGGTTTTCAGGATATCCCTGCTTCAGCACAGGTGGCTCAATCAGTCCCAGCTTCAGCACAGCTGGCTCAGTGAGTCCCTGCTTCAGCACAGGAGGCTCAAACAGTCAAAGACTGAGCCACCTGTGCTGAAGCAGGGATATCCTGCAAACCTGACCTGTTGGTGACCCTTGGGGACTGGAGTTGCCCATCCCTGGGATAGATCCATGTTAAACTCTTCCCAATGGAAAAGATCCGTAACCCGTTGCTTTGCGCCACACACCACCGTCTCTTGTGAAATTCATTAGCAAGGGTTTCGGAGATATGAATGTCACTTGGAGCCAAGCTTCCACTACACATGCATCTCTAAAACTAAAAGCAGGACTTCACCACCCCTTCTTAGGCTCACACGGATCAATCCAGACGTCGGATAAAATGTGACACCAGAAGGCCATTGATAGCAAATCGTCAAATAAAAGGTAGCAAAACGTCCTTTCGCAAATATGAAATCGTTACAAAGGTTAAAATGTTAATGTGCTATAATAGGTTATGCATCGATCTATAGACGTACGAAACTATACAGTATATACACACACATGAAGCCAAACTTATTTTTCAAACTTCCAGGGGAAAGCCGCGGGAACGCAACCACAGCAGCGTGGGCAGCACTGCCGGATATCACTGTGTGATAGAGGAGAATAAAGCAAATAAAAATATCACTAGTGAGCATATTCACATCTCAAGCCAGGTCTGCCACCCTGTCTTTCCCCATTATCTCCTAACATACAGTGCTTTCGCTGCTGCTAGGGATTCTGGGAAATGACCTGCAAATGAGCACACAGTGTCACCGTGTGCTTCAAATCCATTTTAACATGGTGCACTATAAGCGTATGCCTGCCACATTACGCAGCTTTTTAGCACAGCCTGGGTTAAATGTGCACCTGTAAACCTGCTCACGGACAGCTATTTCAACCTTTTTTGGGTCTCCCCCCTCTCATCCACGGCAAAATGCTGCCGCATCCAGGGGAAGGTAAAATAGGCCACATCCGTATCACTCTACGGCCCGTTATATATTGGGCACGCTTGCTGCGCCGTGCGCGCGCGGCACTTGTAGTTGGCTGTGGTTAGCCAGCCATTGTATGCTAGGGCCGCGCGCGCACACACGGCAGTGAGCGTGGAGCCGGGCGATTGGGGGAAGATACGGAAAAGTATGCATTCGCGCTGCTACCGCTCAGTATCTGCAGTGTGTGTGTGTGTGTGTGTGTGTGTGTGTGTGTGTGTGTATTTATATATTTATCAAAGTTGCACAATATTCATAAATAATTTATTCTCACAGCATGTATTTTTTTTGCAATTTTTAATATACACACACATATATACATACACACACAGCTTCCCCAGTGACACACAACACACACACACACACACACACACACAGTACCCTTCCAAGCCTGTCATTCACAGCAGCACAGACCGTACACACGAAAAGTGTGCGTTACGTGCACGAGCGTTCGCTCAGACGCGCACGCCCATTATATTACGGGCCTAATGTTATCAGGTTCCCGGGCACACGCATGTTTCATGGATACATCATTTCAAATGAGCTGGAGCTTGAGTAAATTTGTCCTTTCCCCAGAAAACAAACAATTAGAATTCACCTTAAAACGTCTTTGGGGTGGCAGCAGAGAAGGGAAAGTGCCCCAGTCGTAGCCCAGGATGAAATGAGAAAAGGGAAGCATCTATGTGTAAGTGATGGGGATTCTGTGGAGTAAGTCACTCTGGAATTCCAGTGTGGCAGCAACCCAGGGGATACCATTCAGCAGAAGGTAAGCAACACTTGATTAACTACCACAACAACACAATTGTTCCTACTGAATAGGAACCCTGGAGAGATAATTGTCATTCTCTTAAAGAAGGTAAAAAAAAAAAAAAAAGAAAAGCATAGATTGTCCTAAAACCTCCTCAATGCAGAACCGCTACGGAAATGCCACCAAGGGCTGTGCATACTGAATTAATTCACTTCCTCTGCCCCTTTTTCTTACATTGCTGGGACTTTTTAGCAGTGCAGTAGTCAAGCAGCAGTGCTGTTCCCACTGGCAGCTTTATCCAGCTGACAGATTTTTGGAAGCACTTGGGAACAAAATGTCACGTTTCTTCTATGTAATTAACACTTAAAATATATACCAGTAACATATAAAAACAGCAATCAATTATATAAAAAAAAAAAAAAGTTTTTATTTTTAGGCCCGCGGGATTTAGCGGCCATTTTGAACTCCCGAAAGGAAAAGAGAATGCAGGTAACTACACAGCAAAGGATCACTTAAAGGAGCAATCCATTCAATATCCAACATGTGTTATTTTAAATAAATCAGTATTAAATAATACTTATTGCATTTTTTTAAATTCAACTTTTAATACCATTTTTAATGAGTTTAAATCTACTGAATATCCGTTGATTTATACAGCAGGTTTTAGCCACTCCCCAGCAGTGCAAGATCTTTGCAACACTTTCCTGTTTGTGATCATTTGTTACCAATGTTCCCAGCAGTTTGAGCTGCAAACTGTAACAATAGATGTTACCTTAGCAGCTACAATGTATCCTTATAATACTCAGTTACAGTGACTGAAGGTTTGCTTGAAACTTGAAAGGTGGCCATTACGAGAACCCGGGGAAGCAGTATCTTTGCTGATCGTTCATGGGAGAGCGAATCAATGGGCAGCTCAGGTAATCGGTCTTTAATAAAGGTAATCAAAGGCTGAATATATATATATATATATATAATTATAGATATATATACAGTGGTTGACAAATCACCAAAAAATCTACTCGCCACACAAAAAAATCTACTCGCCACCTAGTACCAAACGTGTGCTGCTTGGGCCAATATTTACTCGCCCGGGGGTTAAATCCACTCGCCCGGGGCGAGCAAATGTATAGGTTTGTCGAACTCTGTATATATAGATATATATAGATATATATATAGATAGATAGAATAGATAGATAATACGTTACCATCCAGAAGAACGATAAGGCAGAGACAGCACTCAGAAGGTACGTTGCAAAAAAACCTATTTATCACAAAGAACCGACGTTTCGAACCCACAGAGGGATCTTTTTCCCCTTGAATATTCTTAGGGGCCTATGCAGAGAGCAGCGAGGCGCGGTATATCGCCAGGCTGCAGGGAAATTTGGCAACAGAAATTCATGAACTGGCGCGAAAGAGGGGAAAAGAGAGAAAAGCGCCAATTTTTTTTTTTGTTTTAAAAACGCGCCGCGCGGTTGGCGCGAACCTCTATTTCTGCAGTATTTCAAACCGCCGTATGCAGGAAGGGCCGATCATCATTTCGCGGCTCATGTCGCCAAAATCATGGAGAGATGTTCTCCAAGTATGCACGCAACAAAAGTTGGCAAGAAGGTGCATGTGAGCGGCGATAGGGAACAGTAACAAAATAAGCAGCCCTTTTGTCCTGCCGCCGATGGATGCAGGGGGGCTCCAGATTACATAACCAGCAATATCCGTTTTTTTCTAAGCAGTTTTCTACCGCGCTAATCACGCCGTTTTCAACTCTACATATTCCTGCATGGTAATATTGGCACTTATCCTACCTTTCTGCATACGGAGATACATTCGCGCCATTATATGGCAAAGTGTTTCAAATCTCCAATTTTTTTAACCGCTGCTCTCTGCATAGGCCCCCAAGTGTTTGTATGATATTTATCTCATCTCTTTGGTAGAAAGATATTTCATATGACAACCCCTTTCTTCTCCTTAATAAGTCCTTATTGCTCCCTCGTTAGCCATATATTTTATAATGATACGTTGCTGATAAGAAAGTTAATTACAATTACCCTGGCCCCAAGACTCAATGAAGTGCAAGTTGAAGCTTTAAGGAAAATATATGTTTAAATATTGTTAAATAGCATTTAAAAAGACAACACAATTAGGCCCAAAGCTACTAAATAGTGTTAAACCGTAGCACAGATGACTCCAATTCAAGTTTATAAGCTTGTGCAGGTTTGAATGCTCAGACCCACAGTTTGATATCTTAATAATAAAAAAAACATTGATCCTATGTATGGTAAACATTAGATATATAGGATGTTGATTCAGAGAGAGACATCTGATTGCCATTATTGGAGTTGGGAAGGAATTTATTTTTCCCCTCATAAGACTTCATTGGATAATGTGTCACTGGGGTTTTTTGTTTGCCTTCCTCTTGATCAAATTACTGTAAGTACAGATATAGGATAAAGTATCTGTTGTCTAAATTGAGCCTCGTTTGAACTTGATGGACGTGCGTCTTTTTTCATCTTCATCTACTATGTAACTATGTAACTGTAACTATGTAACTGTAACTATGTAACTATGTAACTGTAACGATGTAACTGTAACTATATAACTGTAACTATGTAACTGTAACTATGTAACTGTAACTGTAACTATGTAACTGTAACTATGTAACTATAACTATGTAACTGTAACTATGCAACTGTAACTATGTAACTCCAGATCCGGGAATATTTAGAACGTGTGAACCCTGAAATGTTTATTTTCAGGACCTATACCGAAAATATTTAAGCAAACTAGCAGTTCAATTAAAAACTGGGTAAAGAAATATACAGGCTAAAGTCTAAATCAGGGGCGCCCAACTCCAGTCCTCAAGGGCCACCAACAGGACAGGTTTTCAGGATATCCCTGCTTGAACATCGGTGGCTCAATGAGTCTCAGCTTCAGCACAGGTGGCTTAATCAGTCCCAGCTTCAGCACAGGTGGCTAAGTATTGGACTGTCCAAGACTGAGCCACTGATTGAGTCACCTGTGGCCGTCCCCAGGTCAACATGTTCAGTACAAAAACAAGCGTCCGGGATATCGCTGCAACTAAATCTGGTCAGCAGATGTGGGACTTTTCCTTCGAATAGCAGGAGAAACTCCAGCAAAGTATGCGGTACAGCAAGCACACTGAGGCAGCTGGCAAAAAGCTATTATAAAGCAATTGTGTGAGCGTAGAGAAGCACAGGAAACTGCATATGGCAGGGAGTGGAATGGGGGAATTCAAACAGGTTGTACATTGTAAGTGGTTCTGTTTTCAGCGGCAGTGAACCTGCTAATGGAATACACAAAGAGCGGAGCCTGAAAACGGGCCGATTGAAACTAGCCCAGAGGAAAGTCTCCCCGGATTGGGTTCCTTCTAATGATAATGACACAGACTGTAATGATGCTAAGAGAGCTGTAAACTAAATGAGAAAATATGCTCGAGCGTAGAGCAAAGTTTTAAACAGTAAATGACATTAGTATTTGTAGGTTAGGCAACTACTGGAAAACAAGCAACTACAGGAAGATGAACCAAGTTTTGAAGGCATTCTGCCTTACTCGTGTACTTCTCGAAGTAAGGCAGCGGAATGCGTCGGGGTCTGACACGGACCAGCGTTTCCAATGCGTTTCAAAGTCCCGAACTACAGTTGCTGCTCAATCATCAATTATATGAAACTTCTGTTAAATATGTTCCAGGCAACCCCGCTGCTTATGGTTAAAGACCCTACAAATATAAATATTCATTTTTGTATTATTATTTAAATAAATTGATTTTTATACATGGTTAAACAAAGTAGAACAAGTAATCCTCAATACAATATACAATACAATACAATACAATCCTCCACATTGCCATTTTAGTGACATAATTTATGACACGAAGTTCTGGGTATTATAGATATCAACAGTGTTCGACAAACCTATACATTTGCTCGCCCCGGGCGAGTGGATTTAACCCCCGGGCGAGTAAATATTGGCCCAAGCAGCACACGTTTGGTACTAGGTGGCGAGTAGATTTTTTGGTGATTTGTCAACCACTGGACATCAATATAATATAATTTAACATAGCTTTCAACTTTCCCTCGATATTAGGAAGATGACAATATCATGTATTTATTTAGCAGCATACTGTACACTAGATGTGTCTAATGCTGGTAATAAATCGTTCTCCGCCCAAAATGTGATGTTATAATGACATGACTTTCTCACAGGAAGTTAAATGACATCACAGGAAGTCAATTGTCAATTGAACAGCAAAGAGATGCTGATCACAGACTATACCTGGGTATGATTTACCGCTACAGTGCTCTATTGATGTACCTGGCACGCCAGGGGCCCTTATGATGTAACAAGTCAAGGGAAAATGCTTGTTTTTTTAGGGGCAGGTCCGGCTGAGCACTCCGATGTAGTGGAGACAGCTCCGATCAAAATGGAAGAGCAGCCCTCTCCACCTCCGTCCCCTGCAATTGTGGTCTGACCGCGTCATGTGGTCGACAAGGGTTGCCAGGTGGTTTCTCCATAAATACTGGAGACAATGGTGGAAGGTGCGATGCAATCGAGACACACACACCCCTTTCCCCTCCAATCCGCTTCCTCCTCTCCTTGGCCCCCACCCTAAGGCTCCCGAATCCCTCTTCCTGATTGGCTGCATTACCCAGCAGCAGCCAATCAGGATGAAGGAAGCTGCGCAGCCCCCAATCACCAGCCCTGCTCGGGGAAATCCTGCGGTCCCTCAAGCTGGTCAAGTGACTACGTCCAAAGAGGTAATACCAGTATACACATACATGTCGAGTATTACCTCTAATTCTTGCTGGACAGTGTCCAAATACAGGGCAGTCTAGTTCAATACTGGACACCTGGCAACCCTATCTCCCCGGTCGATCATGTGACTCAGAAGTGCCGGGGGCACTAAAAAGCTTAACATTTCATTGGTAATTGGCCCTTTCTTGGTATTTATTACTACACAGAAAACACCTTATTAAATTGGGTGTAGCCTGGCTCTTACCCCCTCGAGTGCTGACAAGACCTGCAGCACATTGCTCCTGTTCCCGCCGCTGTGAATGTTATCTTGTGGTATAGGGGAGAAGTACAGTATAGAATCATCGGAGGCCTAATTGGATAGAGAACTAGCAGGTGTTCAGTTAACTTTTGTCTCTTATCCAAATTTTGCCTGCTGGAGGCAGATCATTAAAATGATCAACTTGCACTTGGAAAAAAAACAAAAAAGTTTCAGAACTAGGATACGATACGCATATAAATGGTGCATCAATATTTGACAAAGGCAGGTTTTTCCTAACCCCTACAACATAAGAAGGTAAACATTCAAGGGTTTGGATTTTGCTGTAAATTAAATAAATCACTAAAATAATTACCCAAGAACATTTTTTGCCTTAGGGCAAGTTTGTATTAAGAACACAGAGCGTGCCCACATAGAATGCTGTACGTGTCTCGTATCCTTGTGTCTAAGCAGAGGTTACTAGTTAGAGTGCTACTTTGTAATGCATTTTTTTATTATTATTGTATCTCCAATCACGTACACAGATGATGTGGGGTTTTTTTTACTGGGGGTCTCCAGGCTGCAACACTGGAGTAGAACCAATCCAAAATAATTGCCCCATGTTTTTCAAGGAAAAAACTCCAGGGTGCTTTCAATGGGATTCCTGTGCGGATTCTGGCAAAACCAGCGCACAGTTTCCCCACACAGACTTTAGTAAATATACAAGACATAATACAAAGAAAGAATAATACACAGATGTAAACTCTGTGATAGAAGTCCCTGCTCCAAAGAGCTTACAATCTAGGTGTTGGGAAAGACATACAGAGCCAGTTGTAGTAAATGGAAGTGCAAATGTGATGTCAGGAGTTCTTCAAGTCCGGTCCTCAAGCCCCTCCCCAACAGGTCAGGTTTTCAGGATATCCCAACTTGAGCCGCATGTGCTGAAGCAGGGACTGATTGAGCCACCTGTGTTGAAGCAGGGACTGATTGAGCCACCTGTGCTTAAGCTGAGATATTGTATTGTATTGTATGTCTTTATTTATATAGCGCCAAAAGTGTACTCAGCGCTTCACAAAGAATACAGTACAGGGAATTATAATTATACAATAAGTGCATCAAAATCAGACTATATCCTAAAAATATCCTGAAAACCTGACCTGTTGGGGGGGGGGGGGCTTGAGGACTGGAGTTGAGCACCCCTGTTATAAGATACGGTCAAGAGGGGAAGTGCGTATGCAGTGGTTTATGAAGTCACCTAACAGAAGGAGGAGCCGACTAACTGCAAGATGCTAGCATGATTGAGTGTTGGTGTGGCAGTTAAGGTTGATCTGGAGTGTGTATATAACCTTGGGCCTTTCAGTTCCTGCCTTTGTCACTTTGCGTGATCTTGGGTATCTGCGCTCTCTCATGTATCGATCCTTCGGCTAGAGAAGTCTGCTCATCAAAGTCTCAAAACCAGGACAGAAATGGAGCAACACAACCAGCGCATGATTTAATATCCAGTGCAGGAATCCTACTGTAATTAGGCTATTTTCTGACAAACTTGTGCAGTTTTGTTTCCCCAGTTGTAACTGGGAGTGCGTAACCTCTTTAGTGCCAGAGAGACTAGGAACGCATTGCAGGCCTCTCCGGTGCTGAAGACATTAAATAAATACTCTTCTGCTCATTAACCTTGCGCTCTCCTATTGCGCCTGTCACTTTGTTCCTGCATTCATTTCCCTTTTCACGTTACTTACATTACATTCTCCAAAAGCGTAAGGGCGCCCTTATTTGATCCTATATAAATAGAAAGTCAGACTCAGGTGGCTGTGTGTGTGTGTGTGTGTGTGTGTGTGTGTGTGTGTGTTGTGTGTTGTGGTGTGGGTGTGTGGGTGTGTGTGTGTGTTTGTGTGTGTGTGTGTGTGTGTAAAAAAAGCAGGAAGCACTCCAATATATATATCCTAGCGCTGTTACATAGCTAATCAGCTCTGGTCTGTATAATAGGCTAAAAGACAAGTGCTGCAGGGGGAACACATTCCCACCTTGTTTTGATTTTACAGGCTCATTAGCACTGCACTCTTTACTCACACATACATATAGGTATGCAGCAAATATGGTCAAGTCTCCTTAGGTAGAATTTAAATAACTTCCATTGTCAAAACAACTTCTTAGCGCTTTACTTACGAATCTTGTATTTTATTGGGGGACAGTCAGAGCACAGCATCCCTGGGCCCGTCACACAGTGCCAGCTTGTCATTTTGCAGCACTCTGTGTAGGGGTTTCCCTCTTACCTGGTCCGGTGCGCCTTTCTCCTCTTCAGACGTCGCGGCATCATGGCATCACATGACACTATGACATCATGCTGCGCTGTGTTGTCATGGCAATGCAGCGCCACCCGGTGCCACATTGTCATGGCGACACCATGCCGGGACGTTGCAGGAGGGGGAGATGCCACCAGGCCAGGTAAGAGATACGTACAGAGGCCCCCGCACTCTCCCCCGACCATCAGTTTAACTGTTGAGGGTAAGAGCGCGGGGCTCGGTGCGATGGCACAGATAGAACAGCCAGTATCCCTGGATCCTGCCTCACCTGATTAAGGGGCCAGGGATAGATCTGAAACATACTCTCTGCCGGTTCACCAATAAAATACAACATTCGTGAGTAGAGTACTAGGCCTTTTTCTTTGACAATTGAAGTCTATTTGAATTCTACACAAGGGGACTTGAACATTTTTGCTGCATGATTACATTTAAGTGTTTTCTCCTCTCTCTGGTTCTATTTGCCCCATGAGAACTATCTAAGGCTACACTTCTCTCTAAAGAGAGAGGGAGAGGGAGAGAGAGAGTAGAGAGAGATGAGAGATTATTATATATATATATATATATATATATTATATATATATATCTATATATATATATATTATAGATATACTACATACTAGGTGGTTTACTTTTTCGAACTTGTAAAGAACTTGTAAGATATATAATATCGTATAGTATATAATACTGAGTTAAGTTATGGTGAGTAAAAAAAGTGACAAAAACCCTCCAAGGAAAGCAAATATGCAATACAACTGTATGCTCATTCTGATGTTTTAGGCGGTAACCCCACCTTTCCCCATATACCCAGCATACAGCACTTCCACTGCAGCAAGGGATTCTGGGAGAAGACATGCAAATGAGCACACAGTGTCACTTTTTGCCTCAAAACCATTTTAACATGGTTCCCTCTAGGCTTAAGCTGCTGCATGGTCACAGCTTTGAGCACAGCCAGGGTTAAGGTGCATACCCAGAAAACCACCCACAGACAGCTGTTTCGACGACCTTAATGGGTCTCATCAGTGTGGGGTTGATTTTAACTGGGTATGCAAGAGGTATTGGGATAGGCCCTATACCATATACTGAGTTAAGTTATGGTGAGTAAAAAAAGTGACAAAAACCCTCCACAGGAAAGCAAATATGCAAATACAACTGTAACATCGCCCGAAGAGGAGATCGGTGTATCTCGAAAGCTCGCACAAATAAAAGCATTTCGTTAGCCACAGAACGGTATAGAGCATTTGTTTTTGATATATATATATTTTATAATCAGCTCACTCACTGGCAGACAATTAAAGACATCCGCATTCATGTTTTGCACACCAACCCAAATGGGTTATTCAAAAGAAGCGTTATAAGCGTGACGCACATGGGGATAATTCCAGAGAAGTGCAGCCGTAGAAAAATCCTGGGAAGTGGGAATTAAAGGGGTTGGCGTCTTGAGCAGATCCCGATTGAATTCATGAAGCCTAAACATGTCGCTGAATTACAATAGAATCCAAAGCATATGCCGCTTCTTTGCTCATTCTTTGCATAGGTAAATATGTTGTTTTTTTTAGTTGTTTGATACAGATGTGAGAACGGTGATGGCTGGTACTTTAATCCCTTGCATAACAAATTGTGAATCCCCCATGCTGTCTCTCGCTTTGCTAATGAGAGTACTGGCTTTTAACTTTGAAATGCTATGGCGGAACAGCAAAATAAACAAGAAATAGATCCCCAAAGTGTCTGATAAATATAACACCGAAAAAGCCATTAACAAAATCTGACAGTTCAGTGTTCCAAAAGAAAGTAACAAGAAATGAATAGCACAGTGTCTTTGCTGAGTTATTGAATGTAACGTTTCCTACATTACAAAATAGTTCTTGTATGCCTTCTGTAATTGATGAACATCCTTCAATAAAGACATTGCTTTTTTGCCAATTGTACCATGGCAACTTCACGCCTTTCATAAATACATTACAAATACAATTTGTCAAGAGAAGGTGATAGTAAATGGATCACACTAATAACTGATTATTTATTTGCAGAAAAGTACAATAAGTAGGGTGGCATAAGTTACAGTGAGCATAACTAAATATGCACATGCTATTAATGTTATTCAAGAAATCATTGAGAGAAAATGAAGACTTGCCAACTAATTTGCTTGCAATGGGTTAATATTGGAATAGTTTATTGCATTAAAGAGACAATAATTTCCCCTTCATACGATAAACACAATAGAACCCTAAATAAGCCTTTATGCCAGCAGAGCGTTTATGCTGCAAATAAACAATGAAATCTTTAAAAGCTTCAGGAAATGTATCTGCCAGGGCTTGCCTTCCATCTGTATTGTAGGGAGCTTTCCAAGTTTACACACTTTGGAAGTTGTTTTGGAGATTTTTGTGACATATCATAAAAATTCCTATTATTATTCAACCACAGAGCACTTTAGAAAAGTTGCCTGTCAGCACCTGTCCTGTAAAAGACTTACTCTGTGTTAGAACAAGACTCCTGAATGCCCATTCTGGCTCATTTTTAAGACACAAATTGGTTTGTTTTAAAGCATATGAAAGTGATACACAAGCAGTGTTGGCAAAAGACAAAGAACAGGCACTGAGTCGCGAACTATTCAACTTTTTCAACAGCGTTGACGCTGCACCGACAAACCCAATTCCTCTCGCGTGCCAATTTCGCTGAATGATTTCTGTATCTGGAAATTGTTCACTTGGAACGAGGCAAAAAGTTTCTAGTTGGGTGCACACGCTGCATATAAATGAAACTCTGGAGACTGAAAACAATGCAGCGTGACTATAGCTTGACTTTTAATGCAACCACATATACGCTGGTCTTTAAGAAAATACATGTGCTTTTTGCCAATAACAATCAATTTGCAGCACAAAAAAAAAACAATTAATTTCCCTACTACTTAAAATGCGATACAAAATGTACACCAACACAAATATGCAAATAGCATCTTGTTAATCTATAAAATGGATAAATGATTTGCATATACATTTCAATTATTCCCAACCTTTGCCTAACTGGGGCTACTTCTGGTCATTCTAAATCTAAAAACAGGATACCGTTGCTTTATTGCCAAATTAACCCCAATGCATCACTGGGAATCAGAATGCACCAGGTGGAAAATGATGAGTGGGTTTATATCTTCTGGTGACATGGACTGAAGTTGGCAGTGATAAATACTGAAACTATTTTGCTAGCTATGGAAAATGACTAAAATCAAGTAATCTCTCACCAGTGATGGTGAACCAATGAAACAATGACGTTTGTTGGAAACTACTCACTACTATACTAATAGGGTTCAGGTTCCAACAAGTCTAAAAAGCAGTAGAGGTGCGGGATTCAATCTAAATTCTAGGGTTTTATTGCTCTTCGGGCCCACTACAATAGAACGTTTAAGTGCCTATTGTTTTCATTGGAGTGAGGAGTGCCAGCTATCCCAGCGCCACCCAGATTATTACCATTATTAAGCACTTCAGGTCTCGAGCAATCAAGTCTACTTATCCCTTAAACGTGCAGTGCCACGTGGTCGACCATAAAATTAGACGTTTAATAGTCTTCCCTAAACAAATCTAGCAAAGGTTTGGCTGCTTTCATTTTTATGGAATTTGGTTACGAGTTGAATTTCTTAGGGGGTCTCTGAACGGGAAAGTGTTTGTCAATCAAGTCTTTTCTTTCTCCCTTAACGCACCCTGTCCTTATCAGGGAGCCAATAAAGATAAGGGGAGGGGGAATTCTCGTCTGAACCTGAAGTCTTGAAGACTTCCAGTGTCCGACGCGGAGGCACGTTCTTCCTCGGAACTCCTCCTGTTCTGCTGCGTTAACATGGCCTGCAGTTATCGTCTCCTGCCACGCGCTGGCTTCCGCCACTGCTCCCGTGGTCCTCAATGCTCTTCCTGTAGTCCTCCTCTTTTGCCGCCACCGCCACCCTCTCTCCTCTGCTGCCCAGCTCCCCCGAAGCCAGGTAGGTGAGAGGAAAGGGGTGAGAGCAAAAGGAGAGGGAGAGGGGTGAGAGAGGGAGAAGGGTGGTAGAGGAGAGGAAGGGGGTGAGAGGAAGAGGACGAGGGGGTGGGAGAGGGGTAAGAGAGGGTTGGTAGAGTAGAGGGAGGGGGTGAGAGGAAGAGGAGAGGGAGGGGGGTGAGAGAAAGAGAAGGAGGGGGTGAGAGAGGGAGAGGGGTGGTAGAGGAGAGGGAGGGGAGTGAGAGAGGAAGAGGAGGAGGGGGTGAGAGAGGAAGAGGAGAAGGAAGGGGTGAGAGAGGGAATGCACATTCAGTTGTACAGTGCGAGTCCCTTTTTTGTCTGGTAAGTAGCATTTTTTTAATAATTTGTCGAGCCCTGATGATGATGATGGATGATGAAATAATCTTTAAATTATACCAATTCCGTTGAAATACCGTTCTCTTCTTTTTCTTCAGTTTTATTCCTCTTCAACTCAAGGGAGAGCGTGCATCCATGGCAGTATCCTAGACCAGATGTGCGCAAACTGGGGGGGCCCCCCCCCAGGGGGGGGGCGGGAGATTTTTCTGGGGGGCGCGGGCGGTTGCAGAGGCCTTGCGCTCTTCTCCACAGCATTTAAATTAAATGCCAGGGGATCGCGTGAGGCCTCTGCAACTCACTTAGTTTGATTGTGAAGGCTGCTATGATGCGTCACCATGGCAACGCGGCCTTATTGCCATGTGACATCACATGACTGTCGCCATGGCAACGCACCATCAAATGACGCCGTGGGGTCACGTGACCCCGAGCGTCATTTGACGCCGACACAACAGGTGAGGGGGGGCGCGAGCACGGGGAGAGATGGCAAGAGGGCGCAACTTTAATAGTTTGCGCACTCCTGTCCTAGACGCCCCTTTTTCAAATATGTTCTTGAGGTTAATGTCACCTTATCTCAGGGGTTCAATTGATGCAAAGAAAATGCACCAGTTATGGATACAAACGTTTACAAGAAGATGCTGCCCGGCACCATAGCAACGCTCCAATGACCACTTTCTAAATCACTCACAGACGGCAGGAATAAGCTTATAGGGCTCCATGTTAAAATGGGCAAGAAGCAGAAGTGACCCACCGTCTGTGCTCATTTGCATGTCAATACCCAGAATCCCTGGCTGCAGTGGAGGCATTGTATGCCAAGAGATAATGGGGAAACGCAGGGCTGCAGACCTGTCTGAGATGCGAATGTGCTCACAAGGGGCACTTCTATTTGCTGAACCCGGATGTTAGTGGAACAGAGGACGCAAAGCAATACCGTGTCCACGTCACAGCATAATGTCCATTGGTGACCTTTGGCCTTCGGTACCTACCTTCTAAGAAGGAAAAAAAGAAAAGGTGCTAATAATGTTTCTATTGGGGGAAAAAATTCCCGGTTGCAATGGACTAAAAGAGGAGTCACATTTTATTTTAAGTGTCAAAGACCTTAATGCTAAATTGTAGCAGATTTGAAGAACTTTAGTTTACAGCAGTTACATTTTACAATTTAAAGGAGCAATCCAAGCAATATTCTACATATGTGTGTGTTTATAAATAAATAAGTTCTGTAGTATTACATAATACTTACTACCTATTTTTTTTTAATTCAATTCTTAATGCCAATTTTAATGAGTTTTAATATACTGAGCATCCTTTGCTTTCTATAGCAGGTTTTAGCACACCTCCCCAGGAGTGCAAGATCTTTGCAACACTTTCCTGTTTGTGACAAGTTGTTGCCAATGTTCCCAGCAGTTTGAGCTGCAAGCTGTAGTAGATAATGTTACCTTAGTAATAGAAGAATACATTGTAGCTGCTGAGTCACACTGAGGGATTGATTTGACACGGAAAGGCAGCCATTTAGTGAGTCCTGGGAAGCAGGATTTTGCTGATCGATCGCGGGAGAACTACTTGATCGGCAGCTTAGGTAATTCGTTTTCAATAAAGGTAATCAAAGGCTGCACATATTAAAATACATTATTTTTTTTAACTGCTTGGATTGTCTCTTTAAAAAGACACAATGAACCCCACAGCAATGTAATCTGCAGCTTCCACAGCAATTGTTCCCATTAATCTCACCTTCAAATAATGAATAGCACATTAGTGTTTTAGAAAAGGGCATCTTTCTTGTGCTTGTATTTTCTCTCTCTTATGTTCCAATCTTTTGACATCTTAAACCTTGCAATTTCTAGTATATATTTGTACCAAAATCATAATATTGACTTGTTGTTCTCTCCCCCACCCATGCATTAGCATGTGAAATATTAGTTTGCTGCACTGAAGGGGAAAAAAAACGGTTTAGAGAAAACAAAATATCCGTAGTCGGCTATTCATTTTAGATTACAAAGCTTCACTGCGACTTCAAAGAGCCACAGGAAGTTATTAACACCAACCGAGCATTGTTCAGATTCAATGCAGCATTCACATTCTGCAGCTGTGTTCCCTCCTGAGATTTGGGACACAAGTCGATTGTGCTGTACCACCCTCTCACACCTGCGAGACAGGATCATCTATTTGCCAAAGAAACACAGGTCAGGGTCAGGCTGCAGCTCAATGGCTGGACACATATGAGGGAGTGAGGAGCTATTTTCGAGGGCATATATGTCAAATGCTACAAGCTGCTAAAGCAAATGGCCCAGGTTTCCACAAGCGTAAGGGATTACAGCTCCATCACTGTCTGCCCACTTCAGGGGACACCTCTGTGAGAAAGCGTTTGACATAGCGAGCAGAACAGGTAAAGATCTTGCTTATTGACAGCGAGTACACGGAAGCAGCTTACGTTGCAAACGATGTTTTCCTGCCGTCGGAATGCACGTGAATGTCGAATGTTCACCTGTTCTTAATAATAATAATAGCATGTTCTTGTATAGCGCTGCTAGTTTTTACGTAGCGCTTTACACAGACATTTTGCAGGCACTGGTCCCTGCCCCGTGGAGCTTACAATCTATGTTTTTGGTGCCTGAGGTACAGGGTGATAAGGTGACTTGCCCACGGTCACAAAGAGCCAACACCGGGAATTGAACCAGGCTCCCCTGCTTCAAACCCAGTGCCAGTCAGTGTCTTTACTCACTAAGCCACTCCCTCTCCCCTTCTCTTCTTGCCGAGCCCGCTCGAGTCACACTCGGGTGAGAAAGTTTGTATCCGTTCTCCCCAGTATTAAAATCAGTCGTGGAAACTGACCAGAAAAAGCGACCGCTCTGTCCATCATCATCAAATGCCTCTGGGTCATCGAGTGATATTAGAATGCTCTCAGGCTGGGGCCATGGCGCCATCGCCCGCACGGAGGCGCGCCGAGGCTGGTCAGTGAGCGGGCGCTTACCTGGCCATGGTGGACGGGCTGTAGGGGGGGCGTACCGAGGGACGTCACGGAGCTGGTTCGCCAACATAGGGCGAACCGCTCACGTGACCGGCCTGTCACGCCAAGAAATCAGTTTGAACTGATTTCTTGCGCAACGCACGCCGCATGGACGCGAACACGTACGGACGCGTACTCACGGCCTGCGGTACCATGGCCCCAGCCTGAGTCTACAGTTTGCTTGAGTCAACACTGTATGTACATGAGAATAAACACGAGGTAGAAGAAGAAAGTGAGTCAGGGCCTTATTGTATTATTGAACGTAAATTCTTTAAGTTTGATGATGGAATATTGACAGCAATATTCCAAGCTGACGTTTACCCCACCGCCCCCCTCTAATATGCGCATCAATACAATCCACACAATGATGAGTAATTAGCTACTGTAAGTTGCCGATCGATCGGCGAAGATTCGGCTCTAGGCAGTGGCGTAGCTAGACATTCGCGGGCCCCAGGGCCCCATTAATATTAACACGGACTAGAATTTTTTTCTCCCTCCCATCCTCTATCTCAGGTGTGCGCAAACTGGGGGGCACGTGAGATTATCTGCAGGGGGCGCAGGGTTTACAAAGGCGCTTAAATTAAATGCTAGGGAAGCACGAAGGTCTCTGTAAACTTCACTTACCTTGGTTCAGACGGCTTCTGGAGACGTGTCACTATGGCAACGTGACGTCATAACGCCCAGAACCAAGGTAAGGGGGGACGGGGACGTGGAGAGGGGGACAGCCGTCAGGGGGTGCAGGAGAAAAAGATTGCCCTCCCCTGCTCTCTCCTCATCCCTCATCTATCCCTCCTCGTCATCATCCCTCATCTTCTCTCCCCCTCCTCCTCTCCTCCCCCCATCATCATCATCATCTCTACTCCCTCCACCCCCATCCTATCTCTCCTCCCATATACACACAGACCATATAAAAATACAAATTTAAATTCAACATATAAAAAAACCACTATAGAACATATACATGCAAATAATGCATGAAACACACGTGCATTACAAATACACACACTTACCAACACACACACTTACCAACACAGACATATACACATGCAGACACACGGAACCGGGAAATGCAGAGAGGAGCAGCTATGGAGTGCTCTGCAGCGCCACCTGCTGCCCGGAAGTGGTTAAGCCGCCTCGCCTCCTCCAGCTGTTCCGTGATCAGCTCCACACTCCCCAGCCGGCATCCGCTCTCCTCCTACCCACCCAAGCCTGTCTCTATCTGAAGAGAGACAGATGGGCCACTGATAGGGGGGGGGGAGAGCGCCCCCCCCCCCAAGAGCGCGGGCTGCGCAGGCTATAGCTACGCCCCTGACACCAATAGATATGTTGAGTGCCAACCAAGATGCATTTGTCAAGACACGGATATTAAACGTTTATAGTATGTCCAACCCAAGGCGAGAAGGGGCAATCCAAGCAGTTTAGCCTAAAATCTAAGATTCTGTCTCTACAAGCTACACTTCTGCAATAATTTAACGTAATTCTGCAAAATGTACACAGGAATCTCAGGAGTCGGTTTTACTATGTGCTGCACTGTGTTCTGACATCTGTACGGCCTTTGGCTTCCACTTAAGCCTATAATGGCTTTTTCCTTCTTCCCGGCTTTCTTTATGTGCCCTTTTGTGTAATCCTTAACTCTAGATCATGGATAAAAACATGTCTAAAAATAAATGTGAGACTTTTCCACATACACCTTTATGTTATGTTCTGGGGTAATACTTGTGTTACCAGCACTGTGCCCTTTATGAGGTTGAGATTTTAAAGGTTAGAAGGTATATAACAGATACGATACACTTTTCTATAAACAGTGATCAGAATTAATGTTACAGTTTGCAGCTTCCCTCTAAAAAACACATCTGTTCTCGTAAAAAAGACCATTTTTTTTTGCCAACATAAGCATATTGTCTACCCAGCAGCAATGTGGCTTATGAATTTAAAAGGAAATGTCTTATTAAATAACAATATACTTTGCTGTTACTGTTTTTATGTACTTTAATATGTTAATTATGTTTCACTGCAACACATGCTGCTATGAAATAAATTAATGCTATGGGGTATAGGAGGACAGTTAATTTCATCAGAAGATCCGCACTGTAAAAGGAAACAGTAGACCAATGGTTTCCAACCTTTTTTTGGTTAAGGCAGGGGTTCGCAAACTGGAGGGCATGCGATATTGTTGGGGGGGGGAGGCGAGGGGTGCGGTGGTTGCAGTAGCCCTGCACTCTTCCCGAGGCATTTAAGTTAAATACCGGGGGTCCGCGCGAGGCCTCTGCAACGTCAACTTACCGGGGTTCTGTGGTCTTCTAGACGAGTCGTCAAATGACGCAGTGGGGTCGTGTGACGTACGTGTCGCCATGGTAACGCGCGTCAAATTACGGTGGGGGGTCACGTGACGTCACGTTACATGACCCACGGCGCCATTTGACGCCGGGTCAAAGAGAAGGGGGGCGCGAGCACTGGGGCTGTCGCACAGGGGGCGCAGCTCCAAAACGTTGTGCACCCCTGGGTTAAGGAACCCTATGTGAAATTCTGAGGAACCCCAACCCTCTCCAATAGCATATCTGAGATTAGATGTATTGTAAGGAACCCCAACCCTCTCTAATAGCGCGTCTGAGATCAGATGCATTGTAAGGAACCCCAACCCTCTCTAATAGCGCGTCTGAGAGCCAAACGCCGTTGCCGCTTGCTCCCGCCGGATCGGAAGGTGCGATGGGGGTGAAAGCACCATGTAGGGAGGTGCTTTGCACAATAGACCCGACATGCTGGATCCTTGGCCTGCAACGGACCAGGTTGTGCCAGCATTATGTGCAGGTCGGCCTTGTCGCGCCTGTGACATCACAAGGTAGTGCGCGCGCCCTGCTGGTTGTAATCAAGGCCTACTGTTTTTGGCGCAGTGACCACACAGATGGCGGCCAGCAGGATTAACGCTGTAGGGATTCCCATTGAAAGGAATGGCCCTCACCGATGTTTTGATCGTGGCCCAAAAAACAGTAAGGCTGCCAACATCGGCATTCCTTGGGGCTCCTCGGTTGCAGAAGTAATTCTATAAATATGATAGGGGAGGTGGAGTCACCATCCCAAATAAACAATAAAACCTCCACAAAACAATACCCCATAGACTCCACTCCCCAGCCATGTCCAATGCACGCCTTCACAAAACCGAAGGGACAGACATACTGCAAACCACTCTCCATAGGAAATACATTGGGACAGCATAGGGGAAAACACAAAATAAACAAAACAACACATGATAATCCTCCTATAGCTATTTTATTGAGCGTGGTTTCTTCTCGTGCCAACCGGTGACTAGAAGAGGGTGTGGGGCATTGGGGGCGATGCTCCGACGGGAGATCGTGGTGTTGTTGGTGTCACGCGTCACGGGAAGTATGCATGAACCCATAGTGGACAGTCGCACACCCGTTTTTTGCACAAAATTTGATATAAGAAATCTTATTCCCTAGTATATAAGAGGGTCCCCAGTACAACAGTACCATTCTCCTTTGATAAAGCACCATGTTGTGTGAAAACGCGTAGGAGGTTTCACACCTCCTTCTTTGTAATGTTGGTTCAATAAATATTTTTCACCTGTCTCCTGGCAAGCGCTGCTTGTGCATGTCTTTATTTTTGCTGCTTGGACCTGTATTTGTGGCTTGACACGACCTTCAAATAATCCATTTGGTTCTAGGAGTGGGTAAGATATCTGAAAATTATTTCACCCAAGATGGACTACAAGAATTACTACAAGCTTGGTGAGTTTTTTTTGACTTTATTACACAATTGTCTCCAATGAGGTGCAGCGAAGTCAGAGTATTATCTTTTCTGTACCTCAGGAGGCTTAAGAAGTACTAGACTCTTGTCACTCACCTAGTAGTACACCCACTCCACAGAACGCACATCTCTAGGATTTATTTATGGACAAATAATTAAATTCCTTAAGAACTGTTGGAGCATCCACTACTTTCATATTTTCAACATGCCTTAGGCCTCGGGCATGTGCTGAGGCGCGCCTACGCTCGGCACTGAGCCCTGCAGAGCCGCAATGAGAGCGGCTTTAGCAGGGACTCGCGCACTTACGCAAGCGCGCGGAAGCGTATCTTACCAAAATTTTTAAATCAAGCGCTCGCACGGAGCACAGGGCCGGTCACGGTGAGACGGTTCGCCCAATGAGGGCGAACCAGCTCCATGACGTCACTGCCCGCACCCCGACACGCCCCCGACAGCGCCCCAGGACAGACGCCGGTCTAAGCCGAAAGCCCCGCTTTATCCTAGCCTCAGCGCGCCTCCACCCGGCAATCACTAACCATGGACGCAGCCTTAGACTGTTAATGTGTTCACAAGTGATATTTTATTTTGCTGACAATGTTCGTTACATATTCTTGTAAAGCAGGGGGGGCAGAAGATTTTCTGGGTGGGGCGCAGTGGTTACAGAGGCCCCGCGCTTCCCAAAAGGCATTTAAATGAAATGCTGGGGATCGTGCGAGGCCTCTGTAACTTTACTTACCTTAACTTTCCACAACCAGCGTCAATGACACCACGGTCACGTATCTCGCGTTGCATTGACGCCGGAGCCGAGCAGCGGGGGAGGGGGATGAAAAGAGTTGCGCCCCCTGTTGTAAGGTGTATTCCTTTGAGTTGTAAAAGTCCTGATATTTTTATTTGGTGTACTCTCTGCCAGACAATACACCGTGATTTCTTTAATAATCCAAGTGGTCTTATTCAAATTGAACGGTGTTTTGTAGAATACTGTAATATCGCCTCCAGACGACCTATATATCCGTGCAAGGTTTTGATCCAGCTCTTAATAACCTTCTTTATCTTTTGGTTTGTCTGTGTTTGTTGTTATTATTTCCGATTCATTGAATTTTTTCTTTCATCTTTGATTGGATAATCGCTCCATTAAGTTGAAGGACAATCATTAAAGATGATTTTCCACTTTTTTTTTCTGAAGTCATCATCATGAAAGTCAAAAGTAGGGGGATTTTTTTTATCCGTAATCCTCTTTGGTTCCTTCTAAATTTAACATAATTCTCTAAAGTAATGATGTTCCACCATGCATATATCCTGTCGGTATTAGATGTTATTTTTTTGTCATTTAAAAAAATGTGTTCTCAAATTTGTTTTTTACAGTCAATTTCCAATAGGTTCTCAAATACTGCTGAGCTATTTAGTACGAATGAGATCACACAATTAAAAACATATGCAGAGCACCAATGACCCAACCTAATCTCTCTAAGCATTTGAAGCTATGTTGAGAGGGATGTATACTTGGTGTATGGTCAGATACTGAGGTAGATTTATTTATATAGTATACCTGTTATACCCATTGTAACGGGAGACCAGGACTAAATACCACAGATCCATATCCACAAGACAGAAACCAAGAGTTTTTATCAAATTAATTTATTGGAAAGTATCCCAACTGACATATAAACAGAGAACACACACATACCCACAACTGGGGAAACTAGGAATCCTACAGTCTAGTTGCAGGATCCCCTAGCAGAGATTTCCCCTGTTATCTTCCTTCTTCTTTCACAGTGCCTACAAGGGACTGGTTTTCAGCGCCTGACCAGCACCTGGAGCTCTGTATCTGCATCCCACCAGAACTGGAACTTGAGCTTGAGCTAACTAGGGGTTTCCGCCCCCACATTTTTAATACCCTAACCAACAACTTGAAACATTCAGGGCCGTGCTGTCTACGTTCCCAGGCTCTGAGTGGTGGGTAGAAATGCAACATTAAAAAGAGCCACATACAAACTGCTAAGGGGTAAGGTCACCGACCAATTTTGCAACACATTTCTCCTGCAACCACATTAACACCCTGGTCCCTGAACTGTCTGGAACCAGCAAGCTACAGACATAATACATATATAACATATCTATCACTGTATTGTTGACAGGTAGGGGTAATGGCAGGCTTGACTGTATTAACGCAGCCATATTCACCCTACTGGTCACACTTAAATTCCCATCTCCAAAAGATCCCCAAATCGTCAGCCTCCCCTCCTGGGAGGCCGATTATTTAGAGCATTGGATCTTGGGAGATGGTTTATCATGTTATGTCAATCAGTTCTGCAACCCTTAGTAGTCATTCATCCAGGATATTGGTTGATTTGATCCCAGCTTGAAGATCTCTATTATTTATGAATTTCGTCCCTCTTCACTCGCTCACAATAATTTTTGTTTTAACCAGGTGTTCTATCCCCAAACACGTGGCACAGCCATGGGGACCAGTTTTGAGACATCATACCCAACCTATTCATGGGCTGGTGGTAGTCCATCCATGTGTTTGGGATAGAAACCCTTACAGAATAATATTGTTTTTTTTAATAGGCGTTTTATTGGCGACCTTTTTATTTGGCATGGTGACTCCACCTCACCGCACCATTATAGAATCACTTCATTACACACGCATATCTCAATTCCCTACACATTATTTCTTCAACGTATATACATTTTTTTTATATCTTGTTTATGTAGATTTATATTACATACATACAAACGGATACATTCTGTATACCTAATATCACACAACAAATGTCCACCAGACAGCGCCACCCCAGATCTTGATCAGTGGATGGGCTCCCAAAGAATGAAGTGTCTGCATCACCCCCACCTAGAACCTCTCCGTCCACAGTTTTATAGATGCTGTTTACATTTGAAGCAGTGACTTGTTTGCCATTTTTATTTTATATCCCATCTTTAGAGAATGAGATATTGTTCCTGCTAAGAAACGAAACAAGCAGCTTGGATAGGATTATGTTATATCACTTTTTTTTTTTTTTTTTTTTTTTTTTTTTAAGGCACGTTTCTTTAAATATAAAACAATTTAGATCCAATAGTATTAGTTTAATAATGAAAAGGATGCCCTTTTAAATGGATGCCTCCCGGTAAAGAACGAGCGCATGAGAAATCATAGCGACGTAGCAGGAAATAGTTACATGGGTTGCCAAAAGTACATTCTTAAGTGATTTGAAATTATAGACTGTATACACATCAAAAATGACCAAGTGCAGACTGCATGAACTGCTGCTCATGATGATACTTGAAGAAAATCGTGTATTTTTCACACAACCTTCTACTATGGTATCAGTGAGAACTTAACATAAAGGCCCCCAAAAATGTTGCTTTCTCTCGGGCACAGGAAAGTAGTACATCTATGCATAAACTTCTAGCTAAATATTGCTGTAGTACAGGGGATGTCCTAATATTAAACGTAGGCATGTATTTTGTTGTATACAGTTATGGGCTTTTATAAAAGACATTGATCCGTTCACAGAAGTACATCTGTCCAGGGTTCAATAAATGAAATTTGATAAAGCGCGGTTAGCCGTGCGAAACGCTTAGATGGAGACATAGTTGGCTTTTATGCCATTAAAGTGTTTGCAGTGTGTTGAGTGGTCCCGGTCTGTTATCTTCCTCATCGGGCAGATGCTCCGCCTTACCTTCTCTTTGTATTCATAAAGGAAATAATTATTTCAGACGTCACCAGAATACTGTAGCTAGGGGGTGGGTGGTTGGTGTGTTTTTGTGTGGGTGTGTGTTACATACACATATACACACACCTAATTGTTAGAAGAATTTATGAACAGACATGGCAAGTAGAATAGACTCAGGGTGCTCAACTCCCCATCCTCAGACCCCCCCCAAGAGTCGGTCTCAGGATATCCCAGCTTCAGCACAGGTGGTTGTGGGGGGGTCTTGGGGGTTGGAGTTGAGCACCACCGAGTAGATTGCAATAATGTAGGTGATTCCCACAGCCTATAAACAGCCATTTCATCCACACACAATCTATAAATTACATCCACATCACAGGCTGCCTAAAGGAATAGAATGCAGCAGGCTGCTCCTCTGGTAAAAGTGTGAGTTGTATTGTTTGTGCTTGGGTGGGGGGGGGGGGGGGGGGAATGCCAGGGTTCCTGGATTATCGACTTTCATTTGTGTAGTCGCATACATTTGTGTTATTGAGTGGTGTTCACTTCAAGGACCCTAAAGCAGTGCTGGCCCCTCCAATCCTCAAGGGCCAACAGCCATCTTTCAGGATTCCCTGCTTCAGCACAGCTGGCTCATCAGTGGCTCAGTCAAAGACTGAGCCACTATTGAGCCAGCTGTGCTGAAGCAGGGATATTCTGGAAAGCGGAGCTGTTGTTTCTTGAGGGTTGGAGTTGGCCACTTCTGCTCTAATGATAGATACTTCATTCAGATCTGCAAATTGATAATTGTCTATTCCCGAATTAGAAAAACCTTACATTCATGTGAGTGAAGCTAACGATGTGTCCAGCCCCATATTCCTTCTACACAAACATTTACAGATTCAACAGTTTCTCACTCACACTGCTGCAGTGGGCTCTATGTGAAAGATCCTTCTGGTTAAACAGATTCTGTTCTGCACAAGAAATGTAAAAAGTCAAACACAGGCCTTTCTTTATTGTGGAACAAATCCAGATAATCAGAATAATGTCTACTGCAGTGTTTTTCAACAGGGTTCCTAGGAACCTTGGGTTCCCCGAGCATCACTAAAGGGTTCCCTGCAATTTTCAGGTAATTTGAAAATTGTACCAAATCCAAAGAATTTACACTGCATCTGATCTCAGACGCGCTATTAGAGAGGGTTGGGGTTCCTTACAATGCCATCTGATCTCATACAACGCTATTATAGAGGGTTGGGTTCCTTCAATGCATCTGATCTCAGACGCCTATTAGAGGGTTGGGGTTCCTTACAATGCATCTATCCCTCGCCCTCTCTAATAGCGCGTCTAAGATTAGATGCATTGTAAGGAACCCCAACCTTCTCTAATAGCGCGTCTGAGATTAGATGCATTGTAAGGAACCCCAGCCCTCTCTAATAGCGCGTCTAAGATTAGATGCATTGTAAGGAACACCAGCCCTCTCTAATAGCGCGTCTGAGATTAGATGCATTGTAAGGAACCCCAACCCTCTCTAATAGCGCGTCTGAGATTAGATGCATTGTAAGGAACCCCAACCCTCTCTAATAGCGCGTCTGAGATCAGATGCAGTGTAAATTCTTCTGTATTTGGTACAATTTTCAAATTACCTGAAAATTGCAGGGAACCCTTTAGTGATGCTCGGGGAACCCAACGGTTCCTAGGAACCCTGTTGAAAAACACTGCAGTAGACATTATTCTGATTATCTGGATTTGTTCCACAATAAAGAAAGGCCTGTGTTTGACTTTTTACATTTCTTGTTGCAGAACAGAATCTGTTAAACCAGAAGGATCTTTTCACATAGAGCCCACTGCAGCAGATGTGAGTGAGAAACTGTTGAATCTGTAAATGTTTGTGCTAGAAGGAATATGGGGGCTGGACACATCGTTAGCTTCACTCACATGAATGTAAGGGTTTTTCTAATTCGGGAATTAGACAATTATCAATTTGCAGATCTTGAATGAAGTATCTATTCATTAGAGCAGAAGTGGCCAACTCCAACCCTCAAGAGCTAACAACAGCTCCGCTTTCCAGAATATCCCTGCTTAGACAGAGGCCAATCAGTGGCTCAGTCTTGACTTGTGAGACTGATTGATCCAGCTGGGCTGAAGCAGGGAAATCTGAAAGCGAGCTGTTGGCCCTTGAGGATTGGAGGAGGCCAGACACTGCTTGTAGGGTTCCTGTTGAAATCATACTATCCCCCTCCCTCCTGCCCGGTCCCTTTCACCCATTTCACTTCTTGTCTATACTCTTTCACCCCCACATTAACCCTTTTCCACCTCCCCACCTATGCATTCCCACCCGCCTTCCCCACTTGTTCCCCCATCCCATCCCGCCCCTCCGCCGCCCCTTTTTCCCCTCCTTCATTTCACTTCTTCCACCTTCCTTCATGCCCCTCTTGTGAACACCACTCATATAACACAAATGTATGCGACTACACAAATGAAAGTCGCATAATCCAGGAACCCTGGCATTATCCCCCCCCCCCCCCCCCCACCCAAGCACAAACAATACACACTCACACTTTTACCCAGAGGAAGCAGCCTGCTGCATTCTATTCCTTTAGGCAGCCTGTGATGTGCATGTCAATTTTATAGATTGTGTGTGGATGAAATGGCTGTTTATAGCTGCTGTGGATATCACCTACATATTTGCAATCTACTCCGGTGGTGCTCAACTCCAACCCCCAAGACCCCCCCAACAACCACCTGTGCTGAAGCTGGGATATCCTGAGAACCTGACCTTTGGGGGGGTCTTGAGGACTGGAGTTGAGCACCCCTGATCTATTCTACTTGCCACTGTCTGTTCATAAATTCTTTCTAACAATTAGGTGTGTGTATATGTGTATGTATACACACACACACACAAACACACACACCCACCCACCCCCTAGCTACAGTATTCTGGTTGACGTCTGAAAATAATTATTTCATTTATTGAATACAAGAGAAGGTAAGGCGGAGCATCTGCCCGATGAGGAAGATAACAGACCGGGACCACTCAAATCACTGCAAACACTTTAATGGCATAAAAAGCAACATAGTCTCACTCTTAAGCGTTTCGCACGGCTAACCGCGCTTTATCAAATTTCATTTATTGAACCCTGGACAGATGTACTTCTGTGAACGGATCAATGTCTTTTATAAAAGCCCATACTGTATACAACAAAATACATGCCTACGTTTAATATTAGGACATCCCCTTGTACTACAGCAATATTTAGCTAGAAGTTTATGCATTAGATGTACTACTTTCCTGTGCCCGAGAGAAGCAACATTTTTGGGGGCCTTTATGTTCAAGTTCTCACTTGATACCATAGTAGAAGGTTGGTGAAAAATACACGATTTTCTTCAAGTATCATCATTGAGCAGCAGCTTCATGCAGTCTGCACTTTGTTCATTTCTGATGTTGTATACAGTCTATAATTTCAAATTCACTTAAGAATGTACCTTTTGGCAACCCACTGTAACTATTTCCTGCGCACGTCGCTATTATTTCTCATGCGCTCGTTCTTTACCGGGAGGCATCCATTTAAAAGGGCACATTCCTTTTCATTATTAAACTAATACTATTGGATCTAAATTGTTTTATATTTAAAGAAACGTGCCCTTAAAAAAAAAAAAAAAAAAAAAAAAAAAAGTGATATAACATAATCCCTGACAAAGCTGCATTGTTTTCGTTCCTTAGCAGGAACAATATCTCATCTCTAAAAGATGGGAATAAAAATAAAAATGGCAAACAAGTCACTGCTTCAAATGTAAACAGCATCTATAAACTTGTGGACGGAGAGGTTCTAGGTGGGGTGATGCAGACACTTCATTCTTTGGGAGCCCATCCAGCTGATCAAAGATCTGGGGTGGCAGCTGTCTGGTGTATGACATTTGTTGTGTGAATTAGGTATACAGAATGTATCCGTTTGTATGTAGTAATATAAATCTACATAAAACAAGATATAAAAAAAAATGTATATACGTTGAAGAAAATAATGTGTAGGGAATTGAAGATATGCGTGTTAATATGAAGTGATTCTATAAATGGTGCAGGTGAGGTGGAGTCACCATGCCAAATAAAAAGGTCGCCAATAAAACGCCTATAAAAAAAAACAATATTATTTCTGTAAGGGTTTCTATCCCCAAACACATGGATGGACTACCACCAGCCCATGAATAGGTTGGTGTATGATGTCTCAAAACTGGTCCCCATGGCTGTGCCACGTGTTTGGGGATAGAACACCTGGTTAAAAACAAAAATTATTGTGAGCGAGTGAAAGGTGAACGAAATTCAAAATAATAGAGATCTTCAAGCTGGCTGATCAAATCACCAATATCCTGGATGAATGACTACTAAGGGTTGCAGGAACTGATTGACATAACATGATAAACCATCTCCCAAAGATCCAATGCTCTAAATAATCGGCCTCCCAGGAGGGGAGGCTGACGATTTGGGGATCTTTTGGAGATGGTGGAATTTAAGTGTGACCAGTAGGGGTGAATATGGCTGCTGTTAATACAGCTCAAGCCTGCCATTACCCCTACCTGTCAACAATACAGTGAATGATATGTTATATATGTATTATGTCTGTAGCTTGCCTGGTTCCAGCAGTTCAGGGACCAGGGGTTAATGTGGTTGCAGGAGAAATGTTGCAAAATTGGTCGGTGACCTTACCCTGTAGCAGTTTGTATGTGGCTCTTTTTAATGTTGCATTTCTACCCACCACTCAGAGCCTGGGAACGTAGACAGCACCTGGCCCTGAATGTTTCAAAGTTGTGGGTTAAGGGTATTAAAAAGGTGGGGGCGGAAACCCCTAGTTAGCTCAAGCTCAAGTTCCAGTTCTGGTGGTGCATGCCAGATACAGAGCTCCAGTGCTGGTCCAGGCCTGAAAACCAGTCCCTGTAGGCACTGTGAAAGAAGAAGGAAGATAACAGGGGAAATCTCTGCTAGGGGATCCCTGCAACTAGCACTGTAGGGTATTCCTAGTTTTCCCCAGTTGTGGGTATGTGTGTGTTCTCTGTTTATATGTCAGTTGTGGATACTTTTTCCAATAAATTAATTTGATAAAAACTCTTGTGTTTCTGTCTGGCGATATGGATCTGTGGTATTAGTCCTGGTCTCCCGTTACAATGGGTATAACAGGATTATTACTATATAAATAAATCTACCTCAGTATCTGACCATACACCAAGTATACATCCCTCCTCAAAAATAGCCTTCAAATTGCTTAGAGAGATTTAGGTTGGGTCATTGGTGCTCTGCATATGTTTTTAATTGTGTTGATACTTCATTACGTACTAAATTAGCTCAGCAAGTATTTGAGAACCTATTGGAAATTGACTGTAAAACAACAAATTTGAGAACACATTTTTTTAAATGACAAAAAATAACATCTATCACAGCACAGGATATATGCATGGTGGAACATCATTACTTTAGAGAATTATGTTAAATCTAGAAGGAACCAAAGAGGATTACGGATAAAAAAAAATCCCCCTACTTTTGACTTTCATGATGATGACTTCAGAAAAAAAAAAGTGGAAAATCATCTTAAATGATTGCTCCTTCAACTTAATGGAGCTGATTATCCAATCAAAGATGAAAGAAAAAATTACAATGGAAGCGGAAATTAAACAACAACTACAGACAAACCACAAAGATAAAGAAGGTTTTAAAGAGCTGGATCAAAACCTTGCACGGAATATAGGTCGTCTGGAGAGCGATATTACAGTATTCCTACAAAACACCGTCAATTTGAATAAGACCACTTGGATTATTAAAGAAATCACGTGTATTGTCTGGCAAGAGAGTACACCAAATAAAAATATCAGGACTTTTACAACTCAAAGGAATACACCTTACAACAGGGGCGCAAACTCTTCTCTCATCCCCCTCCCCCGCTGCTCGGCTCCGGCGTCAAATGCAACGCGAGATCACGTGACCCCGTGGTGTCATTTGACGCTGGGTTGCTGGAAAGTTAAGGTAAGTAAAGTTACAGAGGCCTCGCACGATCCCCAGCATTTCATTTAAATGCCTTTCGGGGAAGCGCGGGGCCTCTGTAACCACTGCGCCCCACCCAGAAAATCATGCGCCCCCCCTGCTTTACAAGAATATGTAACGAACATTGTCAGCAAATAAAAATATCACTTGTGAACACATTAACAAGTCTAAGGCTGCGTCCATGGTTAGTGATGCCGGGTGGAGGCGCGCTGAGGCTGAGGGAAAGCGGGTGCTTTCCCTGGCCTTAGACCGCGCGTCGTCCGGGGGCGTGTCGGGGGCGTGTCGGGGGGCTGGCCAGTGACGTCATGGAGCTGGTTCGCCCTCATTGGGCGAACCGCTCACGTGACCGGCCCTGTGCTCCGGCGAGCGCTTGATTTAAAAATTTTGGTAAGACTTACGCTTCCGCGCGCTTGCGTAAGCGTGCGCGAGCCCCTGCTAAAGCCGCTCTCATTGCGGCTGCAGGGGCTCAGTGCCGAGCGTAAGCGCGCCTCAGCACATGCCCGAGGCCTAAGGCAGTTGAAAATATGAAAGTAGTGGATGCTCCAACAGTTCTGGAATTATTTAATTATTGTCCATAAATAAATCCTAGAGATGTGGCTTTTCTGTGGAGTGGGTGTACTACTAGGTGAGTGACAAGAGTCTAGTACTTCTTAAGCCTCCTGAAGGTAACAGAAAAATGATAATACTCTGACTTCGCTGCACCTCATTGGAGACAATTGTGTAATAAAAGTCCAAAAAAAACTCACCAAAGCTTGTAGTAATTCTTGTAGTCCATCTTGGGTGAAATAATTTTTCAGAATATCTTACCCACTCCTAGAACCAAATGGATTATTTGAAGGCGTGTCAAGCCACAAATACAGGTCCAAGCAGCAACAAGTAAAGACATGCACAAAGCAGCGCTCTGCCCAGGGAGACAGGTGAAAAATATTTATTGTCTAACCAACATTACAAAGAAGGAGGTGTGAAACCTCCTACGCGTTTCACACAACATGGTGCTTTATCAAGGAGAATGGTACTGTGTACTGGGGACCCTCTTATATACTAGGAGAATAAAGCTTTCATTAATCAAATTTTGTGCCAAAAAACGGGTGTGCATGACGTCACTATGGGTTCATGCATACTCCCGTGAGCGCGTGCACCCCAACAACACCACGATCTCCCGTCGGAGCATCGCCCCCAATGCCCAACCCTCTTCTAGTCACCGGTGGCACGAGAAGAAACCACGCTCAATAAAATTAGCTATAGGAGGATTATCATGTGTTTGTATTTTTGTGTTTTCCCCTATGCCTTGTCCCAATGTATTTCCTATGGAGAGTAGGTTTGCAGTATGTCTGTCCCTTCGGTTTTGTGAAGGCTGCATTGGACATGGCTGGGGAGATGGAGTCTATCGGGCAGGTTATTGTTTTGTAGGTGTTTTATTGTTTATTTGGGATGGTGACTCCACCTCCCCTACATCATTTATAGAATTACTTCTGCACACCGAGGAGCCCCAAGGAATGCCGATGTTGGCAGCCTTACTGTTTTTGGTGCCACGATCAAAACTCCCGGTGAGGTCCATTCCTTTCAATGGGACCTCTACAGCGTTAATCCTGCTGGCCGCAATCTGCGTGGTCACTGCGCCAAAAACAGTAAGGCCTTGATTACACCAGCAGGGCGCGCGCACTCCCTTGTGATGTCACAGGGCGATGCGCATGCCCAAAACCTGCAGTGCAGGCAGGAGGCATCGGGAGGCGACAGGGAGGCGTGGCCATGACGTTCGCCCGCATTGGCTAAACAGCTCACGTGACGCGGCCGTCGCTCGGGAAAATCAATTTCTGCTCAAAATTTGCGTGCTTGGACGCCTCGGTCACGCGCACTAAGTGCGCGCTCAGCGGAAAACATGCATTTGTTTTGGCGGCACGTGGCATCATGCGCACGGCCGCCGCTGGTACAAGCACAGCCTAAGGCTGACTACATGTGTATGTTTGTTTAGGAAAGGAGACTACTAAACTTATCTTACCATATTACCCCTCTGTCATTGGAAACAACGCTTTTTTTCAAGCGACACACACGAATAAGTGAAATAATTTTTTTAAAAAGAACATGGAAACGCCATCGCTCGTGACCACTGGTGTATACAGGAGTAACGCCCTTACTAAAGGGCACCATGTAGGCATGTTTTTGCATAAACAATTATGATATGCACTGTGAGCAAGAGACTCACAAAGATTTATATCAAGAACGTAAGAGTGGAGCCCTCAGAACATACATACATACATACATATATATATATAGTCTTTATATTACCTCTGAGCACTTGGCTGCTGTTTAAGTATTTTTCTAGTTTAATGAAAAGTAAACAATTCATATAATTTACAATTATGACGGAGAAAAGTAATGATAAAGAACGCATGAGCACGTCTCAGACAGGCCCACTCAACATGCTGCACCCCATAATGCCCACAATCCAGTGCTTCCATTGCGACTAAACATAACTTGTTTGTGTACCCGACATGGAGAAAAGAAAACAGATTTGTGTAAAGAAGTACAGCCCTGGGGTTGGATGTGGTTGTTGTAAATTACTACTAATTAGGGTTGTCAGGTGTCCAGTATTGAACTGGACTGTCCTGTATTTGGAGGCACTGTCCAGTAAAGAATTACAGGTACAGCTGAACCTCGTTATAATGCGGTGCTCGGGGTCCACATAATGAGACCGCGTTATAACCGGAATCGTGGAAAAAATGGCCGCCGCAATCATGACTTACCCGGAACAGGGTGCAGGGGATCTGACACCACAGGTGAACACGGATGCCTGCAGGCTCTCCAAATGCCTACAGCTCACCACACGCAGCCACTCCCAATGCCTGCATCTCAACCCCCGCAACCTCTCCAAATGCCTACAGCTCACCCCCCGCAGCCTCTCCCAATGCCTGTATCTCACCCCCCGCAGCCTCTCCCAATGAGTACAGTTCACCCCCGCAGCCTCTCCCAATTCCTATATCTCACCACCCTCAGCCTCGCCTCCTGCAGTCTCAGCCCCTGCAGCCTCGCTTCCCAGGGGAGGATCATGGAGTGTGTGTGTGTGTGGAGAGGAGGAGGAGGCGGCAGAGATGTGTTGCTGCTAGGGGAGCAACTGTAGATCTTGTCACCTCGCCCAGGGATCCATGCACCGGAGCAGGGAAGGGGGCTCCTCCTGCCCAGGCAGGGTCCGGGGCTGCTGCTGCCATGTCAGAGGTAGCTGCAGGAGGAGGAAGGGGCGGTGGTGTGTGCAGCCGGTGCAGGGAATGTAGAACCGCAAGTATCCCTGGCTGTGGTGGGCTCAGCCGCCTGCGGACCGGTCCGGGGAGCTGAGAGCCCAACCGGGGGAGGAGCTGGGGCTGCACCGCTAAGGATTGCTGCCAGGAAAGGGCAGCTGCGCTCAGCTCCCTGGGCACAGAAACTGGAGAAACTCAGAGTGTACTCTGCATACAAGGTAACGAGAGAAGCAGGACCAGCCAGGCAAATCCTGGAAGTTTGCCAAAAAAAAGAAACGGGAGCCATGCTCACGCCGCGTTATAAGCCAATCCGCGTTGTAGCGGATCGCGCTATAATGGGGTTGGGCTGTAATACTGAACATGAATGTGTCTGGAATTTCCTCTCTGGACATAGTGACCTGATTGGCTTGGGGGGCTATGGGATATCCCTGAGCAGGGCTGTTGCTAGGGGGCTGGGCAGCTTCCTCCATCCTGATTGGCTGCATTTCACCATTGTGTCCAGTATTATTGGAGAACCCATCTGGTACCCCGACTGCGGTAGTGTCTAATGATTCCATAGCAAATATTCAATGTTCTGTGACACAGCCTTCCCAGTGCTGGAGAACAGTCCAGTTCCTGAGTAAATGTTCTCTAGCACAGAGAACACTGTTTTGCGGCATGTTAAACTGGGTCCTTCGTGTCAAGCCTATTTATTGAATTCATTTGTTAAAACTGCTATACATTGACATGCGCAGCATATTGAAATGGTAACCTTATTATCACCAAATTAGCAAGTAATTCACCAAAATTAACATTCATAAATAGTCTGAGCATACCTAATTATTAGTGGAGGTTTTCTTTACACTATCCATAATAAGTGAGCAAATGCACCAAATTAGATTGACATGGGGGGTTTCTTTTCTGTAGAAATAAATGATAAATATCCAGAATAATAGCATTTCTTATTTTTATTTGTATGGTAGGGAAGGGCAGAAAATCACAAATGATGCGTTTCAGGGGAAAGGAACATGCAAAAAATGACAAGTCATACAACAATTAGCAAACCGGGTGCGAAGTGCCCAGGTGGGAAAACCCTGTACCACCTACAACCCATAATTAATTAGTAAGACACTGATCAGGGTCAACCTTAGGGCAAGGCGAGCAAGGTGGTTGCCTTGGGCCCTGCGCCTTCCGGGGCCCGCACTCCTTCCTCTCCCTCCTGCGGTCGGCGCTGAGATCCAAATCCCGCCGGAGAGGGGAGAGCTGGAGGAGGGAGCTGGACAGCATCGGTGCGGCTTCCTATTGGCCCATGTGACGCGTGAGTTTCAAACTTTAAAGCTCTGCTTGCTGAGCACATACTTTGGAGGTAAGTATCTCCAGAAGTAGGGGGTCCCCACCGCTGAAATTAATGGGGTTCATCTCCGGAGACCCCCTGCTTCAATTCAATATATTAATTTTTTTTTTAAATTAAAAATTTGCCGACTTGGCTTGCTCCTTTTAAAACACACAAAAGTGGCCAATTCTGAAGCGGTCCAACTACTATTGCAACGATCTCCCCGATTTATTGGTCAGACAGACTTCGTCTATTAATGTGTGCAGTGAGATGCAGTAAAAGACATCAAGCAGAGACATTTCACATCCATTAATTACATTGATGTTTTGCTACAAACAAGTGATTTTAGGCTAATGTTCCTCCATGCAACAGAAACAAAGGTCAGCCAGGCTAATTATGTTTACCAGTATTGAGAACAAACAACAACAAAAAGTCAACTAAATTGCAGTGAGATTTCTTGTAAGGATTGCAATTGGAGAAATTGCTACAGTTGTATCAGTGCCTCCTAAAATTACCTAATCTCCTGCCTGGGAAATTTACAAGAGAGGACAAGAACTAGCGTTGCAGAAAAGCAAAAACGACGAGACAAAGAACGTCCCAATGCAGCATTACAATATCGTCTTAAATGACACTGGGAACAGGCATTTCAAAATAAATTGCTCTTGACCTAGCTCGTTCATATGGCGGCGGTACATTGGAAAATAAGGGGGACCAATCAGGTTATGCATCAACATCTTAATATAAAAATTATAACTACGGGGATTCATTTCAGAAGACCATTTCGGAAGCCAGACAACTATTCTCAGGAGAACATAAGCACTACAGAACAGTTTTCAACGTTATTAATAACTCTTTAAATCATACTTCACCATGAACAACAATACTTTGTGCTGACAAGATGGTACAAGTGGGTTGGGAGAACATTTGCAAGTTAAACGGAGTTTAACAAAGTACTTTTAATTCCTTCAGTACCTAAGGCGCCGACGTCTTACTTTTGCAGTAGGTAGCAGACGCTCCAGATAAGAAACAGTTTTAATGATATACAGTAGCCAGAAATGTAATACAACGAATGCCTACAAATAGAAATATACTGTAAATTAACGTGATGGCCCACGCAAAACCCCATTGACTTCAATGTGATAGATCCATGTCGGTGGTCGAAAAGGAGGAGATGGGTGGGGATCTTTCTACCAAAACAGAGGCTTGGAGTTTGCCCCAGGGAGGCGCCTCCATCATCATTTTCATATTTCCTACAATGAAATGCATCGCAAGTGGTCAATATATTATCCTGGCTACCTTATATGAGCCGCACACTAAATTATAAACCAGATATCACAAAGTATAGAAAAAATATTACACGATATAATATGAAAATAAATCATATTCCTAATGGGTCCCGTTCTACACTGCGCGCTACATAAAACACAACCTATTCAGAAGCCAATACAAGCACCTAGTGGCGGAACTACCCTGGGTGCAGCCGGTTTTGCCCACCACCTTTAGGGGCCCAGCCTCCCACGTGCCGGAATGTTCCGGCACTTATTTTAGCAGCCGAAAAAGTGTTCCGGCATTTCTAAAGGCTCTCCTCTCTTCACACCCCTTCACCAGCTCTTACCTAAGGTCCACGGCAGCACATGGCGGCGATGGCAGCAGCGGGAGCCCAACCGGGTGCTCCCAACTTAGAATTTAGGCCCAACTCTCACAATCCCCATCTGGGTGGTGGGCTCCCTCCATCGCCACCACACAGGTAGGGCTCCAGGAGTGGGAGAGGGGGGGGAGGGTGTTTATTGCACAGGGGCCATACAGTGACTAGTATGGCCCTGCAAGCCCCCCACAGCCCCGGTATAAGAAGAAGGCCGCACCCCTATTGTGATATTGGAAATGTGAGGCACTTACATTACCTGCTGAATCTATTAAATGCATCACTGCCTCGAAAAAAAGGAGGTGCTGCTTCCAATAAATGGTAGTTATCTGGTAGGTGAACAGGTGGAAGTCTTGCTCAGATACATGTGCATAACACCTGAAGTAAAGCAAAAACAAAAGCAAGTTGTGTTGAAAATAATTCCTCGCGTGTTTTAAGGATGGAGCCGTGTTCTAAATGAGTATCTCTGGAGATCTTCTTTGCTCTGCAAATCAATACAGTGCTGTTTCAAGTAGTCTACAAGCAAAGAACGCTGGGCAGAAGCCATACCAAACTCAGAAACAAGACCATTCATTTATCCTCACTCCAAAGCCTAGCCGCGCACATATGAGCACTTATACCCAGTCACTTGAAAAGTAATTACGAGAACACATCAGTCTAGATTTCATCATAAATCTGAGGGGCTTAAAAAAATATATCTGTTGCCAAGGTAACAAATGACATCAATAAAAAAATAAATATATATATCTATTGTCGCACTAAAAGATACTGCATGTGTATAGTTCGTGTCACGGTCTGACAGATAAATACTTACATGGTCCATTTCATTCATGTACTAACATATGGCACCTGACACAAAGCTGCTGGGTCTTATAAAGTATAATATAGTTGGTTTTGTTTCCTTTATGATATATATATATATATGTTGCCAGGTCCCCTGTGCCCCGCGACCGCCCCCCTCGTTACCTCCGCTGCCGGGGGTCACTCGACAGACCCGCCGGCACTTCTGTAGGGTGGGGGCTATGCAGGGAGCGCTTCGGCGTTCCGGCGGCTCCCGTGCAGGGCGCCGCCATCTTGCCAGAGTTCGCGCATGCGCAGTGAGTGCTCGGGCGGCCGGACGAGTTGCGCATGCGCGAGGAGAGCGCGCGAACACTAGCCAACCAGGGAGGCTCTGAGAACGGGACTACAGGTCCCATGAGCCTCAGGAGCACCCCATATGATGCCAGGGAGCCAATAGGGCTGTAGAATCTCCCTGGTGGAGGAGATTTAGATACATTTCGCGGGCTCTACACGTTAGTCAGGACCAGGAAGAGCAAGGGATAGGAGGTGCGTGCAAGGGTCTGTGACCCGCTGCATTAGGCCAGCAGCCCCCTTGGCCCCAGATAGGTCCTGAGCCCCTCCAATAGCTTGTGGTGCTATAGGGACAGGCCCTAGGTTAGGGACCCTGCCCCATTAGCTGTTTGCTAGTTAGGGACACAGCGGACGCTGCGTTTCCTGCTGAGAGACTTGGGCTAAAGTCTCCGCCATTAAAGAGAGCTGGACTATCTTCAGGGTGGGATCGCCCCTGACGGATCACCACGCGGGTGGATCCTGGATGTCGTGCAGGAACTCGTCTGATCCTTTGAGAAGATTCTTTAAAGCCAGGTGACGCCGCACCAGGCAGGTATCGTTATAAGTGCACCAACAAAGTACTCACACATAGTGGCAGCGCTGACCACGGGACAAGGGGGTTATACTGTGGACACGGTGTGGGGGTACACGGTGGTGGGCACGGGGTACACGCTCCTAGCCGGAGTGACTGATACTTGAGACTTTGGTACCGTTACTGAGTTGCTAAAATATATGGTTATGTGCTGTGTTATTGATGCTGCATATAGTAAATGGTTATACCTATACTCCAGTGTATGTGATTACTATATGCGGGTCCTGTGTAGGGTACATTCTATACTCCTAGAATCCTGCACAGGTGGAGGCGCTGATCAAGAGACGTTCCAGAGAGCACCCCAGGTTCCCAGCAAGCGGAGGCTCAGGCCCCTGGTGAACCTGCAGGTATACGCACCACACCTGGTAACACATAGATTCCCCCTCACACATACTCTATATGCGGTTGGGTGGGGGAATACCCGTTACATCTTATACTATATTAGTGAAAGCACTGTATGCCTGCCTGCCTGCCTGCCTGCCTGCATGCATGCATGCCAGCCTGCCTGCCTGCCTGCTGGATGTCCGGTGTCCCTAGGGGAAATCTCATTGGTCCCTTGGGCCGCCCCCGCACACCTCTCATTGGCCTGAGGCGGAGTGACGGCCCAAAGGACACACAGGGACACAAACACACACATAGGGACACAAACACACAAACACACACACACACACACACACACACAGCACCACCACACCACGCCACACAGCACACACACACACAACACACACACACACACACACACACACACACACACACACACACAACACAACACACACACACCAACACACACCACACACACACAACACAGTAGGGGGGGGGTGTACATTACACACTTGTATAACCCGGGGGGGGCTCACATACCCGCCTCCCGCCTCTTCCTCCCCGAAATCGACCTCCACACCGCGCGCAGACGTCCTCCTCTCCCCGTGTCTCCCTCGCTTTCAAAAACACCCCCCCCCCCCCCCCGCGCCGCTACAGTGAGCGGAAGGACGAGTGCCCGGGACACAGCGGGGGAGTGGCCACAACACGCTGCCTCCCCCCTCAGTTCCACGTGGGAGCGCCGGACGGTAGTGCGAGGTGGCTGTGATTCTAGCTGTCGACGCTCACCCCTCCCCCCCTCATCCCCCTTCATCCCTCCCCTCCACCCCCCGCCCCCCCGGCGCCGCTACAGTCAGACGGAGCGAGCGAGCCGCCCGGTGACACAGCGGGGAGCGGCCACAACAAGCTGCCTCCCCCTCAGATCCACGTGGAGCGGCCGGAACGGGTGAGGGAGCTGGCCGGGCGGGTAGTGAGCGGCCAGACGGGTGAGGAGCGGCCTTCACCTCCCCTCACATCCCTTCACCTCCCCTCATCCCCCCTTCACCTCACCTCCCCTCACCCACCCCTCACCTCCCCCCCCTCACCTCCCCTCACTACCACTTCCCTTCCCTTCCACTCCTCCCTCCACCCCCCCCTTCACCTCCCTCCACCCCCCTTCATTCACCCTCCACCCCCCTTCACCTCCCCTTCACACCCACCCCCCCACCTCCCCTTTCACACCCCCCACCTCCCCTTCACCCCCCACCTCACCCTTCACACCCCCCCCACCCCCCCTTCACCTCCCCCCACTCCCCTCCACCCCCCCTTCACCATCCCCTCCCCCACCCCCCCCTTCACCTCCCTCCACCCCCCCCTTCACCTCCCCCTCCCTCCCCCCCTCACCTCCCCCTCCACCCCCCCCCCTACACACCTCCCCTTCACCCTCCCTCCCCCCACCCCTTCCACCTCCCCTCGCACCCCCCCCTTCACCTCCCCTCCACCCCACCTTCACCTCCCTCCACCCCCACCTTCACCCCCCTTCACCTTCCCTTCACTCCCCCCTTACAACCTCCACCCCATCCCACCACCCCCACCCTTCCCCCTCCCCCCCCCCCCTTCCCCCTTCCCCACCTCCCCCCCCCCCTGTACACACACACACACACACATGTGTACACACACATGTGTATACACACACATGTGTATACACACACATGTGTATACACACACATGTATATACACACACATGTATATACACACACATGTATACACACACACACATGTATACACACATACACATGTATACACACACACACACACATGTATACACACACACACACACACACACACTTATACACACACACACATACAATGTATACACACAAACATGTATACACACACACAAACATGTATACACACACATGTGTATACACACACACGTATACACACACACAATATATACATACACACAATGTATACACACACATGTGTATACACACACGTGTATACACACACACACATGTGTATACACACACACGTGTGTATACACACACGTGTATACACACACACACACGTGTATACACACACACGTGTATACACACACACACGTGTATACACACACACACGTGTATACACACACACGTACACATACACACACACGTACACATACACACACACACACACGTATACACACACACACATACAATGTATACACACAAACATGTATACACACACACACCCCAGCACCACCACATCAGCACACCGGTATGCCCCCCCAGCACACTGGCATTCTCGCCTCCCCACCATTCCCAGCCCCCATCAACACCATCAGCACCCACACATCGCCACCTTTGCACCTCCCCCATCGGCACACCCACATCCGCACCCCCACATCAGCACCAAACCCTCCCAAATCAGCACACCAATACAATCACCATCAGTACAGCCACAGCAGCACTACCACCGCACATGGGCCGCGTGGACCACTCCCCACCCAAATGCCACACCCACACCACAAACATCCTGGGCAACGCCGGGGCTCTCAGCTAGTATATATATATAATCCTTGCTTCATTCATTGTAACATTGACGGAAGAAGAGATCAGTGTATCTCGAAAGTTCGCACAAATAAAAGCGTTTCGTTAGCCACAGAACGGTATCATCTATTTATTTTTTGATTATTGAAGCTCGACTAACACGGTACTGATACCTCTACATGTATATATATATATATATATATATATATATATTTATAAAAATGTTTTACCAGGAAGTTATACATTGAGAGTTACCGCTCGTTCTCAAGTATATATATACACACACACACACACACACACACACACACACACACGTTGGATAAATCTTCACAGGTCAATTTTATTATTAGATAAATAATTGATGTAAATGTGTCATGGTCTTGAACTCAATACCAGACTAAAATTAACTAAAATATATATGGACTCAAGAAGTAATTATTTCTATTTTAACTCGGACAATGGTTGGACATCAGTAAAAGCCGCACTCCAGGTTCGAGACCGTAATTGAAAGTATCTGAATGTTAGAATATACAGTATTAAAGATTTTTTTTTAAAGGGCTATATTCAGATCACGTGGGCTACGTGTCAAGTTTGTTTATGTTATTCAATCAAGAGACAATTTTACAAATTCATATTAGCTTTATATTTAAGAAAAAGACAGAGGTACCAAATGTTTAAGTTAAACAAAAAATGGTTCCCTCAAATATCCTTTTTTTTGCACTAAGAGAAAGTTCTTCAGTTAGTATAATTTACATGTATTTCTAATTAAGTTTGGTCTTGTAATGTAAGGTCATGTATATACAGGCATACCCCGGTTTAAGGACACTCACTTTAAGTACACTCGCGAGTAAGTACATCTCGCTCAATAGGCAAACGGCAGCTCACGCATGCCCCTGTCAGCACGACCTGAATAGCAATACCGGCTCCCTACCTGTACCGAAGCTGTGCACAAGTGGGGAGACTATAGAGCCTGTTACAAATGCGTTATTTACATCAGTTATGCACGTATATGATGATTGCAGTACAGTACATGCATCGATAAGTGGGAAAAAGGTAGTGCTTCACTTTAAGTACATTTTCACTTTACATACATGCTCCGGTCCCATTGCGTACGTTAATGCGGGGTATGCCTGTATTATACCTTAATGTAAGATCTATTATGATTGTCTATGTATAAGTTTTTATGTATTGTAAAAATTTAATGTCTGACATCTCTTGAAAAATAAAAAATAAACTTATGGGGAAAAAAAAGTAGTTTAGTATGAGACCAAAAACAGCTGTATATTTAAAAAAATAGTCTAGCATTACTAAACACAACAAGAGATGCAGTTAATAATGTATAAAGTAATGAATGTTTTAAACAGCATGATGTTTTACAGTGTTGAAGACCAATATATTTGCAAATTACTACAGTATATGTGTATAATTATATACCAAGCATTTTTAATAATAACTACAATGAAACAGTAATTGTGATTTAAACATTGAATCACTCGTACAGTGCAAGCACTGTGGGGGAAAAGAACAAAACCTACATAAACATAACATGTCACATCGACATTTGCAGGGGGAAAAAGACCTAAGAAAATGATCTTTTCCTCTTTTTTTGCAGAGGATGGGGCAGGCTGACTGGGCCCCCTTTGACACCTTAATGGAGGTAGTGCCACTGGTTGAGTAGCTGGACTAGATGGAGGAGGAAGAGGAGTGGATGTCAGAACAGAAACACCAGATGTTGGTAAAGATCTGGTGCCAGCTGCTCATGTGGATATAACAGAATAGCCTTGCATGCCCTCTGTGGCTAGTTGCACACAGCCCATGTTAATCCATTACCAGCTCCGGTCAGTAGGGCCAAACTATTAGTAACACTAGGGTTGTTTTGACGCATCAGAACTTTTTGGTGGCGGTTAATCTGAGTCATCAGCTGCCTACAATTATTGTTAAAGGCATGTAGTAACAAAGAAGGGTGGGTAGCCATGTTGGTCCTTTCTTCCATGTACAAGTAGAAAAATAAGGCAGTGCACTGCCCAAAGTAACAGAAGGAGGCTCACGGTTTTAAGCAACAAAAAAATAGATTATTACAAAAAAGTGGACAAAAGGTCCCCCTAGGCCACAGCAGGGGTCCACCAACTAGTTTCAGGCAAAAATGCCCTTTATCCGGTATCATGATAAAGGGCATTTTTGCTGAAACTAGTTGGGGGACCCTGCTGTGCCAGGGGGGACCCTTTTGTCCATATTTTTAGAATAAATCTATTTTTTGTTGCTACAACCGTGAGCCTCTTCTGTTACTTTGGGCAGTGCACTGCCTTATATTCCTACTGTTCCTGCCATCACCTGGGAGATTGCACTATGCCTATGGAGATTCTGAGATTGGATACTCCAGTGAGTGAGTTCACTTTGTGGGTCGCTGTACCCCTTTTTTCTCTGATATATGGGACGTTGGTCTGTACTATTTATTTATGGTGCCGCTGGCATTAGGTACTAGTCCCCTAACCCTATTAGGGCTTCGTTATGCTATATGCTTACATTGAAGGAGTTTATCCTAAACCTCAGTTTATTATGCCAAACAGGACTTGTTTTTTTCTGATGCACTGGCTTTCTACACAACCTTTCTTCCATGTAGTAACAAAGGAGAGAGAGGGGGTAGGGGGTATGATTCCTTGTATTGGACCAACAAGTAGTTGATATGTTACAAGCTTTCCAACCTCTCAGGGTTCTTCATTGGCTACGGCAGAAATACAGCAACATAATATACAGTGTTTATAAGAGGGATACCTGGCTGCAATGGATGACATTATGATTCTCAGATACTGGTGCTGATAACTCAGAATAACCTCATCATAATCCTATCTCGAACGTTGGCCAGCTTTTGGGTGCCCAGCTGGTGCAGGAGCCGGGGCTGCATACTCCTCTGGAAGTACTTCCGTGAGTTGTAACGTCACAGTGTCCTCTTCTTGGTGCTCATCATCATCATCATAGGAGACATCCAGGTGGCCGCGTAATGCAGCACACGGGTGTCTTTGTGATGGTCCTTGAACATCTTTAAACTATAGGGTCAAATAGAGTCATATATATTTTTTGTAAATGTAACAAAATTGGTATAGGTTGTGTGTGAATAAACATACATTTCTTAGAAATGTTAGAGTCCTATAATAACATGATTCATAGACGAGTTAAAATGTTATGTGATATAATTTATGATAGTACAGTTTATTAATGAGATAATAGGCAAATATAAAAATGACTTTGGAGATGAGATACCGAAAATGATTACTTGTTACTTTTATATGTCTAATGTATAATTTGTGGCCTGAACTTGAACATTATGAGACCATGAAATATATGTGTTACTGGGGTGTAATTAATACTGTTATCATATGTAGGCCTGTCAAACAAGGCTGGCAATAATATAGCATTTCAACATTAGATTGATGTACACCGAGGGTAGACAACTCCAGTACTCAAGAGCTGCCAACAGTCTTCGAGTGAGCCACTGGTTGAGCCAACTGTGCTGAAGCAGGGATATCCTAAAAACCTGGCTTGTTGGAAGCTCTTGAGGACTGGAGTTGGCTACCCCTGATGTACACTGTATGATATAAGTTGAACTTAACAGGTTTCTCGTGAGGAAAATTCCCATGTGTCCCCCATTGTATGAAGGCCAACAACCCGAGTAGTGAATATGACCTCCATCATTCTCTACAAATATGAGGACAAGTTTATTCCTGGTGATAGCACCCCCTTCTGTTTCCCTGGTCTCAGCAGCATGGTCACCCAGCTTCTTCTTCAACATGTCTACTGTACATGTCTACTGAAGACACAGCGTTCCCTTGGGTATTTATATCCAACTAAATATGGTGCCAAATGTGGTTCTTCTCTGCTGTGCTGTTTGGGATGGTTGTCAACTATCCCATTCACTAAAATCTCCAGCACACTCTCTATGAATGTAACGCTCCTAAACCTACAGGCTTTCGCAGCAGCAGCAGAGGTGGAAGCCACTCAGCCACATTCCAGGACTTTGGTCGCCGCCCTTTTGCTGCGACCAAATTTTCGTAGGAGTTTACCCGCTACTCACCTTGCCGCAGGGACCTCTTGCCGACGACTGCTTCGTCGCCAAGGTAAGTCCCTGACTTGACCCGAAAAACCCCTATCTTAACCCCTAATACCGATGCTTCCTGCTACCCTAAAAAGTTTAACATCTTACCCTAAAACCCTTTAACCCTTACCCTAAAGCCCCTTACCATAAAATCCTAACCCCCTTACCCTAAAACCCCCTACCCATAACTGCTAAATTAACCCTTAATTGAACTTACCTCAGCTAAGCAAACGGCGGCTGAGTGTCCAGCGGCTGCCGCGAAGGCATCCTTCTGCAGCCAAATGCCGGCGGAGACGCGGTCGTGGTGAGATGACGCGACCCAACGTCCGATTCTGCCTCCGCCATGTTGATAGTGATCAAATGGCTCAGGGGCTTTCTTGTGCTATTTGCAATGTGGCTTGCGCATGCGCATTACGTTTAAGTAACACGTACGCTTTACACGGTTGGAATGCGGTAGTGTGTTAATTGGAATGCAAGCCAGATTTTCGCTACAGTATGTGACCGTCAATGCGCATGTGCATTGTATTGGTTATCACGTCTAAACGCTATATGCGTTCACGCTACTGCATTTAAACATACGCTAATGCTTTTCGGCACGGTCATTGCTTTTGCATGCAATTAGCTTAGTGGACACCTGTTAAACGCAGGGAAAATAACGGATGTTACCTGTTTAGGTAAATGGACGTTATTTGCCCTGGTGTAAACGGAGCTTAGTGCCTCTGTCCCTTTAAATATGTTAATCATGTTTAGAAGCAGATATGCCAATTCAAGCTGAGCACACAGGACAAAGCAAGTCAATAGATTCAAGTATCTTGGCACGCTGTAACCCAGTCAACTGTGGGTATTAGGATCAAACCGTGGTACTCTGATAACAACAGATGGCCTCTGCATTTTTTAGAAATGACATTTGAATGAAGAAGATGCATCACCACAGAAGGTTATATGACTATCTAACTATATTTTTTAATTGTAAGACATTAACTACCAATATTTACATATGGCTATGATCCATATGTACCCAAGGATTCTTACATGTGACTCACACTGAACAGTTCCCTTCTGTAAATATGTGGAGGTAGAATTTGCTATGACTAACACACCCCCATGTTTTAAAATTAGTTACAGCCAGGTGTCTCTTTATACGGCAACATGAGAAGGGTAACTGGAGGTGATCCAAATTCGACTAGTTTACTTTTATTGCAGCCTGGGAAAATCTTGTGTATTTTGTTTTGGGTTGATGATGTGAAATGGGTCTGAGAAACAGTCGTGGTCCTGCTCATCCGCTTATCAAAAGTGGCACTGATGAGATATTTCAAAATAAAAAGACTATGGCAATATTCCATTTGATCCCTGGCACATAATGATCTGTGATCAGTCCCGCCCCTACCCGTGGTAACCAGGTAAGGCGCCACCTGGAGGCGGCAAGAAGGAGAGAGTAACAGATCTGTGTGTTCCTTTTTGTTTTAATAATACATGCAGAATTGAAGCAGGGGGTCTCCGGAGCCGAACCGCATACATTTCAGCTTCGGGGACCCCCTGCTTGCGGAGATACTTACCTTCTTTGGGGGTGTTGGTATCTCCTGCTCAGGTTTAAAGCCCCCGGTCACACAAGCCAATAGGAAACCACGTAGGACGTCCCGGCTCCCTAATGGCTCAGGTGATGGAACAGCTAAACCTGAGCAGGAGATACCGGCACCCCCTAAGGAGGTAAGTATCTCAGGAAGCAGGGGGTCCCTGGAGCTGAAATTAATGTGCTTCCGCTCCGGACACCCCCTGCTTTCTACCTAGGGAGGGGGGGTTTCTTTGGGTGTAGGGGTTCCTTAATAGTGCTTGCCAAAGGATGGTAAAAACCCTAAGGACGGGCCTGTAATAACAATGCTGACCTTTATGTTGGCCTCATATGAGGGAGGGCAGTAGTTGTAACGAGTAACTGAAGGCGTTTGGTTAATATCCAATGTCACAGTTAAAGGTTCATTCCCACAGTCGGCCAGTTGAATTTCTTAGGGGCCTCTGAATGGGGAAGTGTTTGTCAACCAAGTATTTTATTTCCCCTTAACCCACCCTGTCCGAAACAGGGAACCAATAAAGTTAAGGGGAGGTGGGGAAGGGGGCTTTAGCTGTACAAGCACTGGCTGATCACAGTGATATCACACGGTGACATCACACAGAAGGGAGCAGCAGAGTGAATCAGACCCCTCCCAGGCCTCACTTTAAGAAATAAAAAATACTTATGTGTCATATCTGGGTTAAAAAAAAATGTATCAATGACCCAGGTGAGACCCCTTAAACATGTCGCTGAAATTAGTTCACTTTAGTCCTAGGAGGGATTGCCCCTTTAAGGCCTTGACAATCACTTATAATTCACATGTGCATTTGATCTAAATCTGACTTCTTTTTTTTTAGTCTCCCGACTCGCAGCATCTATTACTCAGTCAGTCCTCGTCAGTCTGGACGAACACCCTCTCTATATCTTCCTGTCATTAATGACATATAAGGTCACTTGTATTACAGATACAGATACAGTGAGGGAATTACAATACAGTGCGAGCAAGATCTTCACAAAGCAGAATAGTAATTTTGAAGTCATCCATAGGGTGGAGGCTAGATTGTAATGACGTTTATTAAACGCTGCCCTAATGATAATGCCTTCACCAAGAAATCATGGGCATTTAAGTTCGCAATCAAGGAACTGACTATTTCCTTCACTGTATGAACCACAGGCATAATAAATCATGTTTGTAGTTACTGAAACCTTTGAATACAAAAAAAAAATGCATAAAGTGTAATCAGTACATATAAAGAAATATGGAGACAGAGTCCATGTATTATATGCAGCCCAGCAATTCTTTACCTTACCTTATAGTGCTTATACCATACAGTAAAGAATTAGGCAAATGCTTAAAACTTGTCACAGAGTAGACTGTAAAAACAAACTACTTAATATTGTCATTATAGCACTGAAGGCAAATACATACAGTATATTATACTTCATTGGGTTCACATCTTGATAACCCACTACTACAGGCATACCCCGCATTAACGTACGCAATGGGACCAGAGCATGTATGTAACACAGGCATACCCCGCTTTAACGTACGCAATGGGATCAGAGCATGTATGTAAAGCGAAAATTTACTTAAAGTGAAGCACTACCTTTTTCCCACTTATCGATGCATGTACTGTACTGCAATCGTTAAGCCTGAAGCACTTATTCCCATGATCTGTTATTTGTAATATTTGTTATTTATATGATTGTCACGTGTATTACTGCTGTGAAGCGCTATGTACATTAATGGCGCTATATAAATAAAGACATTACATACATACAAGATATAGGCCCTTTCAGCTTCAGAAGACACTTTACAGCCCGTGTAAATTAAAGCAGCAATACAGGTTTCATGTATTGTTTTTTGTTTGTTTTTGATTACAGGATTGAAGCAGGGGGTCTCCGGAGCTGAACTGCGTTAATTCCAGTTCCAGGGACCCCCTGCTTCCCGAGATACTTACCGCCATAGGGGGGGGGGGGGTATCTATGCCGCCAGGGAACTGTGTACCTAACAAAACAGTGGTGTTTAAATGTCCCGCCCAATAGGAAGCCGTGTCATAATCCAGGGCAACTTCCTATTGGCCCGCGTGACCACGACCGTTAAACTCCAGAGATATCAGCACCCCCTACTGAGGTAAGCATCTCTGGAAGCAGGGGGTCCCCAGAGCTGAAATTAATGGGGTTCAGCTCCAGAGACTCCATGCTTCAATCCTGTAATAATAACAATAATAATAATAATTTAAAAAAAAACAATATATGAAACTTGTACTGCTGCTTCAATGGGTGAGAAGATGCCTTCTGGCACCGGAAGATCTTTAGGAAAAAGATCCCCCCCCCCAGTAAACACAGCTCTTAACGCCATATCCTTGTCTCTCTATTGGGTCACTTTGGGGAAAAGATTTACAGCACAATTAAGAAGAGCATCCGTAATGAAATGCTATGGTGAGGATGAAAGAGTTTCATTATTGTAGCCAGGAACCGTGCACCTGATTGACAATTGTGCGTCGCAAAATCAAAAGTCCGAGGTTTGTAATACAATGAAAACAGTGCAAACGCACAAGGACCCGTTATTGTCCAAGGGCAGAATAGTCCGAATCTGAGCATGGTACTTCTACTGGTGTTAGAAGAGGTTTGCGAGAACAAAGGAAAGGTAATGAGGGTAAAGAAACAAATTATTAGAAGATGTGTTTTTAAAAAAAATCTATTTCAAGTGTTACTCAGGATCACTTCGGAATACAGCATGTTAATTTTAAGCTCTGAAACGCTGCTTTAAGAGATGTTGAAATTGTAATGTAATGTCAGACCATAATCTCCAATGTTTGCCATTCTGTACAGGTAGTCCTTGTTATCCAACGTTTCACTTTACAATGAATGGCATATCCAACGCTTTACAATGCAACCCTATCGGTCGTTTTTCGACGCCGGAATGCGTTATCCGACGCTCACCGCCACTGATTAACATGGGACTCACTTTACAACGGTTTCACCATCCAACGCTACTTACAGAACGGATTCCGTTGGATAACCGAGGACTGCCTGTACATAATAAAAGCATATCAAAGAAGAAAAGAAAAAACAGCAACATTAGTCGGCACTACGGATAATATGTTTATCCCTCACAATACAGCGCCCTACAGCCCAGAAGGGTCTAGTGACCCTGAAATCAATGGATGTCATCAATAATTAAAAGATCAATTAAAACAACGTCCACTGACATTTTGCTTTCCAGATTTATCTCAAGTCTGTTTATTAAACAGAAAAAGACAGATGCCCATTGACAATAAAAAGTAAAATACAAAAAGCATTAGCTATCTGTCCTTTTAGCAGAACATCAATCCATCCCCCACTTGGCCAATCATAAGAAATGTCAATAAGACTGACATTTTTGCTTGGCTAATGTATTTCATGTTTTTTTGTTAAGTCAATACTTGTATACACACCAATCATGGTTAGTAAAGTTGAGTGAGCACAACACACGTATCAGCATGTTGTTCTGTGGGCAAGTGAAATAAAAAAGACGCAGTAGGCAGAAAAATACTGGGAATGGTTGCAACGTGCAGGTCATTCACACCGGGATCAAACAGACGGTGAGATTTATTACACGGGAAACGCAGACATTTTAAAACCAGCCTGACCGATTAAAAAAAAAAAACATTTCCCTGAACAAATTTATTTTGTGCCAGAACCACAATTTCTGGACATCGTTCTCATTTTGCCGGCAGCAAGATGCCAATCGCGGTTGTGTATTGCTTGCTGCAGTGTGGACACAGACTAAGCTTTTGACAGTCAGCTCTACCATGCTGCTTTCGCATTCTGTTGCAGAATTGTAATGACAGGTACCAACCCGCTCAGCTCTCCTCCAGCTGGACAGCAAGATATGAAATCCAGAGAGGAGGTAACATTTGTCAATGAGACTAATTAGAGAATACATTTACAAACATACAGAAGAAATACAGAAGTGGAACACAGAATGTAAATGATCTCAAGGAACAAAGCATAAACCGCACAGCTTGCACTCTAATAAAAACCTACGGGCACATGTACAATATGATTACTTTGTATTCGGTATGCTAAAGCCATGAAGCTAAAGCTTAGGGCTTACTCTATGTTATTAAGCTATGGGTTTGTAACAAATTTGAATCAACCTAGAAAAATGTATTGGGAAACACACAAACATGACATGTAACAGGATTTATCTGTAACCAGAAAGCCATTAGAAAGCAGCAAGTATGTCTCACAATAAATAATATCATAATATTCTTACCACAAAAAAAACGGATTGTGGGGAATGGCTGTACACTGGCTGTCATATAGACACCTTCTAAGGGCTTTTCTATACAGCGTGCGGCCGCGCGCTCCTACTGCACCGACACACTTTATTCGAGCAAATACCCAGTATGTACCTGGCAGATACCTGGAATGCGCCGCTCCTCACCTCTGACAAGCCCCGTTGCGTTTGCCTTCCCAGCCTGGGTTCATGCCTGGCTGACGGGCGGCTGATCTGTTAAATGATAAGGATTAGGATTTAATAGGCTGCAATGCTTCGCGTGTCTACCAGATGGCATAAATTCATGAATTGTAATGCAGTATATATATATGTACTGTGCAGTATTGCAGCCAGCGGGAATAAAATGCTTCAATCCCTGCCTGGAAAATAACCCAATGCACTCGGGCAGAAAACAGTCACAAACCTCAATACACCCGGGTATACCCGAATTCGTGGGACTAGCCGAGCTCGAATAAAGTGTGTCGCCAGTGTATGCGAACGCGCGTGCACGTGCCGCATGCTTTTCATGTATATAGAGCCGGGAGCTGCAGGTTAGTGTATATGTGTGTATATGTGAGAGTATATGTGTGTGCATGGGTTGTGTGAGTGAAAGTAAGTCCTAGATTTTTTTAAAGGAAAAAAAAAAGTTTAATAAATATTTTTTTGTTTTGTTTTACAATCCTTGACCCACACACACTCACACACATCCATACAAACACACATCCACGCATACATACATACACACATATTCATACATTTGAGTGCAGGTAGCGGCGCGAAAAGATGAATTTCTTCATCTTCGCCGCTGTCTGTTGGCTCCCCTCTCCCTGCCGTGCGCGCGTGCGGCCCTTCTATAGAAAGGCTGACTGATGTCAGCCAACTGAAATTCCGTGCGCGCGCACGGCGCTATAGAACGTGCCTAAGGCTGAACTTCTGTTCAAGAAGAAAGATCTAAGAGCCCAAGCAACCAAGGATCAATACGTACAAGTAGTACCAATGTGGCACTTTCTGTACTGCCAATTCCATGTATAAATAAAAGAGGAAGTGGAGCTGTAAGAGAGGAAGACAGCAGGAGAGATGTGACGGAAGACATGGGGCAGGATTGTCAATGGAACATAACTGGTACCAGGAACCAGCTCTTCAGAGCATTCGTTACAGTGTTTTCTAATAGCTGCACTTGTGCCTTTATGCTAGTTCTACTTCTATGATGATGGCATTTTTCCTGGGAATAGCACTACAGTATGTGACTTGATTTCTTAATGTGGAGTGTCTTTGTACAGCTGAGAAATTACTACACAGACTGAATTCCGCATAAAAAAAAGCCAGGATACCTGCATAAAATACACAAAGAATAGATACTTAATGGTTATATTATGATATTAAGGGCCAGATCCACAAAGCTCTTTAAAAGAGGCCATCCAAGCAGTTTAAAATAAAGATATATATATATTTTAATATATGCAGCCTTTGCTTACCTTCATTGAAAACTAATTACCTAAGCTGCTGATCAATTCATTCTCCCTTGATTGAACAGCAAAGAGCCGTGCTTCTCAGGGTTCACTAAATGGCTGCTTTCAAATCAATCCTTCCGTCAGTGTGACTCAGCAGCTACAATGTATCCGTATACAACAGAAATGATTTATTTGAAAAAACAATATGTAGGATATTGCTTGGATTGCTCCTTTAAGTGACATTAACCTGCATATCTTCAAATAGATTAATAGTAACTTTAAGGCATGTTTCCTCCCAGTAAGAGGATTAACTAGAACAGGGGTGCGCAAACTGGGGGGCGCTGGGTTTACAGAGGCCCCGCGCTCTTCCCGAAGGCATTTAAATTAAGTGCCGGGGAAGCGGCGAAGGCCTCTGTAACCCTCACTTCCCTTGGCTCCGGTGGCTTCTTAGACGCGTCGCCATGGCAACATACACACACACAAAATTGAAGCAGGGGGTCTGCGGACCTGAACACCATTCATTTTAGCTCCGGGGTCCCCCTTGCTTCCAGAAATACTTACCTCCGAAGGGAGTGCCGGTATCTCCCTGCAGTTTCAGCTCCCACGTCACATGGGCCAACAGGAAGTCGCACCGGGTGACTTTACAGCTTCCTATTGGCCCGCAGAGCCTGGGAGCCTTGAAACTCCGCCATAATGTGAATCCTGGACTCGCGGCTACCGGCCCCTACTGTGGAGGTATCTCCTGAAGCAGGGGGTCCCTGGAGCTGAAATTGATGGGGTTCAGCTCCGGAGACCCCCTGTACTGTGTATAAAAAAATGAACAGAAATGTATTTATTTTTAAACCATGGAATGCCTCTTTAAATTCTACATACTGTATACCACTGTGTCCATGGAAAGTATGTTGTACCCAACAAAAAATAATACAATCTCTGGTTTACATGTCATCTGATCATGAAGTACCCACGTTATTCAACTGATAACAAATGCCTTCATTCCTAAGAAATGAATAGCATTTCTTTGACTTGAGTATATAGGAGAAGGCAACTCTAGAATGATACAGCACAAGGAAGAGTCAATGTAGGAAACAGACTCTTAATTGGGCACAACAATAAAAAAAATGTGCATTTTAAATTAAAGTGGCATTGCTAGAGAGGCCCCTCTGGCAATGAAAAAGGTTTTGTTTATTTCAAGCCCAAACTATATATATATATATATATTATATATGTTTTATTATTATTTGTTGGAATGAATGATTAAGGCTTTTAATAAACCACATAGGCGCAGGAACCCCACTGCATTGTCGACGCTTCTAGAATCAGTGGGGTTAATGCGATTGAGCTTTTTTACACAGCAATATATGTTTTGCAAAGAGATTGCTGGAGGTATCGCAAACTCATCTGCTAGGTTTCCGAGAAGCCGGTCCATGATTTATCTAGCTGGTCAGAGGTTACAGTACGTAGAAATGTAATTTCTTCCTCACCTTGGCTTCATTCTTCTTGGGCAACTTGAAATGTCATAACCAATATTCTGTATGCAACAACCCGGTGTGTGTGTGTGTGTGTGTGTGTGGTGTGTGTGTGTGTGTGTGTGTGTGTGTGTGTGTGTGTTGTGTGTGTGGTGATGTGTACTGGTGTGGGTGTTCAGTGGAGGCAATTAATAAAAACAAATCGCCAAGAGCAGCTCACTACCGGAGAGAGAAGCCACAGTGAAAATATATAATATATATATATATATATATATATATATATATATATATCAAATAAAAAGATCACTTGTGAGCACATTCACATGTCTTTTAGGCAGGTCTGCACCCTGCCTTTCACCATTATCACCCAGCATACAGTGTTTCCACTGCAGCAAGGGATTCTGGGAAATGACATGCAAATGAGCACACTGTGTCACCTTTTGCCTGAAAAAACATTGTTACATGGAGCCCATATAAGCTAATGCTCGCTGTTGACACAGCTTTAAAGCACAGCATGGGAATCAGATGCAAAGCCAGAGAAACCATTCACAGACATGTGTCAACCTTAATGGGTATCATCAGTGTGAAGCTGGTTGTATTGCTGCTGGCTTTGCCAATTTCAAGGCTGTAGGGTTTACCATCACGTTTTAATTTATGGTGGGTGAAAAAGGCAACAAGAAACCTCCACCGTTAGCATATAGCAAATAAAAAGATCACAGCATACAGTGTTTCCACTGCAGCAAGGGATTCTGCGGAGTTACACTGTCAGAAGGATTGATTGAAACTGAAAGGCAGCCATTTAGTGAACCCTGGGAAGCAGAATCGTTGCTGATCGATAACAGGAGAAGGAATCCATCAGCAGCTTACATAATTAGTTGTTTTTTTTTTTTTAAGGTGCCGCTTGGATTGCCTCTTTAATGCGGCAGACATAAGCTTATAGAAGTCCATGTTAAAGTTGATTAGAAGCCAAAGATGAGGCCGCGTCCAGACTGATCGAGCGCTCACGAGCTGCGCGATCAAACACATTATGGGTAATGTGATCGTGTATAGTGTGTGCACGTGAGCATTAACCCACCTCCCCCCCCACCCCCTCCACTCCCTCAATGTGCAAGCAAAAGCACATTTTTCCAGGCCAGGAATCGCCCCAGCTACATCAGCGCGTGACATCACGGCGCACGAGCTCAATCAGTCTAGACGCGGCCTGACAGTGTGCTCATTTGCAGATCATCTCCCAGAATCCATGGCTACAGCGGAAGCATTGTATGCCAACAGATAATACGGAAAGGCGGGTTTGCAGACCTGTCAGTGTCATGTGACTGCGCTCATCTGTGATATTTTTCTTTGCTGTACTATATGGTAGAGGGTTTGTCACTTTTTTTTTACCCACCATAACTTATTTAATATGTTTATTTAGGTAGAGATCCTGTCCCACCAAAACAAATATTGTAACTGTTACACATCAAAATGAAAGCATTCTCCCTGTGGATGCCCATTTAGATTTTGTATGGGATTCTTTAGATCCTTCAGCTTTTGCAAACCTACAGCTATAAATACTCACAAACCATCACTCAACATGTCACCATGGCAGCCCATCAATTGAGCAGTGTGTCATCTTTAAAAATGACAATTTTACTTGGAGTATGATCTCAGACATATTAGTCAAGACTATAATTTGAGAGGTGAAGAAATTGCAGGAATTGTTATTTTTCACACCAGCAAATGATCCTTTAAAAGCACAATTTATGTGCTTGTTTTTCTTTCTTTTTTTTTTTGCCTGTTACAGGAAACATGCAGCTTCTGTCACTTCTCACTCATGCAAGGTTTTCCCTGAGTGGGTGAGTGGGTGGGTGAGTTTTTGGGTGGGTTGACTTGGAGGGCGAATGACTGGCATTAACAGCAATATTTAGTCCTAAACGATGCAAGGGATAATGTTACAAATCTGCTTTCCAAATACTGGCATTTAAACTATCGTCTGTACTCATCGTCTTGTTGGATGGTTAACATATTTTCAAAGAGTGGAAAAAGTTTAATTTAACCCATTCAGTGCCATGGATTTTTTTTTTGTACCACTGTGTGACACAGAAACTACAAATATGACGCCTGGTCACTAATAAAGTCACGTCATCAGTCGAGATACATTTTGCCCTTTATCAGTCTATGTTTTCCATAAAAATCCCATTTGTGAGCACATTTACATGACAGGTCTGCAGCTCTGCTTTCGCCATTATCTCTTAGGCCCGGGCCATAGAGGGGTGAGGAGTTCCGAGCCGCGCTGACGCTGAGGCTCGTCTGCTGAAATCTGCGCGATTCCATGCCCATGCAGGCGAGCCAGCGGGCGCAATCGGAGGCGGGGGGAGACTGAGGGAGGTGGGGCAGTGACGTCGCTGGGCCAATCGCCCGCGACGCACTGACGTCGACGTCACGGCGCGGTGACGTTGACGCAGCTCCGCGCTGATTGGATGTTTTCAGCCGACAGCGCGCTGAAAAACAGCTTGGCACGCGGCTGAAAACTCCAGCACCTCAGCACGCCTGCGGACGCTCGCGTGAGCCCCCTCTCAAGGCATCCTCATTGAGGATGCAGGGGCTCAGCGCGGAGCGTCCGCACGGCTCAGCGCGGCCTGTCCTTCTATGGACTCGGCCTTAGCATACAGTGCTTCCACTGTAGCCAGGGATTCTGGGTAATGACATGCAAATAAGCACACAGTCTCACTCTTTGCTTCTTATCCCTTTTAACATGGACCCCTATAAGCTTATGCCTGCCGCATTACACAGCTTTTCAGCACAGCCTGGGTTACTGAAGTGCAGAGCCAGTAACTCTACTCTCAGACAGCTATTCCAACCTTTTGAGTTTCCTCAGTATGAGGCTGGTTATACCGGCTTCGCAATGTGAAGCTGGAATAGGTGGCAACCACACATGAAATAAGTTATGGGTTGAAGAATTTGCATTGCCAGTAAACCTTCTTTAACCTGGGCTGTGTTGAAAAGCAAAACAATGGCAGGCATAACCTTGTAGGGGTCCATGTTAAAATGGACATGACGCAAAAGGTGACACTGCGTGCTCATTTGCATGTCATTACCCAGAATTCCTGCCTGCAATGGAAGCACTGTATGCTAAGAAATAATAATAATAGGGTTGTAGACCTGTCAGACATGTGAATGTGCTCACAGGGAATATTTTCATTTGCTGTGCAGGGTACGCTGGAGGGTCTGTCACTTTTTTAGCCACCGTAACTTATATAATGTGTGCCATAAATATAAGAAAACCAGCAAAAAATTAATAAATGTTCCTTGCGTATGATCATCAATGTGAAATCAAAACACAAAAAAAATAAACTAGAAAATGCAGTTTGTAAATAACGTGTATATTAAAAATATATTATTGACAAAAACAGTATGTAGTCACCGGTTCCGAATATAACCACCTCTTGACCCAAAGTGTTCCTTCCAAGGCAAATAATGTCTTTTATGAAATCGCACCGATTCCAATGGCGTTTCCTCCACTGGTTTCCCGCTGCATGTTTTAACAATCTACATTTTCAATCTATTTTTCTATTTCCCTCTAGATCACACGGCTGCATTGTCTATTGCGTGGGACTGCAGTGGCAGTAATAAAGATCAGAACACAGAGCGCAATCTTTCAGTGTGCGCGAGTGTGTGTGTAAGTGTTTCCAGGGTCTAGGGGAAGATCTTGTCAAACCTGACACCTTCACTTCTAATGTAAATCTCACGTGGTTTGACCCGGGATGATCGACTTATGATAATGGAGCAGATGTTGCTGCAGCTAATGTATTTGAAGGTCTATACATCTTTTGCTGTTGCTGCTATTAAACCCTCTCAGTCAATGAAACACAGGGCGCATAGAGAATCTTCACATGCGAACATGAAGAAAAATCAATTGTAATTCTCCGTGGTCGGGATTACTGATGCAGAAGGTTATAAGACTGGGCCCTGGTTTCTTTTAAACTCTGCTTTGAAGGAAAATGCAGGAATGGGTTGGGAGTCCCTCTGAATTTTCACTTTTAACTCCTCAAGTTAGGGGTACTCAACTCCAGTCCTCAAGCCCCCCCCCCTCCCATAACAGGACAGGTTTTAAGGATATTCCAGCTTTAGCACAGGTGGCTCAATCAGGTTGTGAAAATATCCCAGCTTCAGCACAACTGGCTCAATCAAAGGCTGAGCCTCTGAGTGAGCCACCTGTGCTGAAGCTGGGGTACCCTGAAAACCTGACCTGTTTGGGGCGTGTTGAGGACTGGAGTTGAAAACCTCTGGGTTACGGCATTATTTGGGAACTCTGCTCCTATGTTTTTATGCATTGCGGGGGCGCAATCAGAAATCTGATTGGGGGGTGCAGTCCCGTCGCCCTAATGTCACATCGTCATGGCGACAGGTGGTCATGTAATGCAGCTGCATCACGTGACGGCGTGATGTGGGTAGAGAAGTGCGCCCCTCTGTGTTTTAACTCTTAAGTCAGGGGTCTCAAACTCCAGTCCTCAAGACCCGCCCCCCCCCCCCCCCAACAGGTAAGATTTTGAGGATATCACTGCTTCAGCACAGGTGGCTCAGAGGCTGTCTACAACTGAGCTTGATTGAGCCACCTGTGCTGAAGCAGTGATATCTAGAAAACCTGACCTGTTGTGGGGGGGGGGGTCTTGAGGACTGGCGTTGAGAACCCATGCATTAAGTATTGACCAGACATGCAAACCATTACAGCAGGGTCCCGCATCTCGGCGCTCCGCTTTTCAGGCGATCCGCCGATACGGCGCACTGAGAAGGGGGCCGCCATGTTGGAGCCTAGGTCGTGCATGCGCAGAATGGGCGGTTGCGCCCGGCGCAGACCGTAGTTTGCACGCGCATATCGTAGTTTGCGGGCGCAGAACGGGAAAAAATGCCGGTTTGCGCATGCGCAGAACGGAAAATCGCCGGATCCGCTTTCCGTCGACTTTCACTATACGGCGGGCCCCTGGAACGGAACCCGGCGTATACCCGGGGCCCTCCTGTACTCCAATTTCCTCCCCTCTTCAGTTCTCATTGGTATTTGCAAAGTGTTTACATCATCTCCCCACGCACCTACATCAAAAGCAGCTCAATGCAGAGATAAAACATGGGACTGCGAAAGGTCATCCGTGTTTTAAACGGGGCAATTTCACATAACCTTGCAGAACCCGTTTTATTTTAATCAACTTATCAATGTAATTGGCTTCTTAAGAAGGATTAAATTCCCCCCCTAAGGCAAACATTTCACTTATTGGCGTCTTTTGTAAAAAGGAGTCCGCTTCATTTAAATCTGGTAAATATTGCGCTTTCCCCTTAATCTCTTTAACTCTTTCAGTGCCCTATAAATGTCATTTAAAACCAGAGACAGAACATGAAACACAGACAGAGCTCAGTGCACATCCAGTTAAACCTATACATGGTACAGTGCCTAAATATATATGTATAGATATCTATTAAATAAACTGGTCTTTTAGTTTAACATTTTGGCCAAAGTGTTGAAAGCCCCAGAGCCACTACACGGCAGACCAAATCTCAAGGGTTCCCAACAATAATATAAATTCTTAATAACCTGTGCATTACCAGGAAGAATGATTTATAATAAATCTGTCAAAATTAGTTGCATAGTTCTAAGTCTGATTGGAGCTTTTATTAACCTGTACATTACCTGGAAAAGCACTCTGTATTAGATTTGTCACAATCATACTGCAAGCAGGCAAGTTCCCCTGAGAGTGGGAGATGCTATGGAGTGAGCTTTTAACCATTTAAATGTGGGAGGGGGTGAGCTTCAACAAGATAGGAAGAGCCACCTTCCAATCAGCTAAGACCAGCTGAACAAGATTTGTAAAACATACAGGACACCTGCAAGCTCATATTGAACCCCCAAAATAACCACAACATATATAAGCACTAGCTGAGAGACCCGGCGTTGCCCGGGATGTAAATGCGTAATAGGTAGTATTATTTATAAATTGTGGAACAATAGGTGACTATTTGTTGTAAAGGTTGGATAATAATATTGAAAAGAAAGATGGAATAAAATGTAATACGATGTTGTATAAAAATGGTTTATTGTAACCACACCACAGTACAATGTATATTTTGGTGCTATAAGTGATGTAAAAATGTGAGGCGTGTGTCCTGCTAGGGTGTGAGGCGGCGGGTGGCGCGTGGGTTGTGAGTGCTGTCTGCGAGTGGGTGTCCTGCTAGGGTGTGAGGCGGCGGGTGGTGCGTGGGTTGTGAGTGCTGTCTGTGAGTGGGGGTCCCCCCCCCCCCCCCCACTTCCTTCCTGAGGGATACAAGGGGCTTCTAGAGGACTAGAGTTGGCTACCCCTGACCTAGCTGGTACCATGCAAAAAAAACCAAGGGACACCAGTGACTCAGCACTTACATCTGACTGCCAAAAGTAGTGATCAATAAAAGCAATTTCATTTAAGAGCAGGAACGCCATAGAAGACATTTGTATCTCTGTAAAACATGCTTGCTCAGCACCTTGTACGCCGCTTTTTATTTTTTTAATTTTACAAAAATTACTACTACTAAACATGGTTTACTTTTCACATGGGCACAACACAAATAACAGATACCTGTGAACACAACTAAGGTGTCAGGGAAACAAGTTAATTTAAACAAATATATATATTGCATGTTTCTCATATGATGCAATTGTCTTGATATAAGGTCTCATTCCTACATTTTAATATACAAAATGGATTTCTAATTATATAAATATATATATGTCAGATAAGGCAGTTGGCACTCCAATAGGTGCTGGTAAGCCACAGGTGCACGTCCCATATAGAGAATGTAGTTATACGTTACCGTTCCAAGGATTGGTAAACAAGAGACAGCACTCAAAGTTGAAAATCAAAGTGTATTAGTGAAAGCAAAAATACATCCAGAAACCCAACGTTTCGGTCCTACAGAATGGGACCTTCGATACACTTTGATTTTCAACTTTGAGTGCTGTCTCTTGTGGACCAATCCTTGGAACGGTAACGGATAATATATCATTATATAACACATAAACTAAAAACTATATATATATATATAAGATAATAATAATGATATAGTATATATTGAGAGATAATACTATATATATAGATATATATAAGATAGCGAGATATATATATATATAATATAACTATATTATATATATATAAATATATATATAGAATGATATATATATATATATATATATATATATATAACACACACACACACAACACACACACACACATAATGGGTCTGGATTAAAGATCAATATGGGTTAACTTTGAAAATATATATTTATTTTTTATTATGGGATTGAAGCAGGGGGTGTCTGGAGCTGAACCCCGTGAATTTCAGCGCAGGGATACTTGGCTCTACAGGCAGAGAAATTGTGTTCCTTAATCTAATGGCGTTTAAATATCCCGCGTCACACGGACCAATAAGAAGCCGCGACATCATCCGGTGCAGCTTCCTATTGGCCGGCATTACCTGCACCTTTAAACTCTGCACAGATACCGACAGTACCTACGGGACGTAAGTATCTCTGAAAGCAGGGGGCCCCCAGAGCTGAAATTAATGGGGTTCAGCTGTGGAGACCCCCTGCTTCAATTCTGTAATAAAATAATTTTAAAAAAAATCTTCTTAAAGATACCCCGTATTGCTGCTTTATACAGCCTAACGGGGCGTTGCAAATTTTGGCAAAGTGGTTACATTTTAGCAAAATTGTTTCCAAACAAAAATGTGCAAGATTTTGCGAACCTGTGCGAAAATGTCGCAACGCTACACAACGCCAGTTTGTTTGGAACACTGCGCCGATTTCTGCTGGCAGCTGCATCAAATATAAGAATCTTGTATCTCTTAGTTTCGTATATTTGATAGATTATTAACCAGGGTCATTTAAGCCAAATTCTACTCAGTGCAGGGTTTAGACTCTAGTAAAACATAATAAAAATGAGGAACAGAGATGCAGAATTATTTCGTCATGGGTCATCTAGCTGCTCCTTCAAATTTAAGTCAATGGGTGTTATCATTGCAATAGTGCCCTGATACACACTATCACAGCTTAAAAAATAGCCCCCCACTTCAATTTCCCCCCCATTATTGATATTTTTTCGGTATACCAACAGTCCTGGCCTATTAGTCCCCAAAGCAAAGCGTTGCAGGCCTCTCTTGCACTGAAGGGGTTACTATACATGGGTAGTGCTTTACATAAAATATCGATTTTGTAAGAAACAGTTCAGTGAAGAAGAAATTGCTCGAACAAGCATTAAAATGGTATGGCTAAACTGCAGCATTTTATTTATTTTGTGTAACTAATTTATTTTTGTCTACTTTGTGTCTGTTCCTTTACATCTTGATATTTTCAATCATTTGTAACAAATGATCAGGGTATTTTGGTAATCATTAACTCCCTACTAACAGCGCACCAATTAAAAAGTGTCACGGGAACTTCAAGAATCGCAGCTGTATCATTTATACTGTACACTGCTGCCTGCGAAGTATACAAATGCACGTGATCAATCTTATTATAATTAACTCGAAAGAAACTTACTTCGAGAATACAAATTATGTTGCATATGCTGCTGCTGCAAAAAAAGTCATCTGATCACAAAATAAATATATATTTACTTTGTAATTGAGTGTAATTAATTCTGCAAGCAAACACTACGTGGTACTATAAACAATGGCTTATTCTTTCACAAGGAACGAAAACACACTCAACAAAAACGTAAATATGTGCGTATCGCCAATGTACAAGCGGTCTTCGTTTATCCGGACCGTCTGATTGCGGGTCCATGTTAATCCGCGGCGGTGAGTGACGGACAAGTGGTCCGACGTCGGAAAACGCGTCCAGTCGACTGCATTATGCTGCATCGGATAAGGCGTTGGACGGAAAGCGGACCGTCGGGTACCGAGGACTCGCTGTACTTATTTGTAATTGACGTAACAACGTTGTTACTCCATGAATAATATTCGAAATAACAGATATGTGCCAACCATCAGCTAAACTGGTCTTAGATTGTAAGCTCTTCGGGGCAGGGATTTCCTTTCCTATTGTCTGATTTTGCTGCACTTATTGTATTATTATAATCCCTGTACTGTATTGTTTGTGAAGCGCTGTTTACACTGTTGTCGCTATATAAATAAAGACATACAATACAATACTGCTCATTTCAAATTGTATTCGTTGCTGATCACGGTGAATGTGGAATCATTTTGATGGGGGTAGCTGTGTTGGTCTTTTCTTCCATGTAGTAACACCTTCTCTATCCACCTTTAAGACCCATCTTAAAACCCACCTCCTTATCGAAGCATATGAGTAGCTCCGTGGCTGATACTTTACACCTCCTACATCTACCATGGCCCATTGCAGACGCACTTACCACAACGCCCTCCTACTGTCTCTGTATGTTTTTCCTACTTACCAATTAGATTGCAAGCCCTTTGGGGCACTATGTTTCCCTCCAATTGTAACAAGATTTCAAATCTCTCAGGGTCCTTCATCAGGAAACCCTGACCCTGAGAGGTTGGAAAGCTTGTAACACATCAACTACTTGTTTTTCCAATAAAAGGCACCATACCCCCTACCCCCTCTCCCTCCATTGTTACTACACAAAAGGTCAAAAGCAACCATTCTAATATTATGTCAGTTACAGAAAAATATATGTAAAGAGCCTCTTACATATACAGATGTTTCTATGTATCCTATAATAGAAGCACGGTCATGCAGTAGCAAGGTTTTTTTTTTTTTGTTTTTTTTTTTTTTTTAGAAGAAGAATACACACATTTCTATATTCAGAGCATGCAACACTTTTATTTTTGATGTTATCGTTATGCTGCTATGTTTCAATTGCCTTAATGGGGGCCCTTTACAAGTTTATTTCTTTAATACTATGAAAGAAGATCTTCCAGGAGGATAAGTGAGACCCCTGGGATGTATGATGTGATAATCTTTGTATGTGCAATTGTAACCCTAGCAACAAAAAATAAATAATTATACTGGAAGTATATATATATATATATATATATATATATATATAGTGTGCGTGTGCATGTGCCAGGACATACTTGAAAATGAGAGATAACTCTCAATGTATTACTTCCTGGTAAAATATTTTATAAATATAAATAAATGTATATATTTATTTATATAGCACTGTTCATGTACAAAGCGCTTCACAGCAGTAATACACATGATAATCATATACATAACAAATAATACAAATAGCACATAATGGGAATAAGCGCTTCAGACATAAAAGTGACATTTTGGAAAAGGAGTCCCTGCTCCGAAGAGCTTACAATCTAATTGGTAAGTAGGAAAAACATATAAAGACAGTAGGAAGGTGTTCTGGTAAGTGCGTCTGCAATGGGCCACGGTCAATGTATGAGGTGTAAAGTATCAGCCACGGAGCTACTCATATGCTTCGATAAGGAGGTGGGTTTTAAGATGGGTATTAAAGGTGGATAGAGAAGGTGCCAGTCGGGGAGATATATAATATATATATCTATAGATATATCTATAGATTATATATATATATATATATATATATTCTACACAATATATTTAAAGAGCTCCCACTTAATATCACATATGAGCTTTCACTTGACACCAATATGTAACTTACCATAGATGTCTATAACGGGGGAGCATAATAGACCTAACCGTTGGGTTTTTCATGCAGTATGTTTCCCTCCAATTGTAAGAGACAGTTAAAGATGATAGCCCCTTGAATTGATTTATTTTTGATGCGAGACATGCTCAGAGCCAGGTTTACTGCACTCCCCAGGGAAATATAGATACTTTTGTAGACGGTAGCCCTCCATCACTGCACTGCTTCAATGTAACTGGTGAAGTAGCTCTCTTAAGAAATAAAGCTACTTTATGACTCTAGAAACCAATAAGTTGGCCCTTATGGAAGCAACTCTTGCACATATATTAACTAAGTAGATATAATAACAACATTTAAGTATTAAAAAGTGTCATTACAAAAGTAAAATGATATGTATGTGAAATAGCAACAACATTTCCCTACTATGATATTACTGGGTGGCAAGAAGCTTTTGGCGTGATTAATAATGCTCTCATTTTAAATAGGAAATCTCGCCCTAGGTGTAGAAATAATTTGGATTCATTTTTATGCATCCACCAAAAGCAGTGGCGATAATATTCAGCAGAAAGCAGGAGTGTAGTTTTAAGATAAGTATTTGGTTCTTGGTTTCCAAAACTACGTGATTAATGCAGGGTGCATCATACTCACTGGGGATGTCATAAATGTACGTCATGTATTTTTAATGTTTCATCATTTGCCACAGCATAATTTTCTGAGTGCTTTTCTAAACTTAGCTTGCATGCTTTACACAACGCTCCGGATCATGTGACATCACGCGACCCGCGGCGTCATTTGATGCATGACATCACATGACCCCGCATTGCCATTTGATGCAGCGTTGCCATGGCGACGCGTCACAGCATCTGCATCACGGTAGGTTTTGTGTTGCAGAGGCCTCACGCGATCCCCCGGCATTCAACTTTAATGCCTTGGGGAAGAGCGTGGGGCCTCTGCAACCGCCTGCGCCCCCCCCAGACAAATCTCCCGCCCCCCAGTTTGCGCACCGCTGCCTACATACTCATTACCTTATCTAGCATCTTAAATGCGAGTGGTACTAAATAATAATAATAACTTTATTTCATATAGCACATTTCTCCCAATGGGACACAAAGCGCGTCACAATTACAGTATAGTGTGCACTACGCAGCACTTGGGATTGTTACAGACACAGCCCCTGGCCACAGGAGCTCACAATCTCTGTTTTTGATGCCTGAAGCACAGAGATTTCCCAAGGTCACAAGGAGCCGACACCAGAATTTGAACCAGGTTCCCCTGATTCAAACGCAGTGTCATTGTTATAAGAGTCAGTGTCCTTACTCACTGCGCCGCTCCTTCTCCCTAAAGTGGGAACAGGAGAAAAAACCAGGAGGAGGCTCACGGCAGCAGAAGCAAAGATTTATTTATGCCATAAAACGTTTGGACAAAGGTCCCCCTAACCCCAACAAGTAACCACCTACGCGTTTCGGGCTCTATGGTGGACTGCACGCTATTTATTCCTGCTGAAGAAAACTCCCCTGGATTCTGCAATTCAAAAATGAGTTATACCTGTGGGTTGCCATACCCCTTCACTCTCACTATATGGGACATTTATTGTACTATTCTTTATTGGTGCCTGTGGCATTAAGTACTAGTCCCTTAGACCCTATTAGGGCAACTTTATTGTGTTATACAGATTATTGGGAGCTTCTCAACTGCAGATGTTACGAATACACTAAGGACTTGTCTTCCTGATGCACTGGCGTTCTACACACCTACTGTATGCGTCTCCCTAAAGTGAAAATATTCTATGAAAATGTATTTATTTATAAAATATTTTACCAGGAAGTAATACATCGAGAGTTACCTCTCGTTTTCATGTATGTATGTCCTGGGCACAGAGTTAAGACAAATAATACATGTTAATAAAATGTTAGTTCCTATTGTTTGACATTCCAACACAATTAAATGTAACACAGGAGAAGTGGCACAGACACTCCAGCTACTAATATCTTCCTCATCTGACTTTAGTCTCATGATATCTGTACTGAGAGAGTAGGTACAGTACAGTAAAGACAATAGAGACACTAACTACAGTACTTGAATACTATTTGTTAATGATTACAGGCATACCCGGGTTTAAGGACACTCACTTTAAGTACACTCGCGAGTAAGTACATATCACCCAATAGGCAAATGGCAGCTCACGCATGCGCCTGTCAGCACGTCCTGAACAGCAATACCGGCTCCCTACCTGTACCGAAGCTGTGCGCAAGCGGGGAGACTATAGAGCCTGTTACACATGCGTTATTTACATCAGTTACGCACGTATATAACGATTGCAGTACAGTACATGCATCGATAAGTGGGAAAAAGGTAGTGCTGCACTTTAAGTACATTTTCGCTTTATATACATGCTCCGGTCCCATTGCGTACGTTAATGCGGGGTATGCCTGTAGTTTGTTGACACCCAGACAGAACATTTCTGGTTTACTTGCCTTTCTACTTACTGTATCCTTGTTTTGACACACTGACTACAGTATATGATCTGGTCTGGTATTTTCAGGTGTTGTGTAGCCGCTATCAATTTTACTTATGTTATTCTTGCGCCATTTTAAAGCCACCGAATAGTGTGTCTGTCTGGACTCTGGGTGCATAGAATTTTTGCGCTGCCAAACAGGGACACGTGAATTTGTGAATTTTGTCACAGTACTTTTGAAATGCAAATTGAACAATGTGATGCACGTTTACTGTTGTATAGTGTAAAACACAATACATTCAGCCTTGCCACTGCAACCTAATAACGCTGCGCTTATAGTGCCGGCGACACGACGTCGCGGCAAAACAAATGCATTGACGCCATTGCGTGCGCTTGTAGTAAGCGCGACGTGATGGCGCGACGGAGCGACGGATTGGTCGCAATCGCTGGAAGTCATCTCTATTTGATTTTCCAGCGACCGTCGCGGTCGCCGGCACTATAAGCGCAGCCTTTCAATAGTGTAGATTACTTAAGTGACATTAAATTTAAAAAAATAACACCTCGCTGTGTGAAAGGGAACGTGGGACATTACTGAAGGCCTGTGCCACGTTTTCATGATCTTACCCATCATGGAAATCCTTGTCTCATGCCACCATGGTGCAAACAGCACAGCCCAATCGTAAAAGTTAAGCCTGGCGTAAATCCTAAAGTCTGGTTACAGGCATACCCCGCATTAACGTACACAATGGGACCGGAGCATGTATGTAACACAGGCATCACCGACCCCTCATTACGTACTCAATGGGACGGGAGCTGTATGTAACACAAATACACCGCTTAGCGTATGCAATGAACGGGAGCTGTATGTAACACAGGCATACCCCGCATTAACGTACACAATGGGACCGGAGCATGTATGTAACACAGGCATACCCCGCATTAACGTACACAATGGGACCGGAGCATGTATGTAACACAGGCATACCCCGCATTAACGTACACAATGGGACCGGAGCATGTATGTAAAGCGAAAATGTACTTAAAGTGAAACACTACCTATTCCCCACTTATCGATGCATGTTCTGTACTGCAATCGTCATATACGTGCATAACTGATGTAAATAACGCATGTGTAACAGGCTCTATAGTCTCCCCGCTTGCGCACAGCTTCGGTACAGGTAGGGAGCCAGTATTGCTGTTCAGGATGTGCCAACAGGCGCATGCGTGAGCTGCTGTTTACCTATTGGGCGACATGTACTTACTCGCGAGTGTACTTAAAGTGAGTGTCCTTAAACCGGGGTATGCCTGTATATTGTTAGCTCAACTAGAAGTGCTCACATTGCTATGTATCAAGAGGGACAGACATGGACGAAGCAGTTTCATTATAAACATGAACTAAAATGTAATATATTTTCACAGTATGGCTATTATAAAATATATTAAACTAATAACAATTTACGAATACTAGTAAAAATACACAACGTTGTTTTATTCGAAATTGTATCAATCGGGTATGCAACGCTACACAATGCATCAAACATTTCCCACAGCGACCTGTGTTATACTGTACAGTATGTGAGGAGTCACACAACGACATACCAGGCATATTTTACTATGGTCTGGACTTGTTTTTAGCATTACAATTTTAATGCCAATTTATTTTTACAAAGAACCTAGTGCGGGGGTGGCCAACTAAAGTCCTCAAAGGCCACCAACAGGTCTGGTTTAAATGATATCCCTTCTTCTGCACAGGTGGCTCAGTCTTTGACTGTGCTGAAGCAGGAAAATATATATATATATATATATATATATATATACATACACACATATATATACATACATATATGTGTGTGTGTGTGTGTATATATATATACACACACACACACACACACACACACACACACACCACCCACAAGACACAACAGAAGACGGGGTGCCCAATGCTACATCAAAATGTTGACAAACATATATGGTAATGAGTATAAAGTTTAAATACTTGAATAATAATAGTAATTCTTGTTTTTTTTAGTTAAACCCTTTGGCCAAAGCGTCGTTCCCTGCATACCAACGTCAAGGTAACCAAAATATCAGGTCCTAACACTAAAACTGTGAACCCTTCCTGTTACCTCTTGTATGAGGTGAAGCAACTGCAGTGAGTTGTCCATCAGCAAATTCCAGAACCTCCCAGTTAAAAAGTGGGAGGGGCGAGCTCTGGGGGAGGTGCCAACCTAACCTCCATAGACTGGTTACCAGTCAAAATTGATTAACAACACATATCCCAATAGCTCAAACTCCTACTCCACCACATCATGAATATAATATTTATGCCAAAATAAGTTGCTACTGAGCATGGCAAATGTATACAACAGAAGACAGGGGTGCCCAATGCTACATCAAATTGGCACCTCCCCCCAGAGCTCGCCCCTCCCCACTAAAAAAACAAGTAATTACTATTATTATTCAAGTATTTAAACTTTATACTCATTACCATATATGTTTTGTCAATTTGATGTAGCATTGGGCACCCCTGTCTTCTGTTGTATACATTTGTCAGGCTCAGTAGCACTCATTTTGGCATAAATATATATTCATGATGTGGTGGATATAGGAGTTTGAGCTACCTGGGAGTGTGTGTGTGTGTGTGTGTGTGTGTGTGTGTGTGGTGTGTGTGTGTGTGTGTGTGTGTGTGTGTGTGTGTGTGTGTGTGTGTGTGTGTGGGTGTGTGTGTTTGTCTGCGTGTGAGTGTGTGTGTGTGTGTGTGTGTGTGTATAGAAATTGGGTATAATAGACAGTAATAGTTGGCACACCAGGACTTCTGGATAACTGCAAAAGCCACCTGCGCTGAAGTTGGGGCTGATTGAGCCACCTGCGCTGAAGCAGGGATTTCTTTAAAACCTGACCTGATGGTGGCCCTTGAGGACCGGAATTGGCCACTCCTGCCCTAGTGTGAAGAAAGCGATGCATGCACATTCAAAGGAAATCCAGCTTTCGGTGGCAATTTAAATGCATCTGTGAAAAACATGAAATCAATAAATACAGTAAACAGAACCAATCCTATTAGGCACTGGAGAGAAGTGGGCAGTTAATAGAAATTCCATTATTTTTAGGTGTGACAGTTTATTTGGGGCCACAGCAATTGAATTTATAGTGCTCTTTCCTTAATGTATGTTTGTATTGAGCAATAGAATAGATTCTTTTTTATTCTAATGATAAAAAAAAGTATTAGTTTTTTTTTTTTTTTTTTTACTTATTGCATGCATTTGGTTATTTTAGCTGACAGATAACCAACCAGAAGAATCATGTGACCCGTGCATAGTAAAAACCGCCAGGACCGTAAACGCAGCGGGATTATGCAGATTTTGCCAGTAGATGTAGCAGACATTCAGGACCTAGTAATTCTATTCCCTTATTGTTTTGCCTCACACATTTCTATTATTGAATGGTCTTATGTATCTTTTTTTTTTTTAATGTCCTATTTCACCCCTCTCAACGTGAAGATGTAAACAAAGAATTTAAAGGGTTAAGATCTACTGCTACGACTCGGTGGAAAGAAGGCGCCCATTGAAACCAGTGTTTTGGACTCCAAAGCATTGGACCTATGTAATCTTCGTAAGTATAGTTACACTTTAGTGTATTTTTATTTTTAAATTGTGGAGTTTTTAAGCACTAAAGATAGGGGCACACTATAAAAACACGAGTTCACACGGATCATGGGCAAGGATGGGTTTAATTAGCCAGGCAGGCTTGCTTCCTGAACACATCGTTGTGAGTGCTAAGGAAGCAGCTCCCATTCTGTGCCAAGAACAATAACTATGTCCTACTACACTACAGAAACTTGGCTTCCCCTGGGCAAACCATATATTATACCGTGGCTACGCTATGCAAGAAAGTGACGTGTCCAGTGCAGAAGTTTAAACCGAGTAGCAAGCTCATTTGGTGGTTATTAAATCAACTACAACAGCTGGCTAATGGCATGTGCGTCTTTCACATGGCTTAAAATCAGCCACAAGTTTGTCCCTTCTCTCTTCCCCCGCCACCTGCCCTCCCAGATTGCAAGATGTCAGTTCAATCACTTAGTAAAGAAAATATTAGGCACAATGCTGTTTTAGCTTTGCATTTGCCTTCTTTCACCTTAGCCTGCACAGTGGCATTTATAGGAGTAGCGTCATGGATTTAGCTCTTGCCCCTAAAAAAAAAAAAAAACTGCTAGACCAGTGGTTTTGACCTTTTTTGGATAAGGAACCCTATAATTATGTAGTGAAATTCTATGGAACCCCCAACCCTCTCTAATAGCGCGTCTGAGATCAGATGCATTGTAAGGAACCCCAACCCTCTCTAATAGCGCGTCTGAGATCAGATTGGATGAAATAACACTGGGGTTTTTTGTTTGCCTTCCTCTGGATCAATAAGTAAGTATAGATACTTTATCCTATATCTGTTGTCTAAATTTAGCATAGGTTGAACTTGATGGACGGATGTCTTTTTTCAACCTCATCTACTATGTAACTACAGTTAGGTCCGGAAATAATTGGACACTGACAATTTTCATAATTTTGGCTCTGTACGCCACCACAATGGATTTGAAATTAAACAACCGAGATGCAATAGAAGTGCAGACGTTCAGCTTTAATTCAAGGGGTTGAACAAAAAAATCATATGAAATGTTTAGGAATTGCAACCATTTTCATACACAGTCCCCTTATTTCAGGGGCTCAAATGTAATTGGACAAATTAACACAATCATAAATAAAATGTTCATTTTAATACTTTGTCGAGAATCCTTTGCAGGCAATGACTGCTTGAAGTCTGGAACGCATGGACATCACCAAACGCTGGGTTTCCTCCTTTGTGATGCTTTGCCAGGCCTTTACTGCAGCTGTCTTCATTTGTTGTTTGTTCGTGGGTCTTTCTGCCTTAAGTGGTATGCTTCAGATCATGAGCCGTTCCAAGACTTCTCCATACTTTCTTCTTCCCATCATTCTGGTACAGGTTGATCTTAGTTTCATCTGTCCAAAGAATGCTGTTCCAGAACTGGGCTGACTTTTTTAGATATTGTTTGGCAAAGTCTAATCTGGCCTTTCTATTCTTGAGGCTTATGAATGGGTTGCACCTTGTGGTGAACACTCTGTATTTGCTCTCGTGAAGTCTTCTCTTTATGGTAGACTTGGATAATGATATGCCATCCTCCTGGAGAGTGTTCTTCACTTGGCTGGATGTTGTGAAGGGTTTTTTTTTTTACCATGGAAAGGATCCTACGATCATCCACCACTGTTGTCTTCCGTGGACGTCCAGGCCTTTTTTGTGTTGCAGAGCTCACCAGTGCGTTCTTTTTTTCTCAGAATGTACCAAACTGTTGATTTGGCCACTCCTAATGTTCCTGCTATCTCTCTGATGGATTTTCTTTTTTTTTTTGCAGCCTAAGGATGCCTTGTTTCACTTGCATTGAGAGCTCCTTTGATCGCATGTTGTGGGTTCACAGCAACAGCTTCCAAATGCGAATGCCACACCTGGAATCAACTCCAGACCTTTTACCTGCTTAATTGATGATGAAATAATGAAGGAATAGCCCACACCTGTCCATGAAACAGCTTTTGAGTCAATTGTCCAATTACTTTTGGTCCCTTGAAAAAGAGGGGGCTACATATTAAAGAGATGTAATTCCACTTCACAGCAGTAATACACATGACATAATAATATAACACATAATGGGAATAAGTGCTTCAGACAGGGAAACAACAATTGGAAAAGGAGTCCCTGCTCCGAAGAGCTTACAATCTAAGTGGTAATTAAATGTATTTATTAATTTATACAAGACCTTCATTATGTCTGATAACAACATTCATATTTTAGTCTTCTGGAAATCACAGTGCCTTTATAATTCTAATACATTCCTTGGGATGAAAAATACGTTTAAAATAAAAGTGTGTGTATACAAGCACATATCTAAAACAACATGCAAATTCAGTATGACTGTAGAATGAGCCGACATTGTTTGTACATCTGGAATGCTAAATACATTACTAAACCCCCCTCCTGTGCGATGTTTATTTTAATGCTTGCTCCTGAATGCGCCCATCAGGTGTCTTGAACATGTAACACTTCCCTTTTTGATGATCTGTGTTTGATAAATGATTTGTGAAGAAACCCGATTATACATTCCTAATGTGGCAGCCAGACCAGAGCCGCTTCCCACCTGCATAGCAAAGGTTAGAATTATTTCCCTGTCCACAGACAACTTTCATTCTGCACACATTCTTTACACTGGTCATGTAGATTAGGGGGGCTCAGCTCCAGTCCTCAAGACCCCCCACCCCCACCCAACACCAGGGCCGTTATAAGACCTTCGTAGGCCCTAGGCACTTTTATTTCTAGAGGCCTGTGTGTCCGATATATTTACTCATTTTTATGCTCCTTTCATTGTTTGCTTGTTTCTTTCGATACTAGCGATATTTGGCATCCATACTTTTGTTTCGATATTTAAAGGTATCGATACTTCGAAGGCATTTTAAATTAAAATTTGCTGTTTTCTCTTATTTTGTGATTTTTTTTTTGGTTTAGGTATTTTGTTCAAGTGAAATATTGTAGGCCCTAAAAGGTTTGTAGGCCCTAAAAGGTTTGTAGGCCCTAGGCACTATGCCTAGTCGGCCTAATGTATAAAGCGGCCCTGCCCAACAGGTCAGGTTTTCAGGATATCCCTGCTTCCGCACAGCTCAGTTTGAGCCACTGATTGACCCACGTGCTGAAGCTGGGATAGATTGAGCCACCTGTGCTGAAGCTGGAATAGCCTAAAAACCTGGCCTGTTGGGCAGAGGGGGGGTGCTGGACATAAGCAACCCTGGTGTAGATACAAAGAAAAGCCACTTCACAGTTTACCTTAAGAGTTTGCTTTTAATGTCCTTACTAAAAGACATCAAGCGTGCGGAGGCGTGTGGAATTGCAGCTGACAGCACAATTTAATTTTTCCCGCTGAGGGAAGCGCAGGGCCGGTCACATGACCGCCAAAAGCCAATGGCAGTCCGTGACATCGGCGCTGTGACGTGGCGCGTGTCAGGAATCGGCGTTCCACGCTTCCCACACAGAGCACTCCCTCCCCGCAGGGAGCCCCTGGACACACAAAACAATCCTGCCTTACCGGCCTCCACGGCTCCCCGCCTCTGCCGCCGTCGCGGGATCACTCCCCTCGGCGATTCCTCTGTACAGCGCCGCGCGCGCCCACGCCCTCCTGCACGCACACCTGCACCATCCACTGGCTCGGCTCACGCGCGTACACGAGTTACGGAGCACGCTCAGTCTGCACACTCTTCTTCCCGTCCCCCGGACCTCAGGCTCCACCCCCGCACACTGCACGGGCATACTCAGGTTACCAACAAGACTCACCTGGCCTGTTATGCCTGCACCAATCTGCAGTGTCTCCCTGTAGCTCTTCCTGTCCCGCCTCCGTTCCTAATTGGACCTTCCTGCTTTATCTAGCTCCTCTCTGCTCTCAGTCTTTGCTCGACATAGTCTCTGTATGGAAGTACTTCTGGATTCTCTCAGTGTTTTCACAGGTTCTGACGCAGCTCGTACGACTACCCCCTCTGGCTCTCGACCTCGGAACTCCTTGGACAACGCACACTCTGGTAACCCCTTGAACACGGCTTGGACAACGACCTATCTCCACTCTCCACTCCCTGACTTCGGCAAGGCATCCTTCACTCTATCTCTACAACCGGTACCGGCAAGTATTGTCTACCTTACTACACCTGGCCTGGCAACGCTTCATACCACACTCCGGACACGCACCCTTTGCTGCGGGTGCGTGTATTACCACTTCCCCCTTCAGCTCAGGGGACGGGTCTGGTCTGCGGGCAGCACCGCCGTAAAAATTATGTCGAGCCCACAAGACGCAGACCAGACCGAACTACAACAGTTTCTCTCTAATCTGCTTCAGCAAAAACAGGCCATGGCGGATCAAATTGTGGCACTTACACGCAAGGTCGCAGTACTCTCAGACAGGTTACCGACCGCGACCCCGCCAGATGTAAGCCCCCACTCCGCAAGCGCAGTTAGCAGCTCAGATGTAAGGATTCCTCCCCCCAAGCCTTATGCAGGTGAACCGCAAGATTGTAGGGGTTTCCTAAACCAGTGTGAGGTGCAGTTTGAAATGGCCCCCCATCTCTACAATACTGATCGCAAGAAGGTAGCCTACATTTATAACCTCCTCACTGGTAGCGCCCTGGCTTGGGCTTCCCCCGGTTTGGGAGCGACGTTCTGACCTTACCCAAAATTACCCGGCATTTAAAGCCGAGTTTCAACGAGTATTCGACTCTCCCGCTCGTCGGGAGATGGCATCTGTTTCTCTCCTCCAGATCACTCAGGGACGGCGAATGGTGACACAGTATGCTGTGGAATTCCGGACTCTAGCAGTCGAGACTAACTGGGGACAAGAGGCTCTCGTCTCCGTATTCTGGCAAGGCCTGGCAGATCCCATCAAGGACGAACTCTCTCGCCAATCCAGGCCGGATCAATTGGAGGTCCTCATTGATTTGGCTGTCCGAGTGGATCAACGTATCCAGGTACGCCGCTCAGAGCGTCAGCGCACTCGCTTCCATAACTTTCAAGTTCCGTTCTCCAGTACTCCCAGCAACACTCCTGCTCCCCCAAGTGCTACCATACCTCTTCGTCCTGCACTGGAGTTGCCAGAGCCAATGCAATTGGGGGTACAACGCATCCGCACACCGATACGGCAGTCCCGCCACGCCGGGGGATTGTGTTTCTACTGCGGATCCATGGAACATCTGGTTCGGGAGTGTCCACTGCGTCCGGGAAACGGGAACACCCAGTGAGTACAGAGGGGCTCTCTCTGGGTGTAATGTCTCCACGTCCCCTTTCTAAAGGTGAACTCCCTAAAAAACTTACATTTCCAGTCTCCCTTTCAGGCGATAAGTTCAAGACTTCTACCGCCGCTTTCATTGACTCGGGAGCTGGAGGAAACTTCGTGGATCTTGAATTCGCCAGGTTAAACCGCATACCGCTCGTGAGAAAGAAGGAGATCTTAGTTCTCGATGCCATTCACGCTCCTGGGATACCCATCACCCTTGGTCTTCCTTGGCTACAGCTTAACAATCCCCTCATTGACTGGACTTCCTCTGCTCCCATTTCCTTGAGCAGGAGCGTCAGCGCTGTGAATGTCACCATGTCCGAGGCCTAGCGCTGGGTGGGCGGCCTTCTCGTGTGCAGCTTCAGAGGTCTGGAATTCACTACTGCCAGAGCTCAGGTGTATACCGACCGTAGCACTGTTTCAGGAACGGTCTACCACCTACCTCTTCCTTCTGGCTTTCCCTGTCTCACAAAACAACTGTATCTCATTTTAATTTGCTTAAATGTAAAGTATTGCGTTGTCCCCTTAAGTAGAGGATGTGCTTTTACTCAAAGAAATAAACGATAATGAAAAGCATGAAAAATACCTTAGTAGAATAGTCTTTAACCTTGTTTTCACTGACATGTTACTAGAAATTCAATTTGGCAGATGACACCTCCGTGGCACAGATGGTCATAGCAGTAATGTAAGCCAATAAACAACTGGAGTCCAGCATTTTTCTTAATAATAATAATAATAATAGCATGTTCTTGTATAGCGCTGCTAGTTTTATGTAGCGCTTTACAGAGACATATTGCAGGCACAGCTCCCTGCCCCGTGGAGCTTACAATCCTATGTTTTTGGTGCCTGAGGCACAGGGAGATAAAGTGACTTGCCCAAGGTCACAAGGAGCCGTGAATTGAACCAGGCTCCCCTTGTTAAAACTCAGTGCCAGTCAGTGTCTTTACTCACTGAGCCGCTCCTTCTCCCACTCCTTTCTTTTCAGAGACATCAAAAAGGCTGGACATATGCTCACAATATAGTTGCAGCTAAATTATTTTCAATACAAATGTAACCGCCTCATCTGTATTATTCTTTTTGTTTGCAGAGACATAACTATCAGACTATAGGAGGCAAAAAGTGTCTGGTCAAAAAGCTAGCCGGAGAAGTTATTCCGCTAATGCCATCACCTTAAAATCATCCATGTATTTGTGTTTCCACTGAGGCATCTTTGGATGAACAGAAGCAGAAAGTCATTGTGCATTCAGGTGAGGTTACGGATGAGCAGTTATATACTTGGGTTCGGGAAGCCATCTCACTGAGCTCTCTGCATAAATAACTTCAGTATGAAGGACACAATGACACTGGTAAACTAAGAACTCCAATTAGATAAGGGTATTAGTGTGCGTTTGGGGAAAAAAATATGACAGTGAAATAATTGGAGACATTGTTTTGTATTCTGTCACCTATACCAATTGTGTAACTTGACCTTATGTTACGTGAGCCTGATCTTTTTCTAAATGGGGTCCTTTCACCCATTCCTCATTTTGGTAAAGATCAAAAAGTTAAATGAGACACCTTGTTCTAAATATTTAAATGATACTGAAATGATTGACTGTCTCAGTACACATAAGGCCATGGGTGGGCAACTTCGGTCCTCAAGGGCCCCCAACAGGTCAGGTTTTCAGGATATCCCTGCTTCAGCACGAGTGCCGCAATTGGTCCCTGCTTCACCATGGGTGGCGCAATTGGTCCCTGCTTCAGCACGGGTGGCTGTCTTTGACTGAGCCACTGATTGAGCCTGCTGCGCTGAAGCAGGGATATTCTTAAAACTAGACCTGTTGGTGGCCCTTGAGGACTGGAGATGAGAACCCCCTGCATTAACCTATTCCGTGCTTTAGGGACTGGAAAACATGGCTTTGCACTAAAGAGGTTTAATTTAGGCCGAGAGCCCTAACAGACATGTGCGCGCTCAGGATCCAGGTGCCCAGCACGAGGCCGTGCTGTGCGAGCGCACACACCAGGGATACTGCAGCGGGTCGTCGTCATCATCATCCGTGTTGTGAGTCTGTGCTGTGTGACGCAGGATGCCGTCCCGTTCAGCTTGGCAGTGTCGCTCTGCTTTCTATTTCACAGTGGCAATGGCACTATGATATCTACTGTGTGAGGAGAGACTCATAGCAAAGGCACCCGCTGCTTTGAAGAACTTTCGTCTTCTTCATTTGTCTTTTTAATCTTCCTTTTTTTTTTTTTCCTTGTTGGGAATTTTTTTAATTTTATTTTTTGTACTTTCTGGCCTGACCTGTTGGGGGCCCTTAAGGACTGGAGTTGCCCACCCCTGCATTAGACTCTTTTAGATCACAACAGTCAACATCTCCACAGTTTCATAGTGCCCCACTGCATGCAGGGTGGAGTTAAAGCTGCAGTTCAGTCTTTTATTTATTTATTTATTTTTTTACTTCAATAGTTTCATGTGGGCAATCTCTAATTACCTAAAGAACTGTATAGCTGCCAGTCAATTCGTTCTCCATGTATTGATAGGCGAAATTTGGTGACATAATTAGAGCTGGCATATGTTTTTATTTGCTTCTGTCAGTCAGTGGAAGCTCATGAATATTCATGAGCACTCCTGCACTGACATGTGCTAGAGGGAGGGCAGTTCTGACAAAGGGGTGTGCCAGGGCTTGTGACAGGACATGAAGGGGCAGTGCCTTAGCAAATGGCTGTTAAAATAGAATACAAGAAAATTGGTCTTTCAAAGTTGTTTTTTTAAAAACAGAAAATGCTAAAAGTAGTTTTTCTTACTACAGAACTGATTTATTAAAACCCCCACAAATGCAGGATATTGACTGAACTGCAGCTTTAATTACTTTCTATTTCAAAGTGGATGGGACATTTCCAACATTTGAGAATCTACCAACATCTCTGCAAGGGTATTTTAGTATTGTATAACAGTTAACGGATAGAAACAATCTAAGATCATTAGTATTGGCTGCTCTAACTCTGAGCTAACAACACTTCAGAACAACCCACATAAATCACAATAAAACCAGCCGACAAAGGAGATTCTGTGGTAGTTATGAACACTAGATTGTAAGCTCTTCGGGGCAGGGATTTCCTTTCCTATGGTCCGATTTTGTTTTTACTTACTGTATTATAATGTCCTTTGTAATTGTCTCTTTTGTAAAATGACGAGTATATTGTTGGCTCAGTCTATATCAAGATATATTTAAAAGTAGTAAAAACAGGAAAACTATGGACCACACTTTCTATACAAAAGCGCATCGGAACTCCTGATACTATATTCCCAGAACACATTCAAGAATAACTCTTCTAACTCCCCTAATGTCCACCTCCAGGCCTCCCCTAATGTCCATCTCCAGGCCTCCCCTAATGTCCACCTCCAGGCCTCCCCTAATGTCCACCTCCAGGCCTCCCCTAATGCCCACCTCCAGGCCTCCCCTAATGTCCACCTCCAGGCCTCCCCTAATGATAATGTCCACCTCCAGGCCTCCCCTAATGTCCACCTCCAGGCCTCCCCTAATGTCCAACCTCCAGGCCTCCCTAATGATAATGTCCACCTCCAGGCCTCCCCTAATTGTCCACCTCCCAGTCCGCCCCTAAATCCACCCTCCAGCTCCCCCTAATGTCCACCTCCGGCCTCCCCTAATGTCCACCCCATGCCTCCCCTCATGTCACCCCCAGGCCTCACCTAATATATGTCCCCTCCAGGCCTCCCCTAATGTCCATCTCCAGGCCTCCCCAAATTCCATCTCCAGGCCTCCCCTAATGTCCACCTCCAGGCCTCCCCTAATGTCCACCTCCAGGCCTCCCCTAATGTCCACCTCCAGGCCACTTGTCCACGCTCCGCAAGATAGGAAAAAGAAACCCAAGGAAACTGTGGCGGTCCTAGAAGTTCCAGAATCAGAACACTTCCTGAAAATATATCAGGACTTATTGAAACTATCCTGAAACCACTTGTATGTAGTACCTATAGCTTTATGCTGCTTGTAATAGACCTTTATAGAAAGCCCAGCAGTATTAATGAATGAACACCTGACTTAATCTTGGTCACTTTGGAAGGTCGTGTATTCACCAAACACCGCCACCATGATGTGATAGATTTCTTCCGAAAAAAAGGATAGTCCGAGGGGATTTTGGGCAATACAACCATATAACTTGTGGAGTTCATCCACCAACACCAACAACTTCTCCTCCAATGGAAGACATGTTCTGCAGACTATGTGGCCAGCAATAGGGGCATGTATGTTCCCTCATTATGGAAAATTTGTTAGAGAAATTTTTCCAAACACAACTAAAACCTCTAATATACCTTTGCTAAGCTGATGACATAAATCATTATCTGGACAGATGTTAACTAAACGGTTTCATGGTGATTACAACATATTACATCCTACCATAAAACTCCATCTGGAGTACTCCACACGCAATATTAAGTACTACTATTAGCATAAGAGAGGATGGAGTAATTATTACTGTGCTATATAAAAAGCCTACTGACAGCAACAAATAACTTCATAGCACCAGTTTCTCCACCCTAACCACATAATTAAGTCAATAATTTACAGCCACACCATCCCCTACCCCCACATCTGCTCCGATGAGGATATTAGAAACATCTGTCCTCTCATTGCAAGCCCTTCATCCGACAAGGACACACACACACAGACAGAGAGAGAGAGAGACCAACTGTATTCCCCTTGTCATCACCTACAGTAATAGATTATCACTACTGAGAGATATCATTAAGCACCTGCAACCGATGCTCACTGTGGATGAGACGGATACAGAATATTCTCTAATCCACCACTATAGACTTAGAAACAACCAAATAGTCTCTCTAACGTACTTATCAGAAATAGGAGACCTGTACATTAGGTACTTCCCCCCGGTCACAGGAAGAAATGGGAAACCTCCAAACACATTTCCACAAAAACTACAACATGCGCAGCACTTCAAGGAACTATTGAAGTAAAAAGGATCATTTACTTGGGAATCAAGCAATGTAGTGCATCTAATGCAATGTAAGAAATTCCTTAACACGGGGGTGCTCAACTCCAGACCTCAAGCCCCCACAACAGGTTATGTATTCAGGATATCCCTGCTCATCACAAGTGGCTCAATCAGTCCCTGCTTCAGCACAGGTGGCTCACTCAGTCCCTGCTTCAGCACAGGTGGCTCACTCAGTCCCTGCTTCAGCACAGGTGGCTCACCCAGTCCCTGCTTCTGCACAGGTGGCTCAATCAGAGGCTGCATCTGATTGAGCCACCTGTGCTGAAGCTGGGATATCCTGAAAACCTGACCTGTTGGTGGGGCTTGAGGACTTCAGTTGAGCAACCCTTGGCTTAACAAAGTATCTTAGGGAAACCAATCAAGCTCCCCACAAGAGAATGAACCACCGCAGGTGCATCATATTTGACCATGCAACCAGAAGACCAGCTGGTCGGCAGTTTTCACTACCTGGACATTGTACTAATCATGTATCTGTATTAGTTACAAGAGATGCTGCAATACTCAGGACAAAAGGACATGCGAACTGAAATGCAGCAGTATTTTGGACTCGAAGGCTTGAATCAGGACTGTGATTTTCTGACTCTATGAAAACCTTTAACACCTACAGCAGGTGAAGGTGTGTACAGCCCTATTCACCCCGATAGCAGAGGACAATACCCCTGCCCAGTATACTTAGGATCTCAGCACCTCATCCAGCAATGATTACAACGAAGAATAATACCCCAGCTAATCTTCTGAACAATGTGGTTATGGGGCAAGAGTCCCAAAAACAGTGCTCAATCTCGTTCAGAACTTCAGTAGATAATAAAAATCCTTATTTGGTTGTGGAGTCAGCCTATAACCATAACTAGGTATTGGACCCAGTGCTTAGTACATGAATCTATCATATATGACAAATAACATGAATGAGGGTTAACGTACCTACATGACCCTTGTGTTGCCACACTGTTACCGGTCATCCAGTCTCAATGAAGGGAGACATACAATACTCACATATGGCTGTTCTCCTGTGCGTGCATCCACGCTCGGTGTCCAATATAACAGTAGGAAGGATCCGAAGATTCCAGCGGTGCACAGCTTGTAGAGATGAGAAACCAGCAAGGTGTAGATTAAAAATGAAATTTTATTGAAAAACATATGGTATGGGGGACAACCCTGACGCGTTTCGGACCTGCGTGGTCCTTAATCATAGAGCTCTATGATTAAGGACCACGCAGGTCCGAAACGCGTCAGAGTTGTCCCCCATACCATTGTTTTTTTCATAAAATTTCATTTTTAATCTACACCTTGCTGGTCTCTCATCTCTACAAGCTGTGCACCGCTGGAATCTTCGGATCCTTCCTACTGTAATCTTCTGACCAAGTCATTTTCCAAGGACAACCCCACTGTACCTCAGGCACTTTGTATTTAAACCTCCCATCTCCAGTGTAATATCACATCTGATAAGAGACCTACGCATAGAAAACCTAATACAATTTGGTCCGTTAAAAACCTATGAAGAACCCACTGTGATGCGACATATTCCAACTGCAGTTAGATACAGGTGTGTGCAAGTTATCACATTTCATTTTCAGACCAGGTCAACAACTCCTCTCCTTTGGGTGCAAAAGAATATGACTTGGATATGTTAGTAATAAGGAAGGCTTAAAATAATGGTGGCTAATGTTCCTACCAATGTTTTCCAGCAAGAGGTATAACGTCGGCTACAATAGTTGTGTTCAGCTATGTACTTTGTTCGGTTACCCAATGAGCATTAAAAACATGTACATGTATT
>CM071583.1:8857088-9092157 GCA_036426205.1 Ascaphus truei
TCTCATCTCTACAAGCTGTGCACCGCTGGAATCTTCGGATCCTTCCTACTGTAATCTTCTGAACAAGTCATTTTCCAAGGACAACCCCAGCTGTACCTCAGGCACTTTGTATTTAAACCTCCCATCTCCAGTGTAGAGATCACATCTGATTAAGAGACCTACGCATAAGAAAACCTAATACAATTTGGTCCGTTAAAAACCTATGAAGAACCCAACTGTGAGCGACATATTCCAACTGCAGTTAGATACAGGTGTGTGCAAGTTATACATTTCATTTTCAGACCAGGTCAGAAACTCCTAATCCGTTTGGGTGCAAAAGAATAATGACTTGAGAATATTTAGTAATAAGGAAGGCTTAAAATAATGGTGGCTAATGTTCCTACCAATGATTTTCACAGCAAGAGGTTAACGTCGGCTACAATAGTTGTGTTCAAGCTATAGTACTTTGTTCGGGTGACCCAATGAGCATTAAAACATGTACATGTATTTTAAAGATCATTTGGCCATTAAATTAATCATTGGGGTACAAAAATGCACCTAATCTTTTCTGTTTTAACTGCACATTAGTTAAATTACGGTGGGTAAAAAAAAGTGACAAAAAAAACCCTCCACCGTAAAGCATATAGCAAATGGAAATATGTACTGTACTGTGTGCTCATTTGCATGTCATTTCCCAGAAACCCCTGCTGCAGTGGAAGCACTGTATGCTGGGTGATAATGGTGAAAGGCGGGGTTGCAGACCTGTCTAAGACATGCAAATGAGCATACAGTAATATTTCCATTTGCTGTTTAAACTGTATATTTTGTCAGATTTAAAAACGTGTACAGCGAGTCTAAAAAAAAATCCTCAACATTAACTGCGGCTGTCACGTATTTTTGTTTTATTTGTTTTTTTTCCCCACAGAGGTCACCTTTACAAAAGATTTGTGGCGATTTCTACAGGAAGGGTTTCCATCAGCAGAATTGTCAGTATGTATCTACTGTACACACCAGCAAGTTTCATGAATAAACCATAAGTGCCAGTTCTACAACTGGAAGACTTCTGCAGTCTAGGTTTCTGTAAACAAAGGTTAGGGCAGGGGGGCGCAAACTTTATCCCCTGCGCCCCCCTGCCGGTGGTCCCCTCACCTCCGCACCGGCGCCATGACGTCACGTTGCCATAGCAACGTGACGTCACATGACCTCTCGGCTTCATTTGACGGGATCATTTGATGCGTATTCAGATTCACGCTTGTGTTGCGGCTCTCGAAATATTTTGGTCAAATAATTTATTTTATTTTTTTAAAAGGCTCTTCTTCCCCGAAAGGTTGCAGGGCCCTGGGTTATGGCATTATATTGTAACGCTCCTATGTTTTTATACAACGCATGGGCGCAATCGGAAAATCTGACGGGGGTGTGCAGTCGCGGTGCCATGACGTAACGTGGCGTCGCCCTTTGACGGTGCGTTGTCATGCCAATGCGTCTCCATGTGACATCGCTGCGTCACGTGACGGTGCCTTGTCATAACAATGTGTCGCAATGCGGATAGAGGGGGGCTGCTCTCTTACAGAGGCCCTGCTCTCCCACCTCCCAAGGGCAATTAGTGCGATTGCTGTGGGGAAGAGTGCAGGGCCCCTGTAAGCGCGATTGCATTTCTTCAGGGGTGTAAATGCACCCTTGACCCCCCCCCCCCCCCCCCCCCCACCCGGTTCCTACTGGTGCTATGTGTGTTTACTACACAATCAATTATCTTCCACAGATTCAGGCTTAGATTAACGGCAAGTAACATTGTTATTGTACTTATTAAACTATATTGCTTTTTATGTGGGTATAAAGTTTAACGGAAATAAATTGCTTACTATGTAGTGTAATCAACCATATAATGACTATACTAAGATTTTAAACTCGTGTAATACTTTTGCCTAGATTGGAAACTTGAATGTGAAATACAGCAGGGCCCCGCTTTTCGGCGTTTCCCAATGTATACCTATGTTCATTACGTTGCGCGCTTGTTCCGTTTTTTCCGGCGGTTCCCGAGAAGGGGGCCGCCATGTCTGCGCATACGCAGAACTAATATTACCCTTTATTTGTAATGCGCCAACATATTTTGCAGAGCGGTATGATGGCGTTACAGAGTGAGGCATGTTCTATAGTGCCGGACGCGTGCTACGCCATGCGCGCGCTGAATTTTAGTTGGCTGACGCGCGGCCCTTCTATACGAGGGCCGTGCACGCGCACGGAGAGGGGAGCCGACAGGGAAAATAATCTTTTCGCACCGCAACTGGCGCTAAATGTATATATGTGTGTGTGTATATATATATATATACATGTATGTATGTACTAGCTGAGAGACCCGGCGCTGCCCGGGACCAAAACCTCCCGCTCCTTCCTCTCTTCACCCTCCCCCTTCCCATTCCCCTCATCTCTCTCCGCCTCCCTCCACCCATGCGCAGCTGTGGTCCTTCCCCCCTCTTCCCCCTGCTCCGGTCACCCCCTCCCCGCGCAGCACACACTGCGCCACACACAGTGACACAGTGACACACATAGTGTCACACACAGTGTCACACACAGTGTCACACACACACACACACACAGTGTGTCTCACACACACACACACATCCTCGGGCACCAACAACTGCAATGAGGGCCCGGCCCTTCCCCCCACCGGTGGACACCAGCCACCTCCGTCCTGTGTCCGAGCTCCCACCGGTCCAGAAGGCGCCTCTCTCCTGTCCGGGCGCTCTGACCAGTCGGTCCCGGGTGTGGGGGCGGAGCATGCACCGCAGGCCACCGAGCGCACGGCAACCTGGAGCGGGCGCGAACCGGCTTCGGGAGGAGGCTGAAGTGCACCTAGGAGCGGGAGCAGCCGCAGGCTGGAGCCGCAGCGTGCGCGCAACCGCCAGGCTGCTGGACGACGCGAGACGAGGCCGGCGCCGAGGAGCGGCTAGTGGTGTGACCGGTGAGCGGCTAGTGGTGTGGTCAGGGGGAGGGGGAGCGGCTAGTGGTGTGGTCGGGGGGAGGGGGATTGGGGGAGGGGTCGGGGTGTATTGGTATTTGTGGTGGGTGTGGGGAGGGGGATTGTGTGGTGGGGGTAGAGGTGAGGAGCGGCTTAGTGGTGTGACCGGGGGGAGGGGGGTTGGTGGTGGGAGAGGTGGAGATCGGCTAGTGGTGGTGAAACCCGGGCTGGCGAGGAAGTCGACCGGAACCGCGTGGTTAAGGAATAAGAGGAAGAAGAAATGTGAGCGCGAGAACGTAATGTGTTTTCTTCTTCTTTTTATTGGGTTTTTTCTTTGTTCTGTCACTGAATTCGCCTCGTCTCCTTCTATTTTGAATTTATTCCCCGGTCAGGGATGGGAGAAAGGGGGTCGAGTAGTGGAGACGTTGAGAAGAGCACTAAGGTTTAAGTAGTGGGATGGAGTGCAAACAGTCGCAGATAATAGAGTGGGAAAAGCGGGAAAGATTCGGGAGTATGAGAAGAAACAAGAGGCGGATAGAGGCTGTGTTTTTTATTTCTTTGTGTTCTGTTGTGGGTTGCCCCTGTGCGGGACTTCTGCCGTCTGACGCTAGTGGGTTGACGACGGGAGGTTGGATGGTTGGGTGGTGGGGGGCGAGTCGGTTGTGGGTGGCGAGGTTGAGGCTGCGCGGGACGCTAAAGCGCCAGTGGTGTGACTGGGGGAGGGATTGGTGGTGGGGGAAGGTGAGTGCGGCTATGGTGTGACCGTGGGGGGGGGTTGGTGGTGGGGAAGAGGTGAGGCCTGCGCCGAGGAGCGCTAGGTGTGTACCGGGCGGGGGGGGGGGGGGGTTGGTGGTGGAGAGAGGTAGGCCTGCGCCGAGGAGCGCTATGTGGTGACCGGGGGGGAGGGGGGTTGGTGATGGGGGAGAGGTGAGGCCAAGCGGCGGGTTTAGTGGGCGTGACCGGGGGTGGGGGGGGTTTGTGGTGGGGGGGGTGGGGGGTGGCGTTTCTTTTTTTTTTTCTTTCTTTTTTCTTATTTCTAGTTGTATTTTTTTTTTTTGTATTTTTTTTTTGCTTTTTTGTTATTTCTAATTATTTCTTTTTTTTTTTTTTATCTTTTTTTTTTTTCTTTGTTTGTTTTTTTTATCTTTTTTTTTTTTCCTTTCTTATTATTTTATGTGTTTTTTTTTCCTTATGTGATTTGGTTGTTGACGGTTCTTAGGCCTTCGTCCGTTCCTTCTTCGGAGGTGTAGGGTGTGGGGAGAGGTGAGGAGTGTGGGTTTCTCCAAGTTGTTCTCACAATGTGAGGGGTGGTGTAGGGGGCGGGGGGTGGGTCGTCCTTGGCAATGACACAGGGGAACACAACACAGGGTCCAATCACACGTGGAACGACATACACACACACAAACTATTTGAGACTTCTAGCTATACTGGGGGGGGGGGGTGGGGTGTTTGTGTGTGTGTGTGTGTGTGTGTGTGTGTGTGTGTGTGTGTGTGTGTGTGTGTGTGTGTGTGTATTTGTGAGTTTGCACAAACTTAATAAATATTTTATTTTTACCAAATTTTTTTAAAATAAATAATAAATTACACACACACGCACACTGTACCTTCCCCGTATACTGCCCCTCTCACTATATTTCCGAAAAGCATGCGGCACGTGCACGTGCATTAGCATAGGCACGCGTGGCGCACGCTCTATATAACAGCCCTTACATACCAAATAAGGACGACTGCGCACAAACCGATACAGAATGAGGGCGCTGCTCCTGAGAGTTCACAATCTATCTACTTACAATAATTAATATATCTCTTAGAAATGGGCAAATCCGCCCAAACCGGTTTCCCAGACTTTCGCTGATGTTTACCCCCAAAATCCGTTTTGCGGTGTAAAATCCGCAAACTGATTCATCAAAAGCCGCCATTGGATACAACCCGCGGATGGATTTGTAGAATCCAATCCATGGATTCGGCGATCCGTTGGCGGATTTTTAATAATCTACCAATGGATGGAATCCAATCCGTGGAAGCACTACCTTTTTCCCACTTATCGATGCATGTACTGTACTGCAATCGTCATATAAGTGCATAACTGATGTAAATAAGGCAATTGTAACAGGCTCTATAGTCTCCCTGCTTGCGCACACCTTCGGTACAGGTAGGGAGCCGGTATTGCTGTTCAGGACGTGCTGACTGGCGCATGCGTGAGCTGCCGTTTGCCTATTGAGCGAGATGTACTTACTCGCGAGTGTACTTAAAGTGAGTGTACTTAAACCGGGGTATGCCTGTACTGGTTTTGTCTGTACCCTTATAATTTATATTTAAGGCAAAATATCCCCTTGTGCCAATTACAGTTGCATCGCTCTCCAGATTTCAGAACACTAAATCCAAGTGCGAAATTTCTGCAAAATCTTTATTCCTGGCTTCAAAAACATATATCCAGATGGTCAAGTATAAAGAGTAGACATTTATGGAAATGTCACATGTGTATTTATCTTTGGTAGCCACAGCAAGTATACTGTAAATCTAAATATTTGAGACTACAAAGTTGACCTAGAATATTAAGCAGGCTTAACCAAGTATGATTAGATATATAATAATAATAATCATGTTAACTTTTGATAAAAAAAAAACAAGTGCCACATGGTAACATTTACGTGAAGTTACAAAATACTTTGGCTTACTGTCCATATGCTTCAAGAAATTATTGAATAATCTGCATGTATAACATAAAACGACATTAATAATAATACAGTGACAACCTGTTTATTATCAAGTTATTGTCTACATTTCACATAAATTTAAAAAAAAAAAAAAAAAATCTCCCATCATTGTTCCATTTTTATTTGATTTTGTTTCCCACCTGACATATGTTTAAAAAATAAATAAAGAGAGAATATCAAAGTAATATTTTTGGGAGGTGTGAATATTGCACAACTATTATCATGTAAACCCTGAATGTCTCATTACACATATGTAATTTGTTTTTGTAGATCAACCTTATGTTTACCATAAATGTTACCGCAATTGTATAAGGCTGCGCTTATAGTGCCGCGACGCGACCGCTGATGTCACCCGCTGCTGTTGCGAACGTTATATTTCAAATAGAGGCTACGTCGCTGGCTACAAGGCCAGTGACGTCAGAAAAGGGGGAAGGCAGAGGCACGGAGAAGCTCTCTGATAGGCTGCAAGGAAAGAGACCGTCACCCAAAAAAAATCAAATATCAGTGACTACCAGATTTTTGGTAGCACTGTCGCTCCGTCGCCGTGCACTATAAGCGCAGACGACGGCGACAATGCATTTGTTTTGACGCGACGTCACTATAAGCGCAGCCTAACACTGGTACATTAGGATAGCATCAAACGGTTGTAAAACTTGATGAATCGCCATACACCCAATCGAGAAATCTTCACTCCAGGGACTATTCATTTAAGTGTTGTTGTTTGAAGTCTCATTAGTTAGAATTCGTAAATAAAGATGAAAAATTAACTACTTTTTTTTTTTGTTTTCTCCCCACAACCACAATAACACGCAGGTAAACTACATTACAGGCATACCCCGGTTTAAGGACACTCACTTTAAGTACACTCGCGAGTAAGGACATATATTCAATAGCCCCTTACCCCTGTGTCCATACGCTCGCTTCGCGAGTACGGACACTTGTTCTGCCCTACACACAGCCGTAGTAGTGACGCGCTGATTCCCCTCGCCCAATAGGCAAACGGCAGCTCTCGCATGCGCCTGTCAGCACGTCCTGAACAGCAATACCGGCTCCCTACCTGTACCGAAGCATCGATAAGTGAAGCACTACCTTTTCCCCACTTAAAGTACATTTTCGCTTTACATACATGCTCTGGACCCATTGCGTACGTTAATTGTACACATAGTTCAAGCTTCTTTGGTGCATTCTGCAGTGTTGCCTGTCCTGGCCCAGAATCGAGCAAAGATAGCAAAAGCCAGGGAGACTGGCTAGCTGAAAAACAGTATCATTCTGCATAAAATTATCCTAAAAGATATTGAAAGCATTATCTGCCAATGTGTTTCAAGTGGAAATTTCCATCAAGTACACATTGTGCTCAAATGTAATGGTCCATCATTAACCACTTCAGTTACACCCAATTCAGTTTGATATTCTGATTTCAATGGCATATTAACATGACTTTGAAAGCATGACATGGAGCAATCAAAACACTTCCTGATTTTTCACCATTGATTATCGTCTTGATAAAACATGAAAAGCCTACAAAAGGTAATTTTTTTTTAACAAGTAGTAAACATTACGCAAGTTGAACTTGGATTAGGGATAGAAGGTATAAAAGTAAGTCACACACCAGAACTCATCACTAAACCACAGCCTGAGGTTGCACCACTCACTTAGGCCTCGGCCAAGGTGGCACTGAGCGGGCAGCGATGAAACACATTGAGGCAATGTGTGTGGCCAGTGTGAGCATGCGCGGCGCTTACCTGCTTGCCAAGCAAGCAAATTTGAATTTGCGTCACGTGAGCCAGCTCCGTGACGTTTTGACCGCGCCCCCCGCGTACGCACCTAGCCGGCCACGAATCGCCCGGGCGAGCAGGGTGCAGTGCACGAGCGCCAGCTCCCTGCCTTGCCGCAATCTTTCAGTGTATCAACAGGCTTAGCGACATATGTATGAAGATAAAAGTGGGGCAATTATTGGGCAAAATGCTTGCATTTAATTGAAGACAAACAAAAAGTACACATATGGTGACCATGGTTGACCTTGAATTGTTGTGGTGTATTTCCCGGGCGCTAACTCTGACCGTGGTTGGTGTAGGATTAGGATATCTTAAATGTCTTATATGGTAGGTGTGTGTTATAACAGCTTTGGTGGTGATGTCCTACTGTGACTCAAACTACCCCACTAGGGTCTATCCAAAACCCTTGGTATATGGAATGTGTGAAGGGATGGGGGAGCACAGCGTAAGGAATGGTGGAGTATGGTTGTGTTATCTCCCTATGATGTTCAGTGGCGTCCTGACACCCTTGGAGTGAGTGTCCTCAGAAGGAGGTTTGTGCTCCTAAGAGGTGGGTTAAGACTTAGGTGGGTGAACCGAGTCTATGGATGTAACATGTATGCAAAGTAAATCAATAAAAGGAAAACTTACACGGCCTTGTGTAAGTTGTATCCCATCAAGGTTTCTTTTGCAGTCTTGTCCTCCTTCTGGATGATCCTTCCTGTTTCGTTATGGTCTTCTCTTTCTGTCCCTTCTTCTTGCTGTGATCTTGATGTTTGTCGTTGGACGAATCCTCACATTGGTTCTCCTCTCATATGGGTGTAAACATAGGTGAGAAGGTAGTTAGACACATACGCATACAAATATCAATTTGAAGGGGGGCAATGAGACAGTATCATCAGATGTATCGGTATAAGATGATTATTATTCACTCACACGGCCTAATGTGAGTGGTGACTCATACTGGTAACTTGCAAGCACCCGTGTAGTTCACTGGTCTACAGTTCAAAGGTCCCTTACAGGTCAAAGACAGAGGGATGGTGGGGGGAAGGTATATCAATAAATCAAAATACTCACACGGGCCAGTGTGAGTACACACTGATAATGGTATCTTGGAGGCTCCAAAAGGTGATGGAAAAACCCCTAGGGGCTAGGTCCAGATAGCGAGGCACTAAAAGGACACTAAGCACAGGGGTAATAAATTTTATTTGAACAAACTAGCATTCCACAGCACCTCCGGTTCCTCTCAGATTGCTGCAGGCTATGGTTCCAAGTAGAAGAGCTACGCGTTTCGCCCTGAACAGGGCTTCCTCAGGCTCGTATAAAGTCTTTACACAGAGGAACCGGAGGTGCTGTGGAATCCCTCAATCCGGACGCGGAGTACAGAGACTTTCATCCACTAACCACCGTCTGTTTCCCCTAGCTGCCCCTTTTTTCTATCCCCCCAGAAGCATTAGATGCTCCTTGGTTTTAATTTTTAATTCATTATATATGTACCTGTTCACTAGTGTATGCTAGTTTGTTCAAATAAAATTTATTACCCCTGTGCTTAGTGTCCTTTTAGTGCCTCGCTATCTGGACCTAGCCCCTAGGGGTTTTTCCATCACCTTTTGGAGCCTCCAAGATACCATTATCAGTGTGTACTCACACTGGCCCGTGTGAGTATTTTGATTTATTGATATACCTTCCCCCCACCATCCCTCTGTCTTTGACCTGTAAGGGACCTTTGAACTGTAGACCAGTGAACTACACGGGTGCTTGCAAGTTACCAGTATGAGTCACCACTCACATTAGGCCGTGTGAGTGAATAATAATCATCTTATACCGATACATCTGATGATACTGTCTCATTGCCCCCCTTCAAATTGATATTTGTATGCGTATGTGTCTAACTACCTTCTCACCTATGTTTACACCCATATGAGAGGAGAACCAATGTGAGGATTCGTCCAACGACAAACATCAAGATCACAGCAAGAAGAAGGGACAGAAAGAGAAGACCATAACGAAACAGGAAGGATCATCCAGAAGGAGGACAAGACTGCAAAAGAAACCTTGATGGGATACAACTTACACAAGGCCGTGTAAGTTTTCCTTTTATTGATTTACTTTGCATACATGTTACATCCATAGACTCGGTTCACCCACCTAAGTCTTAACCCACCTCTTAGGAGCACAAACCTCCTTCTGAGGACACTCACTCCAAGGGTGTCAGGACGCCACTGAACATCATAGGGAGATAACACAACCATACTCCACCATTCCTTACGCTGTGCTCCCCCATCCCTTCACACATTCCATGACCTTGAATTGTACCAGTTTTGCCGTGATACCGTCCCAAAGAGGCAATCCGAGCCGTTTTTTTGTGGTATGGTTTTTTTCTTTAATACAGCTTTGAAACAGGGGGTCTCTGGAGCTCCGGGGACCCCCTGCTTCCGGAGATACAGACCGCCAAAGCGGGTCCTGCAGTTTTCAGCTTCCTCATCACATGTTCCAATAGGAATCCGCACCTGATGACGTCACCACTTCCTATTGGCCCTCAAGGCCCGGCAGCTTTGAAATAGAGACATATACTGAACTGCAGAGTGGCCCCCTACGGAGGTAAGCATCGCCTGAAGCAGGGGGGCCCCAGATGCTGATACATATAAGAATCACGAACACAAGTGCCACATACAAATGTAGCCAGACTTTTTTTTTGTTTATGCTGGGGGAAGCTGCAGCATCTCAGAAGCGTCTTTTCTCCAGCAGCAGCCATTCTCAAATCGGTCTCGCTCGGAAGACCGCCCACAGGGATGCTGGGGGAAAGCACAGTGCCGTTTTCACAGAAGCCGAAGCATTTTGCTGTTTAAGCCGCGGCTTCAGCAAAAGTCAGTCTGGCTACATCTGTGTTACATGAACCACAAATACGTAAAAAGTGTGAAATTGAAATGTCAGAAACAATGTAGACACAATACATTAAAAAGCAATATATATATACATTTTTATCACTATCGAGATGCAATTTGGGTACAAAAGAAACATACAAGATTATATTTTTTGGTTCTGTATTTGAGCATTGCAACCATGCAGATCTTGCGTGCATATCCAATTTCCAATTTGACTCGAACAAATCGGATTCAAGGTCGTTTCACGGAGTAGGAAATTGAAACCAGCCTTTCTGTGGCTCTTAACAAGAAATTCATTGCCTGTTTCCTGTGCCCTTTAGCCTTTTAGTGTCTGGTAGAAATCTGTTCCTTTGCAGGCCACAAAAACAGACATCAGATTTTAATAATACAGCTTTAGGCCTAATTTGATTTTATGAGCTAGTCAGCACTTGTCTATTACTTGCATTTTTGATGCATTGCAAGAGTTACTGAAAATATTATCACTTTGGTCACTAAACCCTCAGCTGGGAGGAGGTACGTGTCCCTTTTGAGTGAAAAACAGATTGCTTCCTTATTTCTTTGCTTGACACGCAAGAAAAATGGAAACGCTGACTGTGGTACGCTGATCGTACACATATTCTGACCGCATCGGTTAAATAAAATAAAAAATCTTATTTCTGGCACTTTTGTTGCACTTGATCCTTCGTTGTCCATGAAAATAAAACGTGGCTGGGAAAGTGTGGATGCTGTCGTGTGGTTCCAGTCAGCATGGATGCTTGAATTATTGTGACATAAGTAAACAAGTAATTAGTTTCACGTCATTGTTCACCTCCTCCAATTCATTACTAAAGTCTTGTTTCATTCTCTCGAAAATCTTAGACCTAGAAAGATGACCTATTGGAAACCAAAGTACTTTTCAACTCAAGCAGCCATGAATAAAATACAGCCCTGTCAAGCTGGAGACACCTGCTCCCAGCAGGACTGCTACTTATGAACTGCCAAGTCTTTTGCTGCAGCCTCGAGATGCAATGATCTTTCCATCTGGAATATGCCAGGTTCAGCTTGGTTGCCACTAGTGCAAAGCTACACTTAACTAAATATGTAGGGAATCGGCATCTACAGATATACTCGAGATACAATCAACCAAATCACCCAATAAGTTGTGAACAATGTTTTGCCCACAATGTACACTGGAACAAGCGCAGCCCATTGAAATAATTTAGCGTGATACAATGTCCTCACTGCAGGGAAACAATCCAATCCAATATAATTGGATATTTATAATGCAACAGTATTAAGGAGTGACAACTTGCGACATAGTTACTAAACAAATCATTCATATAATGTATTTATTTATTTTTTATGGCCAAAGGGTGCACAGGGCTGTATAGTGTAAATCCTTCCTTTAATACATTAAGATATAAAGCACAATCTCACTCATAAACGGTTTATAAAAAATAAAAAAGCACGCTGCTCTGTAGACGTATCAGGGGGCAGTACTCGGCGTCTCAGCAACAGCACACGTCTGCAGCTGTGCTCGTGGTAGCGTTATTTGCCACACTCCTTGCCGTTATGCCTCCCGTTACGCGAGGACGTCAACGCTTCACCCTACGTTTCGTCGCCATGGTAACTTCATCAGGGGGGGGTATTGAAGCTAGATTGAAGACACTTTGCAGATTGGAGACTTACTAGGTCTTTAGAATCGATACACGGATCCTGGCGGCTTAAATGGAAATCTAGAAACTTACTATTTTGTAATCATGTCTTGTATTGCCTGGATTTATTATTTATTTATAATGTTTTTTTTTTATGGATGGATTGGATTAAAGTTATTAGATCATTTTTTTGAATCCTTAAAGAATACATTTTTTTGTTTTAAACAAATCTTGTATAATTGTTTTGTACATGGGTAATATCCCAATTAGTTGTCATGGTTACTGTGAACTTTAAACAGGCACCGCCACCTAGCTCCAATATTATCTCCGATAAAGTCGCCGTGGCGGCGAAACGCATTGGGAGGTGGAACGGCAAGGAGCACTGTGGGAAAGGACACAACCACGAGGAATGTGTACAACTACGGAGGTGTGCTGTTGCGTAGGCTACATGTACTGCACCTTGGTACTTGGAGGGCAGAGCACGCTCTTTACACCGTTTGTAAGTGAGATTGCTCTTTTAATCATTATGTATTCTGCCTCTTCTCTTTTAGATAAGTACTGAGACAAGGTCAGGCTGAGATGCTGCAGTGAGTGGGCGCCTATGTTGTGATCCCGCCCTACTAATCATCCAGATTAACGACTCTGGATGGACATTCTATACTCATCTCTAATGGACCTTTCCATGAGAGTCTAATCACTGGGACTTATCCATGAGACTTTCAATGTGGTATTTTAGTACTTTGCTCATTAGTTCACTTTGACTGTATACACATAAGGAGATAGAGCGCTTCTCTTTCTATAAGGGTTTGTGTGTATATATAGCACTGATGTTGAGCTCTTTTAGACTGACACTTAGAGCCACATACTCTTTCTTGCTTATTTCTTTCCTATTTTGAAATAGGGCAGATTTATTTTAAATGGAATGTATTTTGTACTTCTAATATTGCCCTACAAATAGCACAGACATTTTAGACATAATTCTGAAATACATTTGATTGATTACTCTTAATACAATTCACACACAAAAGAATAAGACCAAGTTGACTAAAATGTAGATGATGAAAGACAAGAGCCCAACCCCTGAATCTGTTGACTGAATGCAGTTTGCCATTAAGTATGATATAAATTGAGTTTTTGTGATTTAATAATAATAGCATGTTTTTGTATAGCGCTGCTAGTTTTACGCTAGAGACATTTTTGCAGGCACAAGTCCCTGCCCCGTAGAGCTTACAATCTATTTTTTGATGCCTGAGGCACAGGGAGATAAAGTGACTTGCCCAAGGTCACAAGGAGCAGACACCGGAAATTGGACCAGGTTCCCCTGCTTCACACTCAGTGGCAGTCAGTGTCTTTACTCACCGAGCCGCTCCTTCTCCATTATTCTTTGAAATTATTTGTGATGTAATGTTATATGTTTAATATGTGAAAACGCAATAGAACTTTAAGTTACAAAAAAGTATGATGTAAATATACACAAACTTTTCCCCCAAAGTTATGGTCAAGCTTTGCGAACACAGAAACACTGATGAATTAAACCATATTAAATTTGATTGTACGTTGCATTATGCTTTATATTAATATTTGGACTACAGCAATATGCCAACATCCTAGACCAGGGGTGGGCAACTCCAGTCCTCAAGGGCCGCCAACAGGTCAGGTTTTTAGGATATCCCAGCTTCAGCACAGGTGGCTCAATCTGTAGCTCAGTCTTCGGGGATATCCTGAAAACCTGACCTGTTGGTGGCACTTGAGGACTGGAGTTGGACACCCCTGTGCTACAGCTTGTACAGAATAATTTACCCAAATGTATTTAATTAATTATTCAGTATGCCACCGTGATGACCATCGATAATGAGACAATCAATCTATGATGGGTTTCTGATGATATGGTTCAAAAAGCCAACCATAACTTTTTTTTTTTTTTTACATTTCCCATTATACTCCGTCTCCCACCCATCCACCGGACCCCAGCTAAAGCAGACCAAGTTAATGCTTACACATTTAGAAAAAGATTGTAGCACGTCATAGAGGTGTTTGGGGTAAGGTTACGTATAGTCAGGGGGGGGAAAGTAAATACACATGAATATTGAATTACCCCTAAGAATCAATCAGTACAGCTGCTAATCAGCAATAAAAATGAAGGCTTTAAAACGAAGAATATGAATCTAATTCACAAGGACAAACACTGGGAAGAAAATAAAAAAAAAAAACTTTAAAAACAGAACAACTGATTTGGGACCAAGTGTCGCCTCTCAGCTGTAAGAACGGTTGGCGGCTCACTAGTTATTGCATTTGTTTTTAGGAAAGTGCAATCAGAGAGGATTCAGTGCATAAACGAAATAATCTCGTTTTAAATCCCACGTATGCAAATGCTACATTTACAGTTCTGGCTCATTGTCCAAGTTTAGACTTCTTCAAACTGAACGTTCAATGCATTTAAATGTGTGTTCCTGTTATATGTTTTAGAGCATTCTTTCATTAGTAAATTATTATTGTTTCCACATTTTAATTTCTAGTTCCTAATTAATGCCACGGAAACACACAGTTTTTATCCACCATGTAATTGTTCAATCATTTCTTAAACACTCAGGCCCAGATCAGCAAAATTCCGTTATTGACTTAACAAGGTGTTAATTTTAGTTAATGGATCGTTAAGTGCTAACTGCCATCTTCAAGGTTCACCAACCCAGTGCTAAGTGCCGTTTTCAGCCCTAACAGGGATTGTGTGAACTATAACGGCCGTTTGTGCTAATGATCTGCAAAAGAGATGTTCCCTCTTAAAAAGCCTATCAACAGAGCTCCATTCTAGTTAATTCTGGGATTCAACTATGTGTTACGTAGGTCATACCTAAAAATGGATATTACGTATTTAAGATCAAGACAAATATATACAATGGATTCTTATCATTATACTATTAAACTAGAGTTCCATCCAAAGCTTAAATTCCCTTCCATTCCATACCCTAACTTTCCATTACTGCAAGTGTGGTACCCATCTCCTGTAAGCAGGCACCAATATGTCTGTGATAGCAGCATCACTAGTGGTCAGAACAGAACAAATATCAGGTGTCTGGAGGATGTGTGTGTGTGTTAGCAGAGCAAGTGCAGTGGAAGCAACAAGACATTCACTCTGCTCCACATCTCTGGAACTATTGTGGTTCTAGATGTAGCTGTTACAGCTGCTTCAGCCAGCAGCTGCGGGGTTTATTGTTGCAACTTTTGTATGCCAGTCAGCACCCCCCTATAGTCCCTATTGCAATGTGTGTGGGCTCTTGTCTCATTGTATCTTCTGTTTTCATTCTCATCGACTAGTGGTGGCCAACTCCAGTCCTCAAGGGCCACCAACAGTTCTTAAGGAAATCCCTTCTTCAGCACAGCTGGCTTAATCAGTGGCTCAGTTGATGACTGAGCCACTGATTGAGCCAACTGTGCTGAAGCAGGGATATCCTGAAAACTTGACCTATTGGTGGCCCTTGAGGACTAGAGCCGGCCACCCCTGTTGTAGACAAAGATAATTTATGATTTCTCGTTGTTCATATATTGCCATACGCTGTTGTGGAATCTTCCAATGGTCTTCTCTCTTTTTTCCCCTCTATATAAAACACTCCCATTACCTCGTGGTAACGATATTCACAGCAAACGTCAAGTAAGGTCCGGACAAAGCCTTCCAATAAAAAAAAAAAATCTGGAATTTCCCAAACTTGGATTTAGCCAAACATCCACCAAAATAAATATTAATCGGCAGTGTGAAAACCTTCCATCTCATTTACGCAACTTCGATTGTAAGCTCTTCAGGGCAGGGACTCCTTTTCCTAATGTTTACTGAAATGTCTGAAGCGGTTATTCCCATCATGTCATTCTATCACGTGTATAATTGCTGCAAAGCTATGTACATGCATGGCGCTATGCCAAAAAAGATATACATACATACATACATATAAACATACATACATACATACATACATACATACATACATACATACATACATACATACATACATACATACTTGAATCCAAAACCTTGTATTTCTATTTGTAAAGAAGCTTACAATAATTCCCTGTGTTGAATAATCACCTCTACATGAAACTAGTGCTGATAATGGCAAAAATATTGAACAAATGGAATAATCCTCCAATTTCACTCTAAGATTTAAAAAAATGGTAATGAAATGCCGAAAATGTACAAGTGACCATTGGCCTGTAAAATTGGACGCCTTGGTTATCGATCATAGCAATGTCTGCGTAAATGCGTGCAACTTACCTTACATCCTCAGGTGCTAGAACACATTTCAATAACAATCTAACCATTATTTTATGTAGCGATTTGTCAATACTTTTATTTTTATTGTAAGCCCCATGAACTTGTGCCCCAACAAAATTTATAATCCAATGTTTGATACATACTGTAGAACACTAGAGAATAAAATGTATTGCCCCAGTCACATACAGTAGAGCCAACATGGTCTCCATCCGGAGGATAGTACTTTAACTACTAAACGACTCTCCTATTATTAAGTACCACGCTGCATCCAAAAGCAAACAGGATAAAACAACATACTTTATACTATTCATTTATTTTCTCCTCGAAAACACATTTAAAGCTAAGGTTGTTCTATGATGGAGCTTTGTTCCTGAAGCATGACCCATTATTTTTCCTTAAAAATCCTAATGATGGACTTTAAAAAAATAAAAATAAGTGAAGGAGTTATTGATGTTGCTTCTAGTTTGACTTGTGAAGTTTATATAGTAATCTCCACATGTCTTTCTACTCTATCCTTGGAACTATATTTTCCAGGGCTATATTTATTCATTGTTTATACGCTCTATAATACATGTTCTGGCCCATTTAAGTGAATGGGCCAGAATGCCTCTTCCGGGGCTGGAATATATCTTATGGCATAGCACCCCTTAGTTAATATGGCCCTTGTTCCACACGCAGCACTTATCACCTGACTCCAAACAACTGTTCACGGTCCCACGGTTCAACAAGGAATCCGGCCGCTCCTCCTTCTCTTAGGCTGAACCAGGGGGAATGTGAGCGCGCTGGTGCTCGAGCTCCGTGACGTCAGGCGCTCATGTTGGTCAGGCGATTTGTGGCCTGCTAGTTGCGTGCGTAGGAGGGCGTGCCCATGACATCACGTGAGCGGTTCACTCTCATTGGCTGAACCGCACACAGGTCCAGGGCAAGCATGAAAATAATCAAATTTGCTTGTCTTGGCACGCAGAAAGCTCACGGGCACATGCCCCGCGCACGCACAAGCACAATGTTAATTCCTGGTTTCGATCACGTTGCGCATGAGCGCGCACGCTCGCTCTGCTCCACCCTGGCCGCTGCCTTACCGTGCACCTCACGTCTGGAACAGTCTACCGGGGACTCTCAGAGCCGCCACCAGTTTAAAAACTAGAGCTGTCGCTGTCTCACTTTTTAATCTGCTCTGTAACTGTTACACACGCCTATAACATATTTTATCTTTAACTGTTCGTGCAATGTCTTTATATATAATGTATAACCCTGTTCACTTAATGTAACTATGTATTTGTAACCATGTATCTGTCATCATAACTCTGTGCCCAGGACATACTTGAAAACGAGAGGTAACTCTCAGTGTATCATTTCCTGGTAAAACATTTTATAAATAAATAATATCTGGAGGAATGGTATATAACATTAAGAAAGAAGTGTACCAAAGAGCAAGGCCAGTAGTAGTTTTAAAAAGGTAGCAAAAACATGAAAATATATTTTTGAGTAAAGCACTAGGATTGCCATTTTTTTTCTTTTTTGACATACAAAACAGGGTATTCTTATAATTGACTGTGTCACAGTTTTCTGCCAGCTAGAACAATGCAGATATGAAGATGTCCGATGGATAAGGAAGTCTCCACTTCCCAGTTAACAATGTTTACAACTAAACAAAAATTAAAGTGTAACTATTGGAGCATTAAGATAAAATAATGCAGTTGTCAAGGTTTGTAACATATTCAGGTTACTAGATTCAGCTGGCCAGTGTATTGCTGCATAAAATATAAATAATACATTTAATTACCGTATAGAGCCGTTATCAGGCACATTTCAGATGACACTGTTCAACCATTCTATCTTTCTCAAACCACGAGCAATTAAACGAGTGCTTTACATTTTATCAAGATCCTGCCAATAGCGACACAATTAAATCAATGCTTGAAGGGTATCGCTTCACCAAGGAATAGTTTTGTTACAAAATGTGCAAATGAGGGGAGTATTAATTTGCTGATAACATACCTCTGCATTTGGGGAGATGCTATTCACGTCAATGTCAGCGTGACCTGCAATTCAAAGACGAGAAAGTAAAAACAATGCAGCTATTTCCACTAATTGAGCGCTTTTTGTTCAAGTTGAAGTGAACAGAAGGGAGTCTTGGTTCCAGCCCCTCCTGGACTCCATATATTTGAAATCGATGAGGAAAAAACACACACACACACACAGACACATCCCCCTCACCCTCGGGTCCGTGGGCTATCACGCTCGCCCCTCCAGTCGGGCGGAAGTTGGATCCCGGCGCCGACAGGGGGGAGTGCGGAACCCCAGAAAGCGTGGGTTCCATGGTGGTCAATTTTCGACGTCAACTTAGGTTATTGTCCTGTTAAGTAGCCTAGCAGAGCTTAGCGCATCTAGGCCAAAGTGTCCAAAATCTCGGAATGCCTCAGAAATACGGATTCAATTTGTTTTCTTTAACATGCTTCCAGCTGGCAACCCTACTTACTGAAGGAGATCTAGTCAGTCAATATCCCTCCCTGCAATTCCTGGAAATAAAAACAAATGCTGGCAACAACACTGCATATGAGTCCATTGATAGGAATTTCAACTAAAGGAGATATATATAGATAGAGAGATAGATATAGAGAGATAGATATAGAGAGATAGATATAGAGAGATAGATATAGAGAGATAGATATAGATATATATAGTAGCGGGGTCCCCCTTGCCTGCCCAGAGGAGGGGGAGCTGTCCCTGCATTGCTCCGTTGGATCGGGAGAAGTTGTGGCGGCCATCTTGAAATGGCTCTGCATGCACTAAGTGGAACTACAACTCCCAGAAGCCTCGGGTTTGGTCACATGGGCCGCCCCGGCCAATTGGGAGCGAGCGGCCATTTTGTGGAGCTAGATGTCCTCTGCGGGCCTGTAGACAGCATGGACAAACGCCACGGAGCCTCTGAAGGGAGAGGTATTGTCTCAGGAGCGAGTACGCTCCTAGACTAAGCCAGACCTTGCCCCCTAAGCCCCAGTTAGGCCCTGAGACAAATACAGTGCAGTATTGTAGGGAAGGCCTCAGATAGGGACCCTTACCATTATACCTGCAGCAGCACTACTGCACCGGTGGACGGATTTCCACGCGGCGGACTGTGATCTTGGACAAGAGCTACACGTGGCAGCACAGAGGTGGAACCCTCCGGCTGGAGACTTCACTGAGGATAGCGCCCTGGATTAGGTGTGAGGGGCGTTGTGTTGGAGGCCCCGCTGCGTGGGACTTGATCCAGCATCCTCCTCTCATTATTCCCTGGTCGGGCCTGTGACCAGAAAGATACCAACGTGCACCTACACATCACAAGGAGGTAGCACTACCTCACACTTGGGTGGGATTGCTTGTGCGGACACCGGGGTTATAGGTGCCCAATGCACCCTCAGTATTTTGGGTGAACCACTCAGGGGGTTGTATTATTGCATCCGTGTATTGTACGGTTGTGTTCTACTGTTATTTAGTGTATAGTAAAGACGAGTTATATATATCTGGTGTGATATTATTATTGCTGGTTATATTGGTTCATGTGAGGAGTCATCCTGTCAATGCCTGAGATCCCTCACAGGTAGAGGCACTGCACTAAGGCCTCGGACATAGTGAATTCTCCCGTGCGGAGGCGCGCAGAGGCTGAGGGAAAGCGGGTGTTTTCCCTGGCCATACTAAACGAAAGGGCGTCACGGAGCTGGTTCGCCCTCATTGGGCAAACCAGCTCACGTGACCGGCCTGTTGCGCCAAGAAATCACTTTGAAATGATTTCTCGCGCAACCCGCACCCCCTCCTGCTTCCGCGCCCGCATGCCGCATAGACGCGAACATTGCCTTAAGGTAGTCTGTTCGCTGAGCCGCACGGTCTGCGGCAGCATGTCTGAGGCCTAAGAGAGAGAGAGAGCGCTCACGCTAGGTTCCCAAAAGCGGAGGCTCAGGCCTCCTGTGAGGGTACAGGTACAAGCAGCACATGTAGTCGGCCGCGAATTTCCTGTAGGCATAGGGAAAGGGGGCTACATACATACATACACACACCCACACACATGTATACTGTACGTCTACACTGTATGAACACCCGATTACTTAACATTCATAAATATCTACTCATTATTAGAAACTACTGAATAAACTGGTAAATACCTTGAGATTTCTTTCAGACAAATTATACGTCAGCAGTAATCAGCTTTGAGTAGATAACGAGTAGCTAGATTTTTAAAACATAGGTTTGGAGAGTAAATAAAAATAATAATAAATATAAATAAATAAACAGTATTTCTGACATTAGAATAGCAAATGAAATGGAACAGATCTATAATTGATAACAGAGCGCTATACACCATGGTTGCAAGCTGTGGGGATCTACATTAAACAATACGGATGCTGGGCAAACTGCGCAGTGACTCTTGTAACCCTTTTCGATTATAGAATCATCTGCACAGATTTGGGAATAGAATTACTTCAGTGATAGACAAGTCATTCAGGCAGCGCTCCCCTATCCACCTTACCTGGATCAATGTACCTGATTATCTAAACCACGATGCTCAGCTCCAGTCCTCAACGCCTCCCCCTCCCCCAGCAGGCCAGGTTTTCAGGATAGCCCAGCTGTGCTGAAGCAGGGATATCCTAATAACCTGACCTATTGGGGGGGCTTGAGGACTGGAGCTGAACACCCCTGGTCTAGACATCAGTCTGTGGCCACTTAACAGCCTTGAGAATTGCTGTATTTTACAGGTGAATATTTCTTCTTTCTGACACTAGAAACCTACCTGAAATGTAATTTCATAGCCGCAAATAGAAGCATTTTAAACATCTGTATTATTGAACATTAATTTAGTTTGCACATCCTGTGAGCGGCTTGCCATTTGGAAAATGGTTATGGGAAATAGCGAGAAGAGTTATGCATTAGTTGGGAGACCAACAGGACAGTGGAATGAATCGGCCTTAGGCCAGGTCCCCATTGGCCGCTGCCACGCACGCCACACACCACAGCACAGCCCTCCATAGGGCAGCCGCCAGTGGCCGTGTGTGCGCGCGCAAAGCGCGATGACGCGTCCACTGGCAGGGAAAGCAAGAATGTTGCCTTTCCTTGCCGCGACGCGGTCACATGGTCGACGGGCGCAGCAGGGCAGATTGTGTGGCCCAATAGGAGTGTGCTGTGCTTTGTGCTGCGCTGACATCATGGCCACGCCCCCTTCCCCCCTGTCATGGCAGCACCCCCCATCGCTCCCCCTAGACCGCACAACGCGGCTTTCAACTGTGCACGTGCCGCCAGGCGCACGTGCTGCAGGTAACACAGGGGCCGCAGCCTTAGTGCCCATTACCTGCCTTTGCTTTGTAAGGTGCGAGTTGAAATAAACCTCTCTACCAAAGTACTTGGCAGCCAACGTGATTAACATATTTATATACTGGGAAGAGCAACCAACAAAATAAATGCGTCCAACAAGTTTAGGAAATGAGATACATTTGCCTTTCTGTATATAGATCAGGGGGTGGCCAACACCAGTCCTCAAGGGCCACCAACGGGCCAGGTATTGGGGATATCCATGCTTCAGCACAGGTGGCTCAATCAATCAACAGGGATATCCTGAAAACCTGGCCTGTTGGTGGCCCTTGAGGACTGCAGTCGGCCACCCCTGATATAGATGCTTATTATGCTTTTAATCAAATAACAGAAACAGCCTTGCCAGAACTAGGCCTGTTGCTTAACCACACATTGTTTTCAGGTCCAGGGATCGCCCCTGTTCCCACGACACTTCCTGGCTTCAAATCTCCCTACGTGGAAACAAACGCATGTCAAATCCCGCGGGTCCTGCAGCCCTACAGGAAGCTGCAATGTCATACAGTAAGTTGAGGCTTTCTATTGGTCGGCCATTTAAATCCCCTGGAAAAACCAGGAAGTACTGTAACACCAGCAACTTCACTGCTAGGTATCTCGGGAATCAGGGGTCCATGGAGCTCGAAAAAACACGCTTCTCGGGAGATCCCCAGGGTCTAATCCTGTTTTAATAAATATATTATATTAGAGGTGGTGTAACAGGGGACTTACCCTGTTCAGAAAACTAGCCTCTAATCCAGCAGTGTGCTGGTTAATTGACCAGCACCTGGCTGATTAGAGGTGTTAGAAAAAGCCTGCCTCTGAGACAGGAAGTAAGACTCCTTAGCTCACACCTGAGCTGAACTAGGAGACAGAGCAGAGATTCCTGAGTCGCACAATTGGGGAGACTGACCAGAGGAACTGCTGTCTTGAGAAGCAGAAGGACTGGACTGTATGCTGATAGCAAGACAAGGGGACCAGACCTCAAAACCTGGACAGACATTGCTGTAGCACACAAAGGTGCTTACCCAGGAGAGCAGAGAGGACTTCCCCTACAGCTTCAGGAGAACAGATAAGACTTTCTTTTGGAACTGTAATATATCTGTATATATGTTTATATTTTGGGGCTGGTAAATAGCTTAGCTAACCAACCCAGTCAGAGAGGGCTGAGCCACATGTGTAGATAGTCTCCAAAGCAGAGATAGGTTTTTTGTTTGGCTTATTTTCATATATTTTTGCTGTGTTTAAAGCGACAGGCACAATAAAGCCTGGTTTTAATTTCACCTTAAAACAGTCTCCATTGTGTACCTCTGCACATGTCCTCCTACAGGTGGAATTGCTGATTAAAGGAACAATATGGAAGGGGTATATACTAAATAAATGGAGATAATGACATTTAGAAATATTCCTTTGGATGGAAAGATTCATAAGAAGAAGCAAAAATAACAGTAGACATAATTTATTTATTCATTCATTGAATTATAATATATAAATCGTATCAGAGTTATATCCTGGTACATAACACAAATTACCATATATATTGGATTGCATTACAAAAGGAACACAAAAGCAACCTACTTCCATCTAAAAAGTAAATGGGAAGTCTATTCGTATACGGTCAGAAAGACATTATTTGGATAAAATACAAGCTTCCTAATTAAATGGTAAAAGTGCACATAGCATAAGTTGGACCATAATTAGCAAACATATGACCCGTCAAAACGTGGCTTTCTAATGTGAAATATTGCCGATCCTAGACCGACGTGTTCATCTGTTACACAAAGTTATCTTTGACTTATGGTAATCATTAAGAGTGCAAGACCTTTGGCTGTGTATAATTAGAATCTGGCAGGAGCTAAATGAGAAATTACATCAACACAGTTCTAAAAACGAGATGTATGATCACGATAATAAAGTCTCAGTCTCACCTGCTTGTCTCCTGCCCACCTCCCCCCCCCCCTTCCCCCACCCCCCCAACATGGGATAGGGGATAAGGAGGGCTCTCATGAACAGGGCCCTTTTTAAGCTGGTGGGACCCCCTGGTTTCCGAGATACTTATCGTGATAGTACTAGCGCTTCAGTCGCCTCCAAAAGAACCAAAACGGTGATTTCAAATTTCCCGTGTCACACCGGCCAATAGGAAGCCACTATGTAATCCGTATAGGATAGTCATGCGCACACACCCCTGTGTCAAAGTGTATCTGCTGTTCCTCAAGTTTCAAAGTTGATAAAATTGTGTTATTCAAAGAGGTTGAAGCGGCAATCCAAGCAGGCATTTATTTTTGTACGTAGGATTGAAGCAGGGGGTCTCTGGAATTGAACCCCATTAAGTTTCAGCTCCGGGGACCACCTGCTTATGGAGATACTTCCCTCCTTGAAGGGTGCTGGTAGCCTCTCCGCTCGGCTACCGAGGATCACGTACTGGCCGCTTTAGAAAGCTCCCGCGCACTACGGGCCAATAGGAATCTGTGACGGCATACGGTGCGGCTTCCTACAGGACCACGTGACACGGGAGCTTTAAAAAGCAGGGAGATACCGGCAGCCCCTACGGAGGAAAGTAGCTCTGGAAGTCGGGGGTCCCTGGAGCTGAAATGAAGCCCCGGAGACCCCTGCTTCAAACCTACGTAAAATTCCCAGTGCACTCCTTCATGCGTTCAGAAAGGATCTGCTATGGCTGAGATATACATACATACACACAATATATATATATATACATACACACAATATATATATAAAGCAGAAAATAGCCGGGTTGTATGTGGTCACTAGTGGTATGCATGTGGTAGGTTCTTTCTGTCTGTATTGTAGCAGGTGTTCTCGTGGGGCTTTTAGTGCTGATGTAATAGTTTTGGCAATGGTCTTTGGTTTGTATCCCTTCTGTCTGAACGATTCGGTCAGGGTTTAAAAGCACCCAAGAATGGAAAACATTTGAACTCAGAATGATAAGACTCCTTGACACCAAAACCAAAAGACTTAATGCGGACATGGGTTTTCTCACACCCTATCAAAATTGTTTGTAATTATCCTGCTTGCCTCAATTCTTATCCACACTTTCTCTCCCCCCCTAGGATCCCTTCCCCTCCCCACCTTTCTTTGACACTGTCCCCTGGCTTCAAACACTTAACACCCTACCTTATCTACAGTAAATATCTGTTGTTGTTTTTTTTTGTTTTTTTTCCTCTCTCTACACTGTTTTAGCCATTGAATCATTTGTATATCAGTATTGCTTGACCTGAAGAAGAGAGGAGAACTCTCGAAAGCTTGTCCTATGACATAAATTGTTAGTCCAATAAAAAAGGTATTACCTAATACTGAAGAACTCATTTATTCTGCACTATTGAACTCATTTATTCTGCACTATATATATATATATATGTAAATACAACTGTATGCTCATCTGCATATCTTAGGCAGGTCTGCAACCCCACCTTTCCCCATTATCACCCAGCACACAGCACTTCCACTGCAGCAAGGGATTCTGGGAAATGACATGCAAATGAGCACACAGTGCCACTTTTTGCTTCAAAAACCATTTTTAACATGGTTCCCTATAGGCTTAAGCTTGCTGTATGGTCACAGCTTTGAGCACAGCCAGGGTTAAGGTGCATACCCAGAAAACCACCCACAGACAGCTGTTTCGACCTTAATGGGTCTCATCGGTGTGGGGTTGATTAACTGGGTATGCAGAGAAGCTAAAGGATGGGCCAACCATAATACTGAGTTAAGTTATGGTGAGTAAAAAAAGTGACAAAAACCCTCCATAGCAAAGCAAATATGCAAATGTAAATACAACTGTATACTCATCTGCATGTCTTAGGCAGGTCTGCAACCCCGCCTTTCACCATTATCACCCAGCACACAGCACTTCCACTGCAGCAAGGGATTCTTGGAAATGACATGCAAATGAGCACACAGTGCCACTTTTTGCTTCAAAAACCATTTTTAATATGGTTCCCTATAGGCTTAAGCTTGCTGCATGGTCACAGCTTTGAGCACAGCCAGGGTTAAGGTGCATACCCAGAAAACCACCCACAGACAGCTGTTTCAACCTTAATGGGTCTCATCAGTGTGGGGTTGATTAACTGGGTATGCAGAGAAGGCAGAGAAAAGGACATTCAGCGCTCGTGCTGCAGATGTAATGGTTGGAAAGATCCCTGTGCTGCACTTGCATGGAGCGTCTCCCCAGAAGCTCCCACTTCAGAGGTGATCCCCCCTAAAAGGGGGGAGGACACCCTGAGAAACAGAGAAAAAAAGATGCACAAATGCGCACAAGGGAAAGAATTAGTAATTATTTATTAAAACAAACACATAGACAGCTGAGAGGATCCAACCCCTCCTCAGCTCAATGGGTAAACTGCCCAGATACATAAACTATACATATGGTCTCTAAACATAGAATATCCTAAGACAGTAAAACACACACAACACAAGACAGTCAATGTTAAAATTAAACAAAGAGTGTACTAACAGCCCAAGGGGATTTGAATAAAAACCGCCATAGAGGGCTATAATACCGCTGACAGGGGGAAACGAACACTCACACTGAGGCAGAGGTGGGGGTCCACGGATGACCGCTCAAGATCCGGATCGCGGCATCGGGGAAGATGAAAACAACCACCACTTGAGCCTCAGGCAGTTTACCCATTGAGCTGAGTCTGGGTATGCAGAGAAGCTAAAGGATGGGATATATATATATATACATATATATATATATATACATACATACACACACACACACACACACACACACACACACACCACACTGTATATATTTTTACATGCCAAATGTCATATTAGCTCCTTTGCATGCAATACAAATTAACAAATCAAGTTGGTCAGCAAAACATAGTAATTGGTTCTGATGACGACTGCTGTTCTAATATTGCTTAGTTCTTGAACCCAATATCGTTGTGCACATATTTTGATCATCAAAGGGTTAATCGTGACAGGCAGGGGTAGGGCAAAAGTGTTCAGACCTGTAGCTTTCGCGAAGGGAAAAAAAATTCATTTTGCCAGAGAAAATAAAATGGTTTTTAAACCGATAAAAATACCAAGCAACATTATCTTTCTTAGAACAGTCACAGATACGTGAAGGCTTTCAAAAAATCTGTGCGAACATGTGTTCATTGCCTTGACTGGAAAACGTGATTGTTCAAAACCCTGCTGAGGAGTGTTCCGGGGAAATATTGATTGGTCTAGAACTTGATTGTACAAAGATATCAAGAGGTTTTTTTTTCTGATTAAGGAATAATAGGAAAAAAGCAGACATCAAGAGAAGTGTATGTAATGAACATTAATGGCGCTGAAATGTAAAAGCTCTTGATTACATTTAAAAAAAAAATGAAAAAAGTTTGAACAAGTTATCTGATTAACACTTTCAGCTGATACTTTGCCATCAACATGTATTGTACAACATTTGAGTGGAATAGAATGTGCTCTAAATAAATGTTGCAATGCTGCTTTCAGCAAGAATATCGAAATGTAGTCAGTAGTGTTCTCTTCAAAGATAACACTGATTGCTATATATTGATATTCTATTATATGGATTATTTAAAGCTGCAGTTCAATCAATATCCTACGTGGTTTTTTTTTTTACATAAATCAGTTCTGTACTATGAGAAAACACTCGTAGCATTTAAAAAAAAATGTAAGTCATTTTAATGTATTGTAATGTAACAAGCATTTTTGTTTCTATTGCAACAATTTACAAAGTCACACCCCCTTCCTCTTCCAAGACAGGCTCTTGCACACCCCATTTGCCTTCTTTTAGCAGTGCACCAATTGAAGCTAGTGATTGCCTGGTCACATGATCTTCCACACAGAACTTTGCATCTTCGGTACTCTTCTGCAGCACTGACAGCGATTTAGTGAACCCCCCCGAGCCGAATCTTTGCAGATCGATGACAGGAGAACGGATCGATTGGCAACTTGGCTAATCACTTGTCAGCGTGTAGATTGTATTGATGCACATATTGAATGGAATTTTTTTATTTATTTTTAAACTGCAGCTTGAACTGCCGCATTAAGTATAACAAGTCTATGGAGTGCATGTATCAAGGCAAAAACGGTGCAAAAAAAATTGCCCCAGCTGAATCAAAGAAAGAAGCCTATTGTTTTCAACTGGATTTTTTTTTTTTATTTGATACACATGGTGCCGTTTTAGCCCCATAATAGATCCGTGATGTATACGCCACTTTGTTTTACTTTGATAATGTTATAAAAGCAAACAAAATAAATACCTTCACTCAGCCTGTATATATCTCAAATGGGATACTGAAATTGCAAACCCAAAGAGAAAAGAATGCCACAAAGCACTCCAAGACCTGGAACAGGGGCTCTCAACTCCAGCTGTCAAGCCCCACCAACAGGTCAGGTTTCCTTTCAGATGATTGGGTTATATTAAAGAGTTTGATAATGTTATATATTCAGTTTCTCTTTTACATTTCAAATGTACTAAATAATGCCTTTACCTGGAAGCACCTTAAGAGAACCCTAAGAAAACATGAGAATAACCATGGATTAAATAATTAAAATAATACTGTAGATCAAGCATGTCAAACTCAAAGGCTAACACGGGCCAAATAAACAAGGTTTAAGTTTAGGTGGGCCGCAAAAAAACAAAAACTTCAATTTTCATAGAAACGTAGGTTTATTTCGAAAAGTGCAGTATAAAAAAAAAAAGAACAAGAACAACGATAAAATTAATGTTTTCTTCCTGACACTTGGCATCTCTGACTCTCTCTCTCTGACTGACTCTCTCTCTCTCTGACTGACTCTCTCTCTCTCTGACTGACTCTCTCTCTGACTGACTCTCTCTCTCTCTCTGACTGACTCTCTCTCTCTCTCTGACTGACTCTCTCTCTCTCTCTCTGACTGACTCTCACTCTCTCTGACTGACTCTCTCTCTCTCTGACTGACTCTCTCTCTCTCTGACTGACTCTCTCTCTCTCTGACTGACTCCCTCTCTCTCTGACTGACTCTCTCTCTCTCTCTGACTGACTCTCTCTCTCTGACTGACTCTCACTCTCTCTCTGACTGACTCTCACTCTCCCAGCAGACAGAGGAGCCAGGAGCGGGAAGGCAGACACACACTCACCGTGTGCTCTGCACAAAGCGGAAGCCCCGCCCCCGGCTTCCTCTCTGCCTGCAGCCAATCCCCTGCGGCCCGGCCGGCATGAAGGAGGGATAATGGGGATAATGGGGAGGGATGGTGGGAGGGATAATCGGAGGGATAATCGCGGCGCCCCTCTAGGCAAGCCGCGGCGCACAGATTGGGAACCACTGGGCTGGGCCGCAAATATGTGCGTTGTGGGCCGCATGCGGCCCGCGGGCCGCGAGTTTGACATGCTTGCTGTAGACCAATAGTTACCAAGAAGATAGAATTGAAACAGCTAAGGAATATGTAAGAAAATATTAATATTGATGATGTCAGCCAATCAGGATGGAGGAAGCTGCCCAGCCCCTTAGCAACAGCCCTGAAATCTTGCGGCCTCCCCAAGCCGGTCAGGTCACTATGTCCAGAGCGGCAATACCGGTATACACATACATGTCCAGTACTTACCTCTAATTTTTTACTGGACAGTGTCCAAATACAGGACAGTCCGGATCAACACTGGACACCTGGCAACCCTATAAATTCCTAACACTTTTCTGCATTGTTCTGTTGACTTGTGCAGATCTGCACAGCTTCGTAGAACTACCGTAGGTAACAAGTAGTATCTTCAGGAGTCAGATGTTATCGCAAGCCTGAAGAATTATAAAACACAAATTAACATCTGCAACTGCTGACAGGTCTAATCCGTCTTCACTAGCCTAGATGGAGGATGATGCTAAGGCTGGTAGTAGCTCTCGCCACAGAAAAGTTCATATCCCGTCCCCCAGTTAAGCAGGCAGACCTTTGGCGATATACCCTCTTGCATTTGAAGGAGGACTTATGAATCTCATAAATCAAACATAAATGTATTTCCTCTTGCTTTGCAGGCAGTAATACAGAACAAATGAAACATTGATACCACAACAACAACAAAAAAATAGAAACGTTTTTCCTACTGGATGTCATTTAGATAATGACCAGACATCCAGGCACACAGAGATCAATCTATGGGAAGAAATGTGGAAACACGATTAAAGAAATGAGCCACACAGTTAAATGCCTAGCACATCATGTATAGGAATTACAGATGTTTATGGGTACTCCAAGTATTATATCGCGTTTGTGCTTTACACCAGAGGAGCGCAAACTTTTGCTGCTGCGCCCCCTGCCTTCCCTCCTCTGGTGCTCGCGACTCCCCCATTCCCTTATTACCTTGATGCGGTACCAGATATGATCAAAGAAGATCCAAAGAAAGAATCCTCCACTAGAATGCACTCTATGTTGCCATGTGTATATATATATTTTTTTTACAGTTTTACTTGCTAAAACAATTGACTATCTATTAATCCAAGATCAGCTACCCAGATTAAAAAACAATAAAACTTTATTACATCTCTAAATTGTGACTCTGTGCGATTGTTTACAGTGTGTATTGTTTAAACATCCCTTCTGGAGTAAAGTAGATTAGAATGTGGCACTTTATCAGGGTGTTACACTTGATTGGGAATTTATCACTGTGTTGTTCTTTGTGGGTGGTCAAGTGAACACCACTAGCTGCAGACCCTTCCTTGTGTTATACTGTATATGTAATGCATTGGACATCCATTAAACATCCAGGAACCTGAGAAATCTATATGACATACAGAGAAGAAAAGATTTTTTTCTTTAATAGAGCCACATATGGTTTTTTTGAGCACCATCTTCCATACCACATTTGCCGTTTCAGGATAACCCTGCTTCAGCACAGGTAGATCAATCAGTGGCTCAGTCCAAGAACCACCTGTGCTGAAGCAGGGATATCCTGAAAACCGGACCTGTTGGTGGCCCTTGAGGACCGGAGTTTGGTCTCACCACTGCCACCGGGCTCCTTTTCTTAAAAATGACAAAAATCGACAGTCTCGTCAAACATTCATTTTTATTACTGAAAGTTAAAAATAATGCAGTTGTTTCCCTCCGAGGTAAAATCGCATTCAGGGAATATTCTTGTTCCAAAACAATGCGATTTGCCATATTAAAAAGTAAGTGAATTTGATATTGGTAGAAGTCGTTTCAGTTCAATCCAAATAAATTAGGTGATAAAATCGGGTAAATGCAAGGAATACTTAAAATCGAGGTTCATAATCTAAAAAGGGGGAGAGAAAAAAAAAGAGAGGAAAAAAAACCCCACAAACCTTTTTCTGCTCGTACAGAACAAGAATATACTGCCATCTACAGGTTTAAATGCAAGTCACAGATAAAGTGACACCCCAAAGGTTACAAGGAGAACATACTGGTTCCTATCACTAAGCTGAAACTGCGCCTCTGATTCCCATTAACCATAATTAATTAAAATGAAAAAAGCACAGTGGATGGGCTCTATCCCTGGTAGAGTCACTTAGTCTAAGTCCCCGGTGCTGGCGGCTGCACGGGCGCCTGGCGTCCTGGCGGGGTGTGCACATCTTAAGGGCTCGATTATACCAAATGCTGCAGGGCGGCAGCGCTATTCTGTGACGTCACCCTGCGCCGCCGCTGAGCAGCATAGTGATTATACCAGGGAGCCGGTGGAGAGGAGGCAAGGAGGCGTGGCGTGGGCGCGAGCGGTTCGCTCTCATTGGCTGGAACCGCTCACGTGACCGTCGCCAGCCAAGAACAAATCTGCAGATCGCGCCAGGAGACAGCCGCCCTGCAGCTCCACGCGGTGCGCACGCCGCAACAGATATGTGAGCCGCTATTGGTTTTTTAAAAGTTGTTTTTCAGGCACGTGGCGCTGCTGCACGTGGCACCGCTCGCATTTTCCTGTATAATCAGGGCCTAAAACCACGATCTGCAGGGAACGATGGGAGGCGTGGCCAAAACAGAGGGGGAGGCACGGCAATGACAGGGGGGCGGGGGGGGCGGCCATGACGTCAGGCACAACACAACACTAGCACTGCAGTACAATAAAAGCACTCACTCCTGTAACACTTCACCTGCAATTTTAACTTTGGTTCATAATTTCAGTTACTGCAAAGTAAAAGTATTGTAAACATTTGTGATGGGCGGGTGGAGGGGGGCGAATCATTGCTTCCCACTATGATCCAGCACAAATTCCATTTTAACACCGTCCATGTACTGTATCCCTAACGTATCTGCCTTACCATATTGTGGAAACAGCAGCTTTGATTTCCTTACGCACCCCAGCCATCGCCCCTCCCCCAGGAGGCAGCATTACTACTTATAATGTAACTGGAGCTAAATATACCCCACAGCACAATCATTACTAGCAGATCGCTATTGGCTCCCAGCGCCCCACGTGACCACGTGACACCATCGTATTGTCTCCCCTGCTGGCTGACGCGCCACTGCACTGCGTGAGCCAACACGCGAGAAGACACTGGGGCCTGCCTTATTGAGGTTAGTGAATGGTGTGCACCGCGTATGCCGCCAACGCGCGTGCCGCTGTCAACACCGCGGACCTAGCCTTAGTCTAGGTCCCATGTCATCAACTTGTTGGCGGGGGGGGTGGGAATTTTATTTCATACAACTCATGCTAAATACAGTTGTGAAATATTCCAAAGATATGACTATTTGCATAATAAATGTATTAATTAGTTTCTATACTATCCGATTGCATCCCATTGTAGCACCTTTGCAGGTCTCCGACAGGTCTGCAGCCCTGCCTTTCCCCAGTGCTTCCACTGCAGCAAGGGATTCTGGGAAATGACATGCAAATGAGCACACCCTGCCTTTTACTATGCTAACAAATTAGAAACTCAATCCTAACTGCAAAAAGCACTACCAATATCACAGAACGCACGATACATACGGCTTTCATCGCGTTCTCACGTCTGGCTGAGTTTGCAATGCAGCCTTTCCAGAGTGTCACAGTGTTAAAAGCCGTGCACAGAAAATCAGCCATTTTTAAAGTACCCCCCCCCCCCCCCCCCCAAAAAAAAAACACTCTCGCATACCATTTATATAGAACTGGGAAACTAAATAGGTTTCGAACCAGCTACATGAAACCGCATCTTTACAGCGAGATGTCATCCTCCCCTCACTGCAATATAACATTCGTTATGGGAGTTGATGTATCCGATTGCATCCCTTTTGTTTCCATATTGCACTGAAATGCCAGTATAAAAATTGGAAACTGGGCTGCCCCTTAACATGACTGAGGAGACGTTGACGTGAGAATCTGATTTAGGCCCCTTCCAGAAAATGAAATTACATAGAAAGTGGAAGGGCAGGAGAGGTCATGCCATTAGCTGTTCTAAAAATTCCTCTTGCGGCCATGTTCCCTTCACGATGAACTTCCCTGTACGTCTGCCAGTAAATCAGCCGATTCTTATTATTCCACTGTAGTTGGTGTTCGTTGATAAGCTCCTTCAAAACTGTCATCCTAATTTTTATAGATCCGCAGTTTTTATCTAGCGTTTCCAAAGTGCATCTCGCACTGTGACCGGAGTAAGGCCTAGTTATCAATGCACCAGTAAATCTTTAAAACCACAAGGAAGTCTCACTTTGAGAAGAGGAGGAGGATGATGGATCTAAAAATATCATGTCATGTAGAGTGAAGGGTTTTTTTTCTTACAGAGATGCAGACAGGAATCCTATTTATCCTGTTGGTTTTGCTAAATGTATTCCCTGCAGAGTTACTAAATGTATTTTTTTCTGATTTAAAAACGCCGGCTTTGGAAAATGACTCTCAGACTTCAGTTTAAAAAAAAAAAAAAAAAAAAAAATCTGGAAACTTTCTTATGTCTAAAACTGCAAATAGCTTTTTGTCAGAAACGTTAAAAAAAAAATAAAAGATCGATATTTAAGAACATACTGTATCTGATGAAAAGGTGACACAATGGTTCCCTCTGCGTGTGTGGCCTCGTGAGATCCAGTTATCTAAGTCAGGGGCGCTCAACTGCAGTCCTCAAGCCTTCCCCACCACACACCCCCTCAAAACAGGTCAGGTTTTCAGTATATCCCAGCTTCAGCACAGGTAGCTCAATCAGAGGCTCAGTCTGATTGAGCCACCTGTGCTTAGGGTTACCAGGTGGCTTCTCCAAAAATACTGGACACAGTGGTGAAAGGTGTGATGCGCTCGAGAGACACACACCTCTCATCGCTCCATGCGGTTTCCTCCTCTCCTTAGCCCCACCCCCAGGGCTCCTGACACTTCCTCCTGATTGGCTGCTGCTGGGTAATGCAGCCAATCAGGATGGAGGAAGCTGCCCAGCCCCCTAGCAATATCCCTGCTCAGGGAAATCCACTGGCTCCCCAAGCAGGTCAGGTCCAGAGAGGTAATACCGCACACATACATGTCCAGAGAGGTAATACCGGACACATACTGTACATGTCCATAATTACCTCTAATTTTTAACTGGACAGAGTGTCCAAATACAGGACAGTCCGGTTCAATACCGGGCACCTGGCAACTCTACTTACATCGGGAATGACAGAAACAAATTAACTCCTACTTTAATCATGTTACAAAAGGAGGGGGGGTGGGGAAGCTTCTTCCAATTTGTAAGCTCCTCGGAGCAGGGACTCCTCTTCCTTAATGTTACTTCTATGTCTGAAGCACTTATTCTCATGACCTGTTATTTATATTATGTATATGATGACCATGTGTATTACTACTGTGAAGCGCTATGTACATTAATGGCGCTATATAAATAAAGACATACAATACAATTTGGAATTCAATGATGACATCACCAATATTCCAAAAGTAAAACAAGTCAGTGTCTGAGTGTCTGAGTGTCTGCGTGTCTGAGTGTCTGCGTGTCTGCGTGTCTGAGTGTCTGAGTGTCTGAGTGTCGTTTAAAATGGGAAGAACTGAAGAGATGACAAAATGAGACAGACGCCCTCTAAATGAGAGCTGATTGATAAGTATATGTCAATACTAAATATACTACCACTGCTGACCTAGGGCAGGGGCCTCCAAACTCAGTCCTCAAGGGCCACCAACAGGCCAGGTTTTATGGATATCCCTGCTTTAGCACAGGTGGCTCAATCAGTGGCTCAGTCCTCAATTGAGCCACTGAGCCACCTGTGCTGAAGCAAGGATATCCTGAAAAGCTGACCTGTTGGCCCTTGAGGACTGAGTTTGGAGAGCCCTGACCTAAGGCATAACGTCAAAGAAAACTTCCTAAGCTTTCCATGGTAGGATTAAACCCGTGCGTCAATCTAATACATTAAGAGTGTAAAGTGGTACCCCTTTTCATCCCTGGAGAAAACAGAATTATTTTAATGCTGTAATACCTGGATCCACAGCAAATGTATTGCAAGATCCGCCTATTCTGCCTTCACTTTTACAAGTATTAAAATTAGGTAAAAAATAAGGAAATGCCAAAAAAAAAAAAAAATCCACGTGAGAACTCACGGTACTAAAGTTTGAGCTGACTTGCGGTAACGAAATAGAAAATTGTGCAGCTTCATTTGACCTTCAGTTGGTGTTTTTTTTCTTTCTTCTTAAAAGCCTCCCAGGTGTTATGACAGCACTCCTGTGCTCCACAGAGGAAGATTATTAAAAACCTCTGGCTGTGGCAGAGTTTCAGATGTGAACCGTGCATGGCACGTCCGTGACTCCTGTTCAGCTGATTCAGTAATAGCTCTCTTCCGTGAGCCGAGATTGTGTCTGTGCAAGATGCAATACCCATCCTGTTTCAAACTTTAGCCTCTGGCAAGTCTGTCGCATCAAAAGCGATCCCCCATTTCTGTGGCAGGTTGGCCTAGAGCTAGAAGTTAATCTAATGTCAGAAGAGGAGACAGAGAGAACTACTTCATGAGGGCAAAGATATTAAAACAGTGTTCCATGGATTGAAATACCAAATGTAAGTTCCAAAGTATTCCTGTGTTCTGATGCAGCAGCATGGAATAATTAGGAAGAGCAGCTTAAGCAGCAGTTCATGTTCTAGGACTCAATTAAATAGCACTATACTAAACCAGCCTTTCCTAAAGCTTCTTCTACATACTGTACTCACATGGAGCATGTCCAAGGTTAGCAGGCATCTGCTTTCACAGCCAACAAATATGCTTCACTTCAGAGAGAGGGAGTGGCTCAGTGAGTAAAGACACTGACTGGCACTGAGAGTTTGAAGCAGAGGAGCCTGGTTTAATTCCCGGTGTTGGCTCCTTGTGACCTTGGGCAAGTCACTTTATCTCCCTGTGTCTCAGGCACCAAAAACATAGATTGTAAGCTCCACGGGGCAGGGACTGTGCCTGCAAAATGTCTCTGTAAAGCGCTATGAAAAAAAGTAGCAACGCTATACAAGAACATGCTATTATTATTATTATTATTATTATTATTATTATTATTATTATTATTACTTGTAAAGCAGGGGCGGTGGAACTGAAACCTGCAGAGCAACCAAAACCAACAGGATAGGTTTTCAAGATTTCTCCAATAAACACATACTTAAATGAAACTTGCCTTGGTTATCACTAATACAGCTTGCTTGGGTTTATATTCCCCTGGAAACTTAGCCTGTTGGTAGCCCCCAAGGTCTGAACTTGGACACCAGATCTTTAAAAGGAGTCGCTACAATAAGGGTGCACTCGTATTTGGGTTTGTTAGGCCTGTAAAATAGTGGGCACACTTGCTGCGCCGTGCGTGTGGCAGTTATAGTTGGCTGTGGTTAGCCAGCCATTGTATGCTAGGGCCGCACGTCAGTGAGCGTGGAGCCGGGCAATAGCGGGGGAAGACTCAACAAGTAAATATTCGCGCCGCTGTGTTGTGTTAATGTGTGTGTGTGTGTGTGTGTGTGTGTGTGTGTGTGTGTGTGTGTGTGTGTGCACAATTTTAATAAATATTTATTCTTACCAACGTGTCTTTTATAAAAAAATATATATATATTATAACAAAATACACCACACCACCCACCACACACACACACACACACAACACAACACCACACACACACACACACACACACACCAAATATGGAAAGAAAGATGGCGCTGGATGGACTTGTAACAATGGTAGAGTTGGTATTATACTCACTATATAGGAGGAAATGACGCCAGCTGCTGGAGTACAGGCATACCCCGCATTAACGTACGCAATGGGACCAGAGCATGTATGTAAAGTGAAAATGTACTTAAAGTGAAGCACTACCTTTTTCCCACTTACGATGCATGTACAGTACTGCAATCATCATATACGTGCATAACTGATGTAAATAACACATGTGTAACAGGCTCTATAGTCTCCCCGCTTGCGCACAGCTTCGGTACAGGTAGGGGGCCGGTATTGCTGTTCAGGACGTGCTGACAGGCGCATGAGCGAGCTGCCGTTTGCTTATTGAGTGATATGTACTTACTTGCGAGTGTACTTAAAGTGAGTGTCCTTAAACCGGGGTATTTCTGTATATAGCAGGGAATCTTCAATTCCCCTATGTATGCAGAAAGGAAAAAAGTTATATATACTCCTGCGCACGGAATCAGTTAAAAAAGAATCCTAGTTCTTAGAGGTCAAGAGATTTCAAATGAGACCACACTCTAAATGTGCGCGATACAAATATACTATTAATAATATCAAAAACCTAATAGTTCTGAAAATAAAATACAAAAATATGACATTATCCCAGCTGTTCCACTTGTAGTGTAGCCTTTAGCATAAATAGATATACAGCTAGATTGAAAAAAAAAATACTGGCACCCCTAACTTTGATAGAATGTATGTATATGGCTTTATTTATATAGCGCCATCCATTTCCGTAGCGCATCACAGCAGAAATACGTGACATAATAATATAACAGATAATGGGAAGGAGCGCTTGAGACATACAAGTAATGTAACATCCTTATCCACCTAAGGGAGATCTGCCCTTCTGGGATAAGTGCCACATGTTACCGGTGTGATGGTGCATACTTGTAGGCTCACAGCAGAATGAGTGCTCCACAGATGGTATTGGGAGGTTCAACAGGACAGGTTCTTAGCTGAGATCTTCCAGTGCAGCACCTCCATCTTGCAGGGCTCCTGCCATGGACAGTAATTCTCCCCACAAGCCCTCCCCCATAACTCCCCCCCCCCCCCCCCCCCCAAGACCCCATCCTTAACCCCCTTAGCCCCTGATGGGGTAAGGTGGAATAGCTCCCACTCCAGAGAGGGAGGGGACAGAACAACACAATTTAGTGGAGTGCCAGCTTTTACACCTGGGGAGGGGTTTGTAACCCTGTCCCATAACAGGGCAGGTCCAGGTACTAACAGGCATTACACCACTTGCATGTGTCAGTACCCTCCCAGGCATGACACTCCTAGCTGCCATTAGGCCTGCACCTGGATACGATAACATTGTATCCTATCCAGTCTGCAATTCACATGCTAGACCTCTGTGCAGGAGTTTAACCCCAACACTGCCTGTTCCTATCAGGACATAATGTTAGGGCCAAAGATAAGGGTATAGCCTGGGGCACTAGGCTACAGTAACATTAGGAAAAGGAGTCCCTGCCCCGAAGAGCTGACAATCTAAGTGGTAAGTGGGGAGAACTTACAGAGACAGTAGGAGGGTGTTCTGGTAAGTGCATCTGCAAGGGGCCAAGGTCAGCGCATATGAGATGTATAGTATCAGCCACGGAGCTACCCATATGGTTAATTAAAGGTGGAGACAGAGGGTGTCTTTATATGAAATTATAAAACTGCATGCACAAGACAGACAAACTGTAGTTATGGATCATTAGACTTCAGAATGCGGCTCATAGATAAATCACCTACTGGCATCCATCACGGGAGAAGCCGTAATAGTGATTTCATGTAACGGTCAATTGTGAAAAATTCAAGATCAACATTTAAACTCCTATATTTTGGGGTCTTTGCAGTGCTATGGGGTTGGGATTACGACCGGAGAAATCGGTGTCTTTAAAACTTGGCATTCATTTCTTTCACCCTGAAAGTCAACTCAATTTCTGCTTTGCTCTCCAAGTACAGAAACGTGAAATAAAAATGTGTACTTTGATAAAGTATTTTACTGGATCATTATTACAAATGTGGACATTGTTTGTCTTCTGCTTTGGCATTTCAAGATTTTGTTCTGTCAAAATCCACATTCACCTTTAAAATGACTTCATTAATCCTCCTGCTGGCAACACACATTTACCAAACGCACGGGTCTGATCTGCAGTACTAAACCCGACAGTGCTCTGTTTTACATATATATAGCGGGGTTCTGTATGGATGTGCCATTTACCTAAAATAATATTTATTTATAGAAGTGTTCGACTTATGTTACCCCAACCTGCATTGCTCAAGTTTATACACCTTGTGGTAAAAATGAAAAAAAAAAAAAATACACATTTTAGAGTTAATATGCTTAAAGATATATGCAAAATTATATGCATTTAATGCAAATCCAATTCAAGATGACCTCTTTAATGACGGGGGACAGGAAAGTTTGACATTCACGGCGCCATTTTAGGTGTAAGGTGAAAATATTCTCTTTGCCTTACACAAGTGATTATGCTGCAATGTATAGTGAGACCAAGTACTTCACATTACTCAATTACATTTCCGCAGGAAAAAAATAGATATCATTTTAGGAGTAGCTGACAACTGCAGACTATTATACAGAAACATAGGGAAATGTGTATTAAATCCAATAACTCCCATAAAACCGGAGAGCCGTTAAAGAGCACTTGCGCTAGACCAGGCGCGCTCAACTCCAGTCCTCAGTCCCACCCCAACAGGTCTTCAGGATATCCTTAAAACTTGACCCGTTGGTGGCCCATAAGGACTGGAGCTGGCCACCCCTGGTCTATAAGGTACATTTCTTTGTATTATTGGTGCCGTGGGAAGTATGTATTTATGTGTTACAGGAATGCAGAAGGATTTTGTAAATGATGCAATAAGACTGTAAGCTCCTCGGGGCAGGGACTCCTCTTCCTTAATGTTACTTTTATGTCTAAAGCACTTATTCCCATGCTGTTATTTATGTGATTACCACGTGTATTACTACTGTGAAGCGCTATGTATATTAATGGCGCTATATAAATAAAGACATACAATACAATACAATATCCCTGCTTCAGCACAGGTGGCTCAATCAAAGACTGAGCCTCTGATTGAGCCACCTGTGCTAAAACTGGGATATCCTGAAAACCTGAGCGCGCTGTTGGCTGAAAACATCCAATCAGCGCGAAGCAGCGTCAACGTCATGGCGCTGCGACGTTGACGTCAGTGCGTCACGGGCGATTTGCCCAGCGACGTCACTGCCCCACCTCCCCCCGCCTCTACATTGACAGAGTAAAAAATGACGTCACTTTTGGTACAATTCTCCGGTTTGTGACACTTGATTCATATCATATTTCCTTCCCCCCCCCCCCCCCCCCCCCTATATTTGTCATAACACGAACTGGAAAGTTATATATAAAGTGTTTAAAAAGCTTTACGGACCACACGCCACCTCTTACACGAACAATCCGCCCTGGCTTTACAAATCCCCCAAATAAATGCATTTACTATATATAAAAAATATACATCAGCACTATTTATTTAAACCAAAGATGTCCCAATACACAAGCGCTCCTGTTAATAAGTCTTCAACAGACTTTAATTAAGTCCACATATAATTACCGTACGTAAACAGTACATACTGATTGTCGGTTACTAAAAATATTTGATGTATCTTAAGATGATTTGTATCTTATAGATGAGGTTTTGTTTCCTATCTCAGATAAGTGTATGTGTAACAGGTGAAAATAGCAATCCATAAGCTCCTGATCCACAAAGGAAAATTCCTGTACTGCAGGGCCGCTGGACAGTCCGAGGATTTTGCCCTTACTGTGTCACTGCTATTCTAATACCTGAGAAAAAAATCGCCATTAACATAGTATTGTTGTTGCAGTACCAGTTTATCTCATTAGCTTAGATCGTTAACTTCCATTGACTTGTGGGCTTGTTACTGCCAATTGTAACTGAAGTTCTGATGAGGCGGCCGGACAAGCCCAGCATGAAACCAACATATACTCTACTGGCCAGTAAGAAACAGCTCATCTGCAGATACAGGTCAAATGTATTATCCTCCCAGGTTCTCACTCCAGTCCTTAATCCTTCCCCCCTCCCCCCAACAGGTCAGGTTTTCAGGACACCACCTGCTTCAGCAAAGGTGGCTCAATCAGAGGCCAGTCAGTAGGGATATCCTTAAACCTGGACTTTTGGGGGTGGGGGGGGGGCATTGGAGTAATGGACATAGATAAGGCTGCGTCCGGGTCAGCGTTAGGCGCTGACCCGTGCTGAGGCGCGCTGACGCTTCTCAGTGAGCCCCTGCAGCCGCAATGGAAGTGCTTAGCGGGGCTCGCGCACGCTCCGCAAGCGTGCGGAGCGTAGGTCTTTTTCAAAGATGATTTTCGCGCTCACGGGAGCGCAGGGCCGTCACGTGAGCGGTTCGCCCAATGAGGTGACCAGCTCCGTGACGTCACAGCCCCCACCCCCCCGCCCGACACAACCCCTGGACGGCGTGCGACCAAGGCCAGGGAAAGCACCCGTTTTCCCTCAGCCTCCGCGCGCCTCCGCACGCTGCAGTCCTATGACACAGCCTTATCTCAGAGCAGGTGCTTCAATACCCCTCTTTCAGCACCATTTGGTTCAATCAGCCTCCAGCACAGGTCTGACCAAGCCTATGATTGAGCCACCTGTGCTAACAGGGATATCCTGAAACCTGACTTGTTGGGGAGCTTGAGGACTGGAGTTGACACCCCTGTCCATTAAATGGTGTAAAGGACCGTTGTCGTTACTTTTCTTGTTTCACACCGTGTTTGTATGCTTGTAGTCTGATAATTAGCCCTCTGATACATAAAATATCAACACACCAAACCACTGGGTATATGTTTCAGCGCTATGTAATCCTTCAAATGAACGGACTATCTGAACAAAGAAATCACGCAGGATTATTAGAGCGTACGTAATGAGTGAAAGGGGAAGTGCACAACCTAATTAATTTCAAGCACCAGGATCTCGTATAGAAAATATAGACGTACTTTGGAAAATGGTCCCTTGTTACGCCTGCAATATGCATATTCCCCATCTGCAGTTTGCAAAAGATTCAGGTCTCTCCGACAGAGGGGGGGGGGGTGGGGGGGGGAATGAGTTAATGGTTACAAAGAATAGTCTTTAATAGCATACCAATTGACCAAAGCTCCTTTCCTTCTCCCGTATTGAGTATTTTGGCAAGGTGTTTTATTTTCTTTCTTTATCAGATTGAAATATACTGTTTTAAAGAGAACCTTCTCCCCCCTCCCTCCGAAGCAACCCAAGGCTTGTTTTGATGCAGGAGCTTAACCCCATTCATTTCAGCACCGCGAACCCCTGCTTCCGGAGACACAGACCTCGGAAGGGGGCGCCGTATTTCCGCCGTTTGCAGCTTCCGCATCCCGTGCCAATAGGAGCCGCACAGGTGACGTCACGATTCCTATTGGCCCGGAGCTTTGAACTCCTGCCATTCGTAGCCTGGAGCGCTACCGGGCATCCCCTACAAGGGCAGGTACCTACCAGACCCAGGGGGTCCCCAGAGCTGAAATTGAATGGGTTCAGCTCCGGACACCCTGCTTCAACCCTGCATTTCAAAAAATGGAAGGAGAAAAAACGGCTTGGGTTGTCTTCTTTAACTCATAAAATGTTAGTATCTTGTCCTCTGATGTCCTGCCTTTAAAAACAAAAAAAACATGAATTTCTATTGTAAAAAAAACACAATGTATTCCGAAAACTATAGCTTCTGTGGTTATCATGGTAACCCTTTAGACTTCAATTAGCTCTGGGGGAAAACGCTTCACCTCACTCACTCCTGAACTACTTCTATTTCAGACAACCTATTTATCCTGGACAGCATCAATTTGAAAAATAAAAAAGACGGCGTTGAAAGGGCAGGAGGGACCCGTGTCAAGTAAAAAAAACGGCACAGTCCTGCTGCTGCTGCTCAAAGTGGTTACTCTAAGACTGCGTCCATAAAGACAGGCAGCGCTGAGGCGTGCGTCGTCCTCGCGCTGAGCCCCTGCATCCTCAATGAGGATGCCTTGAAGGGGGCTCACGTGAGCGTCCGCAGCGTGCTCGGCTTTGGAGTTTTCAGCCCGAGCGCCAAGCTGTTTTCAGCGCGCTGTCGGCTGAAAACATCAATCACCTTAGCAGGTCAACGTCACATTGACGTCAGGCGTCCGCGGGCGATTGGCACAGCGAGCGTCACTGGCCCCGCTCTCCAACCCCTCCCCCCGCGTCCTTCGCGCACGCTGGCTCACCTGCAAGTCCGTGATCGCGCTGACTGAAGCAGGCGAGCCTCACGTTAGCGCGCATCCACTCTCCTCACCCCTCTATGGCCCGGCCTAATGGCAGGCCTGAGCAACTCCAGTCCTCGAGGCGCAACAGGCCAGTTTCAGGATATCCCTACTGTCATCACAGCTGGCTCAATTAGTGGCTCAGTATGATTGAGCCCTAATTGAGCCAGCTGTGCTGAAGTAGGGATATCCTGAAAACCTGGCCTGTTTGCGGAGGCCTGCTCTAATGCAACTATTAAGGTTTTGAGTAACCTCTTGGTGAGCAAGTTGCCCACCACCCAGATTTCACCTCACTGAACCACGGTTTTGGCAGTATCTCTGGGCTCCGGTTTACCTAGTAAACCTCTCTCTTCGTGGTAGGAACCCGGCGGGCGGCAACGTCCCCCGTCATCCTCGCCCTGCAACTACTGGCAATATGGCTGCGTGACGTCAATGGCTCTGTGTTGCCATGCCGACGGGAACGCGACGTGACGCAATCAGTGATGCACGTTGCCATGACAATGCAATAACGTCATGGCGCCGCGTGAGCCGTATATCACGTAGCATCTCCGCTTTCTGGCAACGCAGCGTCAGTTGACGCCACGCAGCCATATTGAGAAGTTGCAGGGGAGAGATGCCGGGAGGACGCCCAGTAAAGGGCTATATAGGTGAGAAGGAGCTGCTCCGTGAGTAAGACACCTGACTGGCAACTGAGTTTGGAGCAGGGGAACCTGGTAAATCCCCGTGTCGGCTCCTTGTGACCTTGGGCAGTCACTTATCTCCCTGTGCCACAGGCACCAAAGACATAGATTGGTAAGCTCCATGGGCAGGGACTGTGTCTGCAAAATGTCTCTGTAAAGTGCTGCGAAAACTACGCAACGCTATACAAGACATGCATTATTATTTAAAATAATTAAAAAATCTCTGGGTTGGCCTCAGTCGAAGGTGCAACCATGCGTGTGAGTGATGCTTTGGGTCATTCCTTTTTTCTTAGGAACTGGACACCTTAGGCCGTTCCTATCTGTGCGGCTTGTGCGAACGCGTTCGTGCCTCCGCAGTCGGCATTGCCACTTGTGCATGCACCCGTGGCAGGCGCCGCCTGCGCATTTTAAAAAAAACGTACATTTACTACAATGTCGGGGCCAATCGGGGGGGTGGGGGGAATGGGACTATCCCACCTAAACCGAGACGTCTGGTCACCCTACTTCTGAGATCTCTGCTTGTCCTTTCCAACGTGGCTTTTTATTTTTTAAATCTGAGGTTCCGTTAGGAATCTACGCGTTCTTAATATATTAATTGCGTCAGTGTGCAAACACGAAAACTATATGATTAACCTCATATATACTTCTGTAGGTGTGGGGGGATTGCTGCTTTAAATCATGACCCCATGCATTAAATATAACATATACAAATATTATCCCATGTCCAGTATGTACACATGGATGGAGGCCCGGCTGTGTAAGGTAAACTTATGGCCATATCAACTAAAGGGTGCTACATTTAGCATGTCCCTCACTCCCATTTAAATGAATGGGAGTCACGTTGTGCTAAAGAGGAAATAGCAGAGATACATGTGTTTCCATCTCTCGTTATGACTTCATTCACTGAAAAAAATCCTAATCTCGTTGCTTAAGTAGACCTGGGAATCTCAGAGAAACCTGCACCAACAACAAAATCAAGTGAAGTTGCTAATTTGACTTATCATCATTACTTGTTTAACAGTGTTAACAGCAGCCAGACACGGCGTACAGCAGTTGACAACTCAGTGAAGTTTTCCATCTGTCTCGTAACTCTTCTGTGTCTCAAACGTGCTTTGCACATACATTTCTCTTCATTTGGACCGTGTGCTATCCTATGTACTTAGATAGCATAATTATTTGGTTTGGCAACCAGCACTGCTAATATTTGTTCAAACATTCACACATTCCATATACACAAATTAATTATTTATTGTGCTTTGTACTCACTTCATACGGGAAACCATTAATAAGTCATATGTGCTAGTAAACCATAAAACCTTAATAGAGCTATAAATTGCAGAAGGCAATGGAAAAAATCTTAAATGAACAGCAGGACCGTCTACCCCCCAAATTTTCGTTATTCAAATTGATTTAAAAAAAAAGCTGACGTTTCTCTCAATATTCATGCAAACCTGTTCATTTAATCAGTGCGTAGCCCGTGCCTCTAAAAATAACCCCAATCCAGGGGGCCCTGCTGGAAATTAGCCCGTTCGGGAGGCCAGGATCGGTCGCAATGCCACTCTCCGCCTCTTCATGCGGGAATATATGGTCATTTAGGGAGCTCTTACATTTTTTGCGGGGTGGGACCCCAAAATGTAGTTACCACCCATTGCCATTTTAATTTTTTGTTTAACAGAGGCATGGTGAAAAATATAATTACAACAATTAGACGTGTGATTTAAACATGTACATGGAAGTCCCTGCACGCACTATTTCTTTAGTGTACATATAAAATTAATCGTTATATAAAACAAGGTATTGCAAAGTGGATACAAACAATGGACCACATCAAGAGTGATTTCCCGAATTAATGAGTATGATCAACCAATCCGTTTTAGGATAGTGTATTAGGAAAATCATTTGATTCTGTATACACCCGAGCCATTTTTAATGCATTAACAAGACAAGTGTGAAGAAACTAACCCTGAGTATCATAAGGAGCAGTTACGAGAATGCCCCATCACACCATTAGATCAGGGGTGCGCCGGTTTCCTGAGCTCGCCCCCCTGCCTGGCAGCCCCAGCCTCATCCCCGCCCCCGCCACATGACCCCACCGCGTCATTTGATGCATCACATCACTTGACCCCGCACTGTCATTTGACGTCTTTTGCCATGGTGACGCGTCACTGAAGATGCCGTCACAGAGCAGGTAAGGGAGTTCAGGCCTCCGCCTCCCCTGGCATTTAATTTAAATCCTTGGGGAGGAGCGCAGGGGCTCTGTAACCACCACTGCGCCCCCCCCCTAGAAAATCTCTTGCGCCCCCCAGTTTGGCGCACCCCTGCATTGATTACATGAAGATACAAGTAAGATGAGGATAACCACAGGATTGTGACAGTGAGACAAGCAACGCTTGAAGAATTGTTCAAGGCATGAAAAGTTATCAAATCATGGTGCATACTTGAATCACCTACTGTTTGCAGAGAACGTTGTTATTTCTGCAACAAGACCAAAAGACATCCAGCAACGAATCAGGAACTCCCTAAGCATGTAAGAAAGTTGGGTCTCCGTATGAATCTCAGCAACACCAAAGTGATGTTCAACAATGTTTACTACTACAAGATCGAAATAAATGGAATACATAAAAAAAAGTCAAAACTATGGCCAGCTCTGCTTGATACTGACCAGCCATATCAATGATGGAACGTTTAAATAAAATTAATAGAAGAATGAAATGGGTGGAGTACATTGGAAGAAACAAGACAATCTTTCAAATATTCCACTGTGGCTCAAGAGAAAATGTTGACGCCTCCTGTGCTCACGTATGGACGTGAAACGTGGACTCCAAAACAAGATAATTCAGAAGCTTGAACAACTCAAGACGTATGGAGAATGTATGCTGGGGTTACCCCAAAGACAGGAAAAGGATCAACGGGTTCGGAAGAAAACAATAGTCTGTGATATCGTCACAGGTGAAGAAATTAAAATTTCAGTGGCGACCATTCGCAGAAGAATCCCATCGGTTGACAAAGATGGTATATGACTAGAATTCCAAGGTATATCAAAACAACAATGACAATGACCAAACATAAGATGGGAGGGTGAAATCAGAAAAATTGTATGAGCAACACGGAGAAGACAGTACCTGGAAATCCATTGCAGTGGATCCGACAAGGCTGAATATATCATTTATACATGAATAAAAACACAGACGTGTGTGAGGATGGCAGCTGAAGTCCTCAAATACATGAAACACTCCAAAATCCACTTTTACTTCTCTTCTCTCTCCTGCTGTTTGTATCTTTTTCATCAGTGCTGAAGGCTTAAATCTCCTTTAGGAAGCAAAATGGCGTTCCAAGTCTTGGGCCAATAGGAAGCTGCATCATCGGTTGTTGGCTTCCTATTGGTATGGCCATTTAAAAATCCCCTTTAAAAACAGAATATAACTTATAACTTTCCAGTTAAGCATCTCAGGACCAAGGGACCCCAAAGCAAAAAAAAATAGTGGGGTTCAGCTCGGTGGACCCCTGGTTACAATCCTGTAAAAAAATGGATGTTATTTTGGGTGCATTGCTCTCTAAAGCTTACATTGTTCATGTTCTGCTAATACTCAGTATATGTGCCACTTTATTTAGACCCACACGGGCAGCATTTATCAAAGTCTTCCCGGCTTGCAAAACTGGTGCAAAAGGGACCAATTAATGTAACAAATCTTTAAAAATGTGATATTTTTTTCTTCTATGATAAATTACGGTGGTGGTTTTTTTTTATTCTTGCCTCCGTTAGACATTAAGGAGGTGTAGGGATCATTGTATATAAATGCGGAAGCAAAAGGTTGGGCCATTTTCTGCCAAAACCTCCCTTGAAAATCTAGGGAATTTCAACGCACAAATTCCTGAACAGACTGCCACAGTTGTACATTTGCCCACGAGACAGTAACGTGAGAGAGATCTCATCAGTTTCCGTGGGATACATGGAATAAAGGGCATTCGAGAGACAACAATTATACATATTCGACCTAATATCGGGCACTCCGCGTTACCCTGAGAAAGGCCTCGGGGTGGATGAACTCTCCTGTTGCTTCTGTAGATATGAACACCCCTTTTTTCTCTTTCCTATCTCACTACATCCACTTAGAACATTTTACGACCATTTAGTAAAGCCTTCCGATTGCAAACACAAATCTTGCCTTAGTTACTAGCTTTTAAATATTTGAGAATGTGGCTTGACGCCATGTAACATTTTCTGTTTCTATGAACAAACTCACATCAAAAATACATTTTCAAACTGGATGTACTTTATGTATAAAGACCCCCCCACCAACCCCCCACCCCCAATGACTGGTAACATTAAAAGCACTGCAACCAAAAAATAAAAGCAAATCTATCTGGTTACAACTCATCAGTAGGTCAAAAAGAAGAGCAATTTACCAGATGCAAAGTGCAGCCCCAATAGTTAGTTTAATTAATAGCTCTTTTATGACAGAATGTGAAGAACTAATAGACTAGCCCATAAAAAAAATGAAAAGCATTCCACAGTTGAAGTATTGATGGCGCAGGAGACTAGGGATGGGGTTTATTAAAGCCCCTGCAAAATACCAGTTAAAAAAAAAAAAAATATATATTAATATATATATATATATAAAAAAATTATATATTATATATATATATATATATATATATATATATACACACCGTGGTTGACAAATCACCAAAAAATCTACTCGCCACACAACAAAATCTACTCTCCGCCTGTAACCAAACGTTTGCTGCTGGCCAATGTTTACTCCCCGGGGTTAAATCCACTCGCCCGGGGCGAGCACTGTATAGGTTTGTCGAACAGTGTGTGTGTGTGTGTGTGTGTGTGGTGTGTTTGTGTGTGTTGTGGTTGTGTGGTGTGCGCGGCGTGTGTGTGTGTTGTGTGTGTGTGTGTTGTTGTGTGTTGTTTGTGTGTGTGTGTGTGTGTGTGTGTGTGTGTATATATCTATATATATATGTATATACGTATTGTTAAATGTATAATACAGTATATAGAAAAAAAGTGCAGTTTCCCTGTGGAGTCATTGCACCTCGTGAGTGAGCAGCATCTAGTTTAAACTGTTGATTACTTTGTTTAAAGTTTTGGTCCCATGATGAGGTCCTGCCTCCCTGGTGCTTCGGAGTTGAACTTGATACCTGCAACATGTTGGCCACTTTGTAGCCAGCCCTCCCCTTCGGAGGAGTTGATTGGTGCGTGTGGGGAGAGGACACGGGCTCACATGATGCGGATTACAGGGTCTCCTGCCTGGGGTTGGGCGGAGGGAGAGCGCAGGATAAGGGAACGCGGGGAGAGAGGAGGGCTGCTCCTGTGAATGGGGAAGGAGGAGAGGAGGGGGTCCCCTCAGGGCCGGGGTCGGGGCTCTCGCATCTCCTCCTGCTGGCTGCTGTGCGGGTCGCTGCCTTGGTTCACCTGAGCGGCTTCTTCGGGGAGACGGACATAGGAGTTCCGACGGGACGCGGGTCATTCCGTGGGGTGCAGGGGCGGTTTGGGTGTCAGTCTGGAGGTACGGTCGGTTTTGTGGTCGTTCTGTGGGTACAGTTGGGTTCAGTCTGGGTGTACAGTGGGTTGGGTTCAGTCTGGGGGTACAGTGGGGTTTGGTCAGTCTGAGGGTACATGGGTGTTCAGGCAGTCTGGGGATGCAGGGCGGGTTGGGTTCAGTCTTGAGGTACGTGGTGTTGTGGTCGCGTCCTTGGTTACAGTGGGTCAGTCCCTGGGTGTAAACATGTGGGGGCGTCATTCTGGAGTACATGGGTTTGGGGTAAGGTTTGGAGGTACAGGTTCGTGTCATTAGTACAGTGTGTTGGGGTTGTCTGGAGGTATGTGGGTTTGGGGTCGTCTATGAGGTATGGGTGGGTTTGGGGTTTCTGGAAAGTACAGTGGGGTTGGGGTCAGTTTCTGAGGACGGGGTTGGGGTCGTTGGGTGTGGCAGTCTGGAGTATGTGGGGTTGGGTCAGTCTGATGTTGTTTTGGGCTCTGGACGTTGGAGGTCAGTCTGGATGGCATGGGGTTGAGGTCATTTTGGGAGTACTATGGGGTTGGGGTCCATTCTGGGGCACATGGGGGGTTTGTCCAATCCTGGGGTTACATTCGGTTGAGGGTTATCTGGAGTACAGTGGGTGGGGTCCATTCTGGGGTACATGTGGGGTTTGTTCAGTCTGGGGTACAGTCGGGTGAGGTTAGCCTCGGGTTCAGTGGTGAAAAACAGTTAGTCCATACTTACTCAATACGTGACATACAAGACCTAATATTTGTATGAAATCAAAACTTATTTCCTTTCTTTAATTTTTTTTAGAAACAGTCACTTGTTTTTCAGTAGGCGCCTAGAACTGGATTTATTTGTATTAGAAACCGACAATTGCACTATCTGTTTTCATTAAAACTCGAAGTTGCATTTTAGAAAAGGGAAGACCAAGCTACTAATTTTTATTATACAAATCTAAGACCCCCCCTTAGTTTCATTAAAGAAAAAGAAAAAAGAAAAGAAAAAAAAAAATAAAAAACAAAAAAAAAAAAAAAACATTTTAAACACCACCACCTTTTTATTAGAAATCTGGAATCCTATTTGTTTTCTGTGATAACTTATACTAAAGTATTTGTGTTTTCTTATAAAGTAACTGTACATGGGCATGTTCAGGCACACCATCTCTGGCGTGTGCGCTTACGATCTAATATAGTGCTTGTAATCCCGTCGAGCGACGTGCGGGCTGCAAAACAAATGTAGAAGAACGAGGCAAAAACAAAGAAAGAGCAGTAAGGGTGGATCGTGAAAGCAAGGGAGGAAGGGGGACAGTAAAGGAGGGAATACTGAGCGGAGAGGGGGCTGGTTTCCGCCGTCACGTGCGCTTATATAATCGGCAACGCGAATTTTGAAGCCGGCTCATATTTGATTTTTTCAAGAGGCGGTCGCCACATTGGACAGCCTCTTAACCAATCAGACCTGTTCCCTCCGGAAAGCGACTGACCACTTCGCTAGCCGGCGACGGGTGGACGTAAATCGCACTACATAAGCGCGGCCAAAGCACACATAGATTGGGTGAATCTGCCCAGGAGCTGACAGTGGAATTGAACTGGGGCTTGCCCTGATTTGAAGCAGTGTCAGTCCATGTGTTTTCAAGTCAATGGTTTTACTCCTTCAGCGCCCAACCTACAAATACATAATTGTATATTATTTGTACTTGGAAGTACTACTACTACTCGCTCTCTAGCCGGAGGCTCTGAAAAGATGCCCCCAGATTTTCCTATCTTATACTATATTATTGAAAGCAACTGTAATGTTTGCCTGCCTGCCTGGATGTCCGTGTCCCCTAGGGAAATCTCATTGGTCCCCTTTGGCCCGCCCGCCCCCGCACACCCTCTCATTGGCCTGAGGCGATTGACGGGCCAAAGGACAACACAGGGACACACACACACCACACAGGGAACACAGTGACCCACACCGGGGTACACACAGGTTACACACAGGGGGACACACTTGACAACAACACAGGGACACACACACACAGGGAACACAGGACACACCACAACATGGGGACACACACACTCACACAACATACACACAACAGTGACCCTACACAACAACACGCTCACGGACACATTGACACACACACACGGACACAGGGACAACACACACCAGTGACAGACACACACAGGACAGACACCACACTGACCACACACACACACGTTACCTACATTATAGGCCGGGGCTCACGTGTTACACACCCGCGCGCACCTCCTCCTCTCCTCCCCTGTCTCCCGCGCTTTCACATTCACCCCGACCCCCACCCCCCTCCCCCGGCGCCGCTACGTCAGCGGACCACCACACTCTTATTACCCCTTCACTCCCCCCCCCCCCCCCCACACCTCAGCGCCCCCCCCCCCCCCCCACCCAGTGTCATCGGCCGTGGCGAGACCCCCCCTCTATATCTCCCCACCTCTGCCCCCCCCCACACATAACAGTCCCCCCCCTCCCCGGCGCTACAACTCACCCCTTCCCCGGCGGGGGAACAGCCTGTGCCAGGAGGCTGCCTCGCGTCCCGGTGCCCAAGATGGCGGCGCCCGGGACACAGCGGGGGAGCGGCCACAACACGCTGCCTCCCGCCTCAGATCCACGTGGACCTGCGGATTGGGGAGTGAGCGGAACCTTCACCTCCCTCCACCCCCCTTCACCTCCCTCCACCCCCCCCTCCCCTGCCAGTTCCAGTGTCTCCCCGATACCCCCCCCCCCCCCGAGCCGCTACACAGTCAGCGGGGGAGCGAGCGAGCGCCCGGAACACAGCGGATAGCGGCCACAACAAAACGCTGCCCTCCCGCCTCAGATCCACGTGGGACCTGCCCGGACGGTGAGTTAGCGGGCCCTCACCTCCCATCACCCCTTTCACCTCCCCCTCATCCACTCTCCTTCCCCCCCCTTCACCTCCCCATTTTACCCTCGTCCCCCCCCAACCTCCCCTTCACCCCCCCCCCCTTCACCTCCCTGGGGGGGGGGGATGCTGTCTCTCTCTCTTCCCATGCTGTCTCTCTCTCTTCCCATGCTTTGTCTCTCTCCATGCTTTGTCTCTCTCTCATGGTGGAGCATGGGGGGGGGGGGGCTCAAGCCATCTTGAGCCCTGGCAGCAGATACTGACTCACTTCCGGGTCTCACCACTTTCCTCTTGCTCTCCTCCCTGCTAGCATTCTCTGCCCTCTGCTGCTCCCCACCCCGCGCTCTCCTCCCACTCTCCTCCCTGCCAGCATTCTCTGCCCTCTGTTGCCCCCCGCGCTCTCCTCCCTGCTAGCATTCTCTGTCCTCTGCTGCCCCCCCGCGCTCTCCTCCTGCTCTCTTCCCTGCCAGCATTCTCTGCCCTCTGCTGCCCCCGCCCTCTCCTGCTCTCTTCCCTGCCCTCTGCTGCCCCCCCTGCTCTCCTCCCTGCCAGCATTCTCTATCCTCTGCTGCCCCCCCCCCGCGCTCTCCTCCTGCTCTCCTCCCTGCATTCTCTGCTCTCTGCTACCCCCCTCCCTACTCTCCTCCCTGCATTCTCTGCCCTCTGCTGCCCTCTCCTCCCCTCTCTGATGGTCAAAAACCGTTACAGTCAGAAAAAAACAGGACATTTTAAAGAATGTCAGGCAGCTGGGACAGACCTTAAAAAAACGGGACTGTCCCGGCTAAACCGGGACATCTGGTCACCCTAGTCATTTGACGCTGCGGTTCAGAAGGAGGAGGAGGGCGGCAGGTAAGGAGCTGGCCGCAACCGATAAAATTATTTCCCATTAGGTCCGAGAGGCCGGCAAAAGTATATGGGAGCGGACATTTTTTACGCCCCCAAATTTTGGCGCCCTAGGCCTGGGCCTAATGGGAAATCCGCTAATGTGTACAAGTGTGTAGCCATGCCCAGCACAACGGCACAGTGAGTGGCTGTGGTAAATCGGTACCTGTGCATACTGTGCAAGTACTTAAGGCAGAAATACTGCCAAAATAAAAAGAAATTCCACAGGCATTTAAAAATAACACATATCAGCTCCAGAGACTTTACCGGTATAGCAACCAGTGTTTCCTTTGTGCATTTCTTTGGCTGCCCAATAAGAAGCCACAAACCCACGATTTGGTGGCCACGTTGTATTTCCTGGATGGAGCAGAAACACCTTTAAATACACCGCCGGTAAGTGTAAGCGGTTCAGCTATGGAGAATCCCTCTCCCGGCTTCCTATCAAATCCTGTATTACACACACCATTCTCCTCCTTACTTTTAAGGCTATACACTCTTCTGACACTCTTTATATCTCAGCCCTAATATCTCGCTATGCACCTGCCCGACTCTTGTGTTCTGCTCAAGGATTTTCTTCTCTCTACCGCGTTTGTATCTAAAGCCCTCTCCCGCCTTAAAACTTTCTCACTGCCTGCCCCACACCTCTGGAATGCCCTTCCCCTCAATATCAGACTGACACCCTCTCTTTCCACCTCTAAGACCCTTCTTAAAACCCACCTCCTTAAGGCTGCATTTATAGTACTAGCTACAGCGACGGTTTGAAGCCGCAAAGCAACTCAATGTTGTCAGTAGCGAGCGGCCATAGTAGGCGTGATGGCGACGTGTGACGTCACAGCGACCAAAATCGCTGTAGTCACAAGTATTTGAGATTTACAGAGACAGCCGCACCACGTGACTGGAGAAGAAAAGATGTCCTCCGGCGCGTTGTCTCAAGTATAGTTGTGAAGTATAAATTGGATAAATGCAAAATAAGATAGCAGTGTTTCAATAAAGGTTATTTAACCCAATAAATACTTGTAATTAAATTCATACACTTACAAGTTGATGTAATTCTTGTTCTATAAATTCACTCCCCTTTGGAATTTTAGAGGTTAATCCGGATAGGCTAGAACGCCAATTGATCCAGAATATACAATACAGATAAGAGAGGAAAAAAAAGATCATGGCACAATACATTTATTACAAAAGACTTGGTCAGAGCAATATTGCATTTACAGCCATCACTTGGTAAAAGCAGCGTTTTTGGATAGCTTCCCATCGGGTGGTAGTGGATCCTCTGCTTGTAGTAATCCAGGCTCCAAAGAATCCAAACCCCCCTTTACTGCTGTATGCATGCTACGTCCGTTTCCACAGAATTAGCATCGAGGAGAGACACTCCGCCTCTCCTCCCCTCCAAGTACCGTGCGCACGATCAGGAAGTGCCGGAGGAGGAGATCTTTCAGAGCGAAAATATACGCTTATTTATATTTTTATATATTTCATACGGGAGAACCACAGGTCGATCAGCTGGCCAATTCGGCAAGGGGAATCCACGCGTCACAGGAGCCACGGTGGCTTGTAAGGTCCAATCCAACGCGTTTCGCAACTGCTTCACTGATGACTTAAGGTCAATCGAGTGGGGTGAAACAAGCACAAATTAATTATTAACCGCGAAATAAGTGAAGGGAAAAATGCGAAATTAAATCATATTTGGAAGTGAAGGCAGTGTAGCTCCCAGAAAGACAATGTTTCCACTTGTCTTAAGAAATAAGAAGGAAACAAAAACTAGGACGCAAACACAATCACTAATCAATGGTTAAAAAAATGTCCAAAAATAGTGAATTAAATGTGATATATAAATAAATAAATCACTTACACTTCAGATTTGCAGAAAATTCAAGGATTCTTGATGATGGCCTCTTCAATAAATTCACCATCTGATAAGGGTTTTCCATGTTTTGCAACGGAGTATGCAAGATTAAAACTAGCATCTGTTAAATGATACGCTTTATCAAATGGTTTTTTTTGAGACTGGTTGTCAAGTTGTCTTACTGCTTTTGTAAAAACTTCAACCTGTTCTGCATCTCGAAGGGACAACACATTTTCATGATTTATTTCAACATGTTTTTAACACTTAATGTTCTGCACACTACACTTCATTCCTTCGTCCCCTCAGCAACCCTTCTCTCCTCCAATCCATACCCGCTCAGTATGTTGCCGCACCCCACTTCAGGAAGGAGCCGAGATATGCACTGGCGCTCAGGAGAGCACATGGCGTCCGCTAATAATGCACCGTGCCCAGCGGGCAACGCAAATCTCCAAGTGCCGGCATGAGGAGGGAGGATGTGGGCAACATCCAACATGCCGGCTGAAACACTCCCGCATGCCAGTTGTGGCAGATGTACCATTGATTCACCGTCAGTGGTCTATAATGTTCTCTCCAATATACAAGCTTTTTTGTATTGTTATTTATGGGGCCTGTAATGCAACACAAAGGGTTTAGCATGACGTTTGTACAATGAACAGTATGTTTATTTCCCATGTGCCTGTAAGTTGAAAAACTAGAGATTTTGGAAACTATATTGGATTTGTATTAAAACTGCGAATGTCCGTTCTTGTTGATTTCATTTTATTTCCATTTAAGAAGTGAGTTAAGCCAACTAGATTGAACTGTGCAATATTTCTGTGGTGAATCCCCTTATTGCAGGTTACAAATTGATATTGTTCTTTCACGGAACAAGTTATGGTGGAAGAAAAAAAAATCTTATTGTCATATCAATAATGAACTAGTTCCTCTGCGTGAGGCTTTTTCTCTCAGAAGCCCTAGAGCTGAATTAATTTCTTTCACGCACAACTTATGGAAATGAAAAGGAAATCTGCACAATGCACATACTGGAGCAAAATTAATTTGGATTTTGCTGAAAGACGTGTGTTTTTCCAGCTTCTGTTTCATTGTTTTCTTTTATAAAAAAAAAAGTGCATGACATAGTTTTTAATTATAAAAAGCATTGAATACAAATTAGATTCATTCTTATTAATGCCACACAACGGAAAAGGCTTGCTGATGTACTGTACGTATATAGCTCAAGAAAATCCCGTTAAATCTAAACAAATGTCAAATTATTTACAGGTAAGAACTGCAACTCCCATCAATGCATCCTTATCTGTATAGCATCAGTATACACAGCGCTTTACAGAATGGGAATAAGTGATACCGAGATAAAAGTAAACATTAGGAAAATAAGTCCCTTCCCCGAAGAGCTTACAGTCTAAGTGGTAAGTAAGGAGAACTTACAGAGACCGTGAATATAAATAAGAGTGTATGCAGTGTGTGCAGTGTGTGCTGTTTAAAATTCAGGGAGGGGTAAAGTGTATGGTGCAAGATGCAGTGGAAATATTTTCCCAAAAAACAAAGAGAGGGATAGGGAGTGATCAACTAAGGGCCATACTAATTTAATGAAAATTCGATAATTATCAGATGGGTGCAAAACTGTGAACTGAAGTGAATCAGGAAAATGGCGAGCACACAAGACAGTGTACTCAAAATAGAATTCACTTAGATGCACACCACATACATATAAAATATAACCTTTATTGACATTACATAAAACATATATTACCGATAATGTAGGTGTAATCAAAATTAAAATAAATTTGACGACTGTCTGTCATCTGATCTAGATATTTAACCACTTAATAGCACGTTAAACTAATAATCTAGGAGATACAAGGCAGATACAGCAGTGGTATGGGTGAACCACCTAGGACCAAAACCTAGTTTGCACCAAAAATACCATATAATGATAGTTCCTGCTCTATACACCTCTAATTTTTATCTGGATCATACTATACCTATGATAATAACTGACCTAGTATCCCCATCATATTAGGAGCAGTGTTTTGATATTAGGATTTTCCATACCCTTATCTGTTTACTAAGGGAGCTCTCTATCTATGATTGTAACTATATGCACTTACCTGGTACTATCATTATATGGTATTTTTGGTGCAAACTAGGTTTTGGTCCTAGGTGGTTCACCCATACCACTGCTGTATCTGCCTTGTATCTCCTAGATTATTAGTTTAACGTGCTATTAAGTGGTTAAATATCTAGATCAGATGACAGACAGTCGTCAAATTTATTTTAATTTTGGTTACACCTACATTATCGGTAATATATGTTTTATGTAATGTCAATAAAGGTTATATTTTATATGTATGTGGTGTGCATCTAAGTGAATTCTATTTTGAGTACACTGTCTTGTGTGCTCGCCATTTTCCTGAAATATTTTCCCACATCCTAATTACAAATAAATAAGAATGTGGTGGAATAAAATAAAAAAAATCAGGGGGAAAAGTTCTTTAGAGTGTTTTTTTTAATTTTTTTATACAATTACGATTTGCAGCCATTTTCTAAAGATTGTGCTTAGCTGCATTGTTTATTAGGAATATAAACTAAATGGAGTCAATTTTAATGAAAATCACTGCTGTGTATTAGTCGGGCTTTTTTAAAAAGCACCTGTTGGAAATGTCTCATTGTGCCAAGAAGCCACAGGTACAATTTGCTTACTGCCTCGCAAACAGCTGGCACTGGGTTTTCTCCACCTTTAAAAACCATGCTATTACCAATGACCCGCACCTTAACCCTTTCACTGCCAGAGGGGCCCCACAACGCATCGCTATGGCAGAGAAAGGGTTACAATTAGGGTTGCCAGGTGGCTTCTCCAAAAATACCGGACACAATGGTGAAAGGTGGGACTCTCTCGTCACACACACCCCTCTCACCTCTCTCCGCTCCGTGGTGTTTCCTCCTCTTCCAAAGCTCTTGACCCCTCCTCCTGATGGCTGCATTACCCAGCAGCAGCCAATCAGGATGGAGGAATCTTCCCAGTCCCCTAGCACCAGCCCTGCTCTTTTTCCCCGCTCAGGGAAATCCCGCGGCCCCCCAAGCCAGTCAAGTCACTATGTCCAGAGACGCAATACCAGACACATACATGTCCAGCATTACCTCCAATTTTTTTTACTGGACAGAGTGTCCAAATACAGGACAGTCCGGTTCTATACTGGACACCTGGCAACCGTAGTAACAATATATTCGTGCAGGGGTAACATATACCAATACATATATTAAGACATGAGATGGGTGAGGGGCACAGGCATTAAGAAAAAAGCTATTTGTGCCAAGACGCGGAGCAAAAGTTTTCATTTACATCAATTTACACCTGCTCAATATGTTGCAAGCTGGTTATTTTAGATTCTTACAGCTGACACGGGGGTTAATGCCGCCTGCCTCCGTTCAGGCGGGAGTTAATTGATGCATTTCTGCTCTGTTTATTGAAACAAACTTTGATACATCTCATTATACTATTCGTACCCTAACTTGTAAAAAAAAAAACACAAACCCAAACCTCAAATCGCCAACCTGATGCAAAACATACTGATGTACAAGTGAAGCATAGTAAAAGTGGTGCAGTTTGCATTATTTTCGGAGCAATGTTTTGCGACACACGATACATACAGATGTAGTCAGACATACTATCCCTGAAGCCGCCCCGGAAGAAAAGCGTTGATGGCCAGAATGATAATTCCATAATAAGAAACATATGTGTATAACCACAGGCCTCTCTGCTATGTTACTATATCACATTTAAGCACCCATAAATGATTTAAACTGTGGTAGGCACGTTTGCTCAATGCCCCATTGATTATTCTAACACTATAATTAACATAGATAAGCAACATAAAACAATATTTGTATGATTTCCTTTCCTGTGGAGGATTCAAAAGCTGATTAGTTCAGAAATTTGTTTAGACGTTAAATGGGTACGATTATGTTTACAATGACAGCTTTCAATGCATATCACTAAAATAATGATGACATCTAATAGTTCCCTGTAGGTAATCTAGACATCTGTACTTTCATTAATAATAAGTCATGCTCATTTAAAAGTGATATATTGTAAAATAATGCCATTTGTAACTATTCGGATTGATATAACCTTTAATGAATTTGATGTCATACAGCATTTTTCACCCTGGGAAAGCCTTGTTTTGATTGATCTTTTTCGGATATTATAAAACAATTTATTTAAGGTGTAATAATGCGGAATGCAATGAATGGGTTTGTTCTGATGTAAAATATAGCAAGGAATATAGTTCAAGCTAGAGTTTTAATTTAATGAGTTATGAGCCACATACAGTCAACTACTTATAGGTGTTAACAAGCCTCACTTAAACTCAGTAGGTGATGCTGTTTAAAAGCTGTGAGCAGTTAACAGGTTCTATGTTGGTTTGAAAAGCTCCCTTTTAATTACTGATTGTTAAAGTTACAGCATAATGGTATCACATGGGTTTGCACCTGGGGGTAGTTCGGGGTGGACTGAATTTGAATGTCGTATTTTATAACTGGAAACACTAGAGGGAGTACTGTACAACACATTTTGAATAGTAGATATTTACCCTGGAGGAAAACAGAGGATTTCAGCACCGCTAACAGCTCCATACCGAGGTGGAGACAAATTCCAATCCATTCCAGACCCATGAAGTTCCGGTAACTCAGCGATCATAACGTGACGTTACCAAAATCAGTTCTCCGAGGTTACCACGTATCCACAAATCCAGAAATTATTTGCAAAAACAACAGCCGAAATACATCTTATTAGCATAGGCGTAACTTCACACTGTTGTAGTGCAACATTGCGTTATCTGCCAATAACGTCATGTTTCGTATATCTTCGCCACCCATGCCCTAACATTTAGCTGGAGAGGAGATACCTGGGACACAGGCTCATTTTAATATGCTAAGTATATGCAAATGCTTTAAATTAGCATATTTCCCAGGTATCTCATGCATTTTCACAGGTATCTCTCCACATATTGTATACAATAGTGTATAGGGAGGTATATTATTCATGGGTACTCTACTCCCTCTCACTGCCTCTCCCTCTTTCTAGCTAAACCCATATTTCGGGGTGTGGATGGGATTAACACCACCTGTAGGAATGACCTAACTAAGAGGAAGTTAAGTCCCTGCGTTAACCTTAACGGCCTTTAGTGGATATGCGCCATTGAGGTCAGTGAGTGTCGCTAGTGCATCTCATTATCCCTTTCATAGTTGACGCAAGGCTCTTTCCGTGAGAAAACATAACTTACCATTATTGTTAACCTCTGAAGATATGCGGTAAAGCTTCACAGGACGTTAACTTTAGTAATAATAATGAATAATTAAGTAATGTAGCTTTGCGGATCTGGCCCTTTATCAGTAACCAAGGGCTGATGTAAACATGACACATCTAGAATAGATCTGCAGACAATATATTACTGTGCCATTTCGTGCAAAATGGATACTCTGTCAGTTTGTCATGTGGATGCTCCTTAGTTCTTGAGGAATGGAAACTAATTATTGACCAGCACTAATGCAAATATGTAGAAGATGTTTAAAGAATTGTTATATTGATACATTTTGAGTGGACACTGCCGTAAAAGTCAATGGGCCATCTGTGTCAAGAGTCGCAAAATCAAACTTTCTTGGCAAAAACAAATGCAGATTTATGCCGAGTCAAAATGGCACAATGTATGACGGAGCTTTGCTCCAAGTTTGCTCCACTTGTACATCATATGAGTGTTTTGGGGAATGTTTATACAAGGAGTTAGGGGAGGAGGTCTAGAACTGGAACAATTTCTCTTTCTCTTGACGTCAAATAAATGTGTTAGTTTTACATGGAATTATCCTCTGCTCCTTAACGACCTGTTTCAAATATGCTGATGGACTAAATGCACACAGATGACATTTTAACGCCACGTTTTTTTTTTTTTTTTTTTTTTTTTAGCAAATACGCTATTGGTGTATATCTGCCAATTTATTTAAATTGCAATCTTTGGAAGTGTTCGGCGTTTCTGAAAATGCTTCTTTTTTGGGGGGCCCTTTAGTGCTTAAGCATGGTAATCTATTAGCAGAGATGTTTAGCCTCTGGATCACCCCCATGCTTGAGAACGGGGAAAAAAAAGTTTCAAAGTTATCATTTTTTTTTTTTTTTAACTTTTGTCCAAATGTTGTACATTAATCATGTAATCTGATCTGTCTTTGCAGCATTCACATAATTAGTGGAAGTGCCGGAGGGAATTGGCTTTTTTCCCCCAGCCATTTGAGAAACACTCCTAATTCCTGTGTATTAATTAGCCAGATTTCTCATTCTAAGTTCCATTTTGGCTCCTGGCATTATTCCAACAAATAATATCCTGAGAAAACATGGAACTCCTTTAAAAGTTTTTCAGAAAGACACAAGGGAAGGAAATACTCATATATTATTCATATTCACTTTTGTAAATTGTTTTATTTTTTTAAACTCATGCTATATGCAATAAATCATTAGGAAGCAAAATCATTATTTTGCCTAAAAGGGTTGGCTTTTCAGCCGTTTCCCAGCCCCACTTCCCCCCAAAATAGAAGTAAATATCTCTGAAACTGTACAGCATAAAAAAGGTAAGGGTAACCTTTAAACCAGAGCCCCCCCCCCCCCCAGTTTATTAAGGTGTAACATTGAATGTATATCTTTATTTATATAGCACCCACAGTGTACTCAGCGCTTTACAACAGAGACAATACAGGAAATTGTAATACATTAAGTGCAACCAGTGGTGGATTTTCCATTAGGCCCAATAGGTCCTGAGCCAAAGGCGGCAAATTTTTGAGGTGGCAAATTTACCTTCTCACCCCCCCCCCCCCCCCCCCCCCCTACAGAGGCCCCGCTCTATGCCGCACTGATTGGCGGGGAAGAGCCTGGTATCTCTGTAAAGTTCTTACCTTTTCCTTCATGCCGCGCACCTCCTTCAGCGTCAAATGACGCTGCGTCGTTACACCAGGTAAGTGTCTAAGGGCGGCAGTTTTGTAAATCCCCCACTGAGTGCAACAAACAAAGTCGGACAATAGGAAAGGAAATCCATGTGTCGGACGAGAGCTTACAATCTTAGTGATATGTTGCAAGACTTACAGAGGCTTAGATTGTAAGCTCTTCGGGGCAGGGACACCAATTCCTATTATTTTGTCTTAAGCGCTTAGTCGCATTATGTGTTATAATATTGTCTCACGTAAAGCGCTATATACCTGGGTGGTGCTATATAAATAAAGATATACATACATAGATACATACATAGATACATACATACAGCCAGGTGAGGGAATAAGTGCAGTAGGTGGCAGTGCTTGGTCACAATGTTGGTAGGAGCGACTATTTAACACAAATATACAGCAGTATGGATTGCACCTTTAAGTTAAACCTGACAGTGAATACCATATAAATGACCATATAAAGATGGTGATATGTGGTATTTTGTAATATACTGAAACAACACTGCCACTTAGGGCTAATTCCACAAAGCTCCATGAAATCAGTGCTCATAACGTGACATAACCTAAAACAGTAACAGACGTGCCGTTCCCGGAGATAACATGGTATCCTGAAAGCTAATTATATGCAGAAACAGAGCCGAACTAACATCTCATTAGCATAGGCTTGTCGCCGCGTTGTCGTGGCATAACGTTGCGTTACCTTCCTTCGTCAGTCTGGGCGTTCCTCCTACCCAAACCTTGAAATAGCGCTTCTGCGGAAGTGGAGAGAGCGGAGAAGGAATTAACACTATTTCCAGTAGCGGAATTTAAAAAAGAATGCCGCCCTTAGGCACCTCATGTGATGCCCCGCCGCCCCCGTTGCCGTGGCAACGCGACGCCGTGAGACGTTGCAGCAAGCGCGATCACGCATGCGCGGAGGGTGGAAAGGGCCGGTGTATGCCACCCAAAAAATGTTGCCGCCCCAGGCCTGGGCCTATCGGCCTAATGAGAAATCTGCCACTGGTTATTTCAGTGTCTAGATAGGAGTAGCGCCAAAGTTTAGTTATAACTTAAATAATGTAACGTTAAGTCCACCGCAATAACCTTACGGGACTTTAGTGTATATGCAACGTATTTCTAAGGACTCATTTGCATGTCATTATCCTTAACGACTGTTATAGTTAATGCTGTGCTCTTTACCGGAGAAAACGTGGCTTAAGGTTAGTTTATCATCCTTTGAAGATTCATCGTTAGTCTTAAAGTGACGTTTAATTCGGGTAACAGAGTTTTGTGGATCTGGGCCTTGATCCTTTGGAAACTGTGATATTATTATTATTATTATTACCACCATTTATATGTAAAGCGCCAACATATTCCGCAGCGTGGTACAATGGGGTACAGAGTTATGTATATTACATAAACAGTTACATACACCGCAGGGCTGGCCTTTGGCTTTCTGGGGCCCAAGACGGCACGCTGGCAGCGGGGCCCCTCTTGTAAAGTAAAAGGCGGGGGACTTACCTAGACCCGCAGCGCTCCTCCGGCAATGTCGTGGCATCAGGACGTCACAGTGTCATGTGATGTCACGTTGCCATGGCAACGCAATGCTGCAGGAGGCGGCCCGCTGCCGAGGAGGTAAGAGCGCACACACCCGCCACACCCATCTCCCTGTGCCGGTCCGAGGGTCCTGTGCTCCCTCCTCTCCCTCCTCCTGTTCAACTTCCAACCGGAGGGGGGAGCTGGAGATGGGGTGGGGGGGAGGGGGGAGTAAGGGCCTTGCACTCTCTCCTCTATCTCCCCCTCCGATCGGGTGAAAGCTGGATCTAGGCACCGACAGGAAGGAGAGGGGGAAGCACGGGGTCCCCAAAGACCTTGGGGGCCAAGACGGCCCTGCTGTGTGGACAAACATGCACAAACAGATACATAGAGGTAGTGAGGGCCCTGCTCGCGAGAGCTTACACTCTAGAGGGAATGAGGGACAATGATGAAACAAGAAGGTAAGGTGGCTGCTCATTGTAGGATAAGGTGTGGCTCAGGTTAGAATATGGCAGGGGTGTGCAAACTTTCTGCGCTGCGCCCCCCTGCCTGCTCAGCCCCAGTGCTCATACCCCCCCCCCCCCTCTTACCTAGGAACCGTTGTCAAATGACGCCACGGGGTCATGTGACTTCACATCACATGATGCCACGTTGCCATGGCGATGCATCACCCGAAGCCAAGGTAGGTAAATAACAGAGGCCTCGCTCGCTCCCGGGCATTTAATTTAAATGCTTTGGGGAAGAGCGCTAGGCCTCTGTAACTGCCGCATCCCCCCCCTCCCCAAAAAAAATGTTGCGACCCCCAGTTTGCACACCCCTGGATTATGGCACAGTCTGACAGCTGAATCCATTAAGGTATTTTTTTTCCGGGAGTGGGGGATGTTACATAGGGTGGAGATTGGTCCAGCCCACAGCTGGTCCCTATGGCGTTGGAGGTGGAGGGCAGTTGGATGTTAGAGGTATGGCAAGTAGGCTTCCGTGAAAAGGTGAGTTTTCAGGGAGTTTTTAAACATCTGATATTTTGAGTTTCATACTATGATATCTTGGGTTATTCTTACAGTGTCACTAACTACATCTCTAACTATGTTCTACTAAAGAGTGCACACTTTAAGGAGCAAATGGGGGGCTGTTATCTATGATTTCAAACAAAAGATCAGTAAATAATGTGTTCATAATATTTCTATAAGGTGCAAAAATGTCAGTACAGTATGGGAGATCCTGCCATAAAATGAATGTGTATTTGTTTGCAGATGCAAGCTTAATACATGGGCTTTATGTTTTTAATATTACCTTATAAGATCACAGACTTGCATAAGAAGTACGCATCTTCCCTTCGTATTAGCTACTTACTCCCTGGAATTTTTGGTGGGGGAACTCAGCCTATAAGTTTCAGATAAGAAAATGTATTTGGTGAGCATGGAAATATTAGTTTGGTTCTGGAAAGAGTGTACAGCCTTTTTCTGACTCATTTTACTTATTAAAAGCTAGAATAAGTATTGTAGTTTACATATACTTCCATTTTTCTTGGCTAAGTGTCACAGCACCTTTTTTGTCCTACAAAAACACTACTGGTTATAGTACAGTACATACCAATACTGAATATTGCTATAGACTTGAGATCTCCTTCCCCTGTATACGTCTTTCTCATTAATAGATTTCCTGTACATTTTAGTACATGCTTTAATACATGTCATGGGGTTTATATGGGATACTCATCAAGGTACCAAACACAAATGTATTGAAAACGTACTTCTGTAACAAGAAATCTCAGAAGTCTTTCTCCTCCTCAAGCATTCGACAGGGGGAATGAGAACCCCCTAATGAATGCAATCATAGAGCCACTGGGTGCAAGAACAAACGTGGCTTTTTCCAACCATACAACTTTCAAGACATTTCTCTTTGGTAGCTAGCAAGGAATAAGGACCGGGTGCCAAATAATCAGTGTTGTAACATATACATACATATATATGAAAAGGAATAAAGACAGCGCCCTTGTCAGTGACACCCAAATTGCTGTGTATTGATCTCGTGCAGCAAGATGATGCACCCAGCACAGATGTCTGATGTATGACAATATAAATAAGGATAGTGGTGAGGTAACAATGGATAATTAAGAAAAAATGTATAAAAATAAAAAATGAAAAAATGAAGTAAAAAACTGAGTAATGTAAAAAATGTGTAAAAATAATCTAACTTAATTACCAAAAATGTAATGTAAAAAAGAAAAAATGATGTAAAAAAGTGTGGCAATAATAAAAATGCTAACACATAAATGGGATAAAAAACATATAATAGAAAAATGAATGGTACTTAAATGTCCTTATGAGTCCTTGAAACTGAAAAAATAAAGTCCAGGCTGCTTCTTTCTTGGGCTCACCAACCTCCCACGATATCTATTGGAAAAAAAGAAGACAAAGCGCCCGATCCTTGTATAAAATCAGTGATAAAAAGGTTTAATACACCAAGTAACGACAATTGCCAACTCACACTTTCTCAATAAGTTAAAAGCATATTATGGGACCAGCCCATGCACCAAGCCGACGTCACACTGTTGTAGTCCTCCTCGATCTGCAAGCGGCTGTGTACTCAGCAAATGGATGTGAATATTGACGCTGCTGCCGTCAGAGAGCCGAGAAATCCGGAAATGACGTCTTAGTTCTTGTGCCTGAGGCTCAGCGTTCCCTTGACCAATGGCGGCGGGAGACAACGAGCAGTGACAATTTTATTAAGGGAACGCTGAGCGTGACGAAGACTACGCGGCGCGAGCTCACACCCACGTGATACTGTCATAGCAACACCCGGTACCAGAGACGTAACCGAGCACCGGGTCCTGTCAACCACTGTCACACGGAACCTCAGGCACAAGAACTAAGACGTCATTTCCGGATTTCTCGGCTCTCTGACTGTGGAGAACTCGTGTACAGGCTACGATCGAGGAATTCCTTCCGGGTCCACAGAGAGAGTTTGGAGCGGCAGCAGCGTCAATATTCACATCCATTTGCTGAGTACACAGCCGCTTGCAGATCGAGGAGGACTACAACAGTGTGACGTCGGCTTGGTGCATGGGCTGGTCCCATAATATGCTTTTAACTTATTGAGAAAGTGTGAGTTGGCAATTGTCGTTACTTGGTGTATTAAACCTTTTTATCACTGATTTTATACAAGGATCGGGCGCTTTTTCTTCTTTTTTTCCAATACATATATATATATATATATATATATATATATATATATATATATAAAGCAGAAAATAGCCGTGTTAGTGCAGTTGCGATAGTGCAGAATAAATGAGTTCTTCAGTATTAGGTGATACCTTTTTTATTGGACTAACAATTTACGTCATAGGACAAGCTTTCGAGAGTTATCCTCTTTTCTTCAGGTCAAGCAGTACTGATATACAAAGGATTCAATGGCTAAAACAGTGTAGAGAAAAAATAAACACAACAGATATGGACTGTAGATAAGGTAGGGTGTTAAAAGTGTTTGAAGCCAGGGGACGGTGACAAGGAAAGGTGGGGAGGGGGAGGGATGCTGGGGGACGAAGTATATCAGTACTGCTTGACCTGAAGAAGAGAGGATAAATCTCGAAAGCTTGTCCTATGATGTAAATTGTTAGTCCAATAAAAAAGGTATCACCGAATACTGAAGAACTCATTTATTCTGCACTATATATATGTGTGTGTGTGTGTCATTTCTTGCGATATGTCTGGCCCATTGTCATTTTTATTGTGATGATGTCACAGACTTGTTTCTTCTCGAACCCATTCATTCTTTTTTTGTTTCTTTGGTTAATACCTGGCACACATCTCTCCATACTTCTTTGAGTTGTTTCACGCTTCTGAATTATCTTCGTATTTAGGGTCCAAGTTTTTCATCCATACGCGAGCACGGGCAGAATACACTGGTCGAAAATGTTCCTCTTGATGCACAGTGGAAGGCTCCCTTGAAAGATTGCCTTGTTTCTTCCAAATATGCTCCATCCCATCTTCATTCTCCTATTGATTTCATTCAAAAACTTCCATCCATTGCTACTTGCCAAGGTAGACATAGTGTGAGAATCGGGCTTAGGCCCCGCCTCCATGACTTGTCTTATGACGCTCCTGGTGACGCACCTCACACCGACAGGATCGTGCACAGGCGCCATCCAAATGTCAGGCGAAGGACTCAACCAAGGGTTGACACTAACAGCAGGATAACTACTTATCTAATTCAATAGGAGCAGTGTTGAAAGAGAGGAGCCCTCTCAACTTTTCATGTGCTACAGAGGAGCAATCCAGGAATATATAATCCGTTTAACCTTTCAACACGATTCCAGACAATCAATGGTTAATGATTAAAGTGAAACAGCTGAGTCTCCTGACTCTCCCCTAGTGTGGGAGCAGCCTGGCGATATACAGAGGGTTGACGAAGCTGGTTATACAACCAGCTATTGACCCCTCAAGTGTATATGTCTCGCACTTTGACAAAGCCCCATGGGCGAAACGCGTTAGAGCGCTGAGGGGGGACTTCTTCTCCCTTTTTAAATTTGTATTTGCCATGAATCAATAAAGGCACATTTTTTTGCACAGTCCAGCCTTCAGCTGTTTTTCCAAGCAGTGCCCGCTGACTACTTTCTTCATTGAGAGGACGTTCTTCTACTTATCTAATTCACCTGCGGTGCTTACTCCGCCCCATGACGGTCAAGTGGGCTGATGGCAATCAGCATTTACAGATGTGCAACTCAGCATCGATTGGTTCTTCAATCAAGAGGCAATCATTATATTCAGCCTTGTGCCTTTCATCTGATTGGCTAACAGTCCTTTATATGCTCACCAACCCCTGCTCCAAATCGGCTGAGCATAGTAGTCCTTAACCTGCGACAAAGTGCTACCCACAAGCACCTCGCTTGCTTTGCCTTGTGCAATTCTGCTAACCTTGTCTTGTCTCCTAGTGTCCTCAACCTCGGCTTGTACTTGGACTCCCACCTTCTCTTATCCACGACCTCGGCTTAGTACCTGGACTCCCACCTTCTCTTATCCACGACCTCGGCTTAGTACCTGGACTCCCACCTTCTCTATACCTTGACCTCGGCTACCCATATCAACTATTCTACATCTCCAACCCTAGACCACGGTGAGTATCAACACTATCCTACTTCTCCTACCCTGACCCGGCTACACGACTACGGATCTGCACACCGGACGCAGTCTCGCTGCTGCGGGTTGGTGTATTCCAAATCCCCTCCTCAGCTTCGCAGTTCTATCCTGTTTGTGGCGAGCACCCGTTACACATAGCTTTCGACTTCTTCTACTTCTGTTCCATTCCATATATCTCAATCTTTGCCGAGTTAACAAATTTATTGAACAACACTTTTGTCTTGCTGAGATTCATACGGAGGCCGACTTTCTTCGGCGAGTTTTCCAACATGTGGCAAAAAAATACAGCGTAATCTACAAATCATAGGTGACAAGTATTTACCATTGATAAGTATTCCTTTTTATTCCCAATGCAATGTCCCGAACAACCCTTCAAGTGTTGTTGTGCAAAGTTTTGGTGGCATGGTGTCTCCCTGGCTTATCCTTCTCTTGCTTGTATCTTCATGCAATCTTGGGATGGACACAAGGCTAGCTTAAATAGAAAAGAAACCCAAGGATCAAATAGGATCCCGAACGTTTACAGCATATAGGAAAATAATCAAACTAGCATGGCCAAGTGAATGTATTTTCCCCAGAGGTTTTTCAGAATATATAAAAATGCCCTTCCTTGTTTTTTTCCAGGTGCATTTAACTGGTTTATATATACATATTAGTTGATGTTTAACATTTAGAATGTGTGAGCAAGGAATTAATGAGGTGTGTGTGTTCAAATGGTACTTCTACGCCTGTGATTGGGGGAGAAGCCTTATCTTTTTGAATAGCTTTGATCCAATAAAAAGTTACATGGAACCGGAACATTTGGAGGTAGAATTATATAAAAGGTAACGTTCTCTTTCCAAACTGGCAGACATCAGGTGCAAAGAGACCATATCCGAATTTCCGGCACTGTAAGGTTAGTAGCAATGTTAAATGCGTCCTGCACAATAAATGGGGTTATATTTGATATTCCTATTTTTCCTTCTTTTTTTTTTATACTTTATTTTTTAAACAAAATTATTTGATGAAATTATCTAAAGCTGGTTCAAAAATATGTTTCAATTGCAATTATACGTACGATCGGAAAAATTCAACTTTATTATAAATAAATAGGCTGTACTATGGGGTGGAAACTTTTTAGGCTGGGCATACTGGGGTTCTGTGAAGTGTGAATCGTTTTTGATAGGGGTTTGTAGGTTCTTGTAATGTAGAAAACAATAGTTCTAATAATTTACTTTAGATTGCTTTTCGAAGAAAAAAAAAAAAGAATGCCTGTGAAGGTATATTGCTACGCAGCATATTATGAAAATCAGTGTGGGTTAATTTGGGTACAGTGATACAGTGTATAGTATATAGTATAATAGATGGGCACGTATACAATGTATGGTGTTACTATTAAGGTCCATATTTAATAAGCTTTGCTATGCTATAAAACCCTTCTGACTGATTCAAGTGAATGGGCTTGAAGGGGTCTTTGAGTGCCGAAAAGGGTCGTATGGCATAGCGCCACTTAGTGAACATGTCCCTAATTTACCTAAAGTAGAAATAGTGTAAGTAGAATGATGTAGATGAAGCGCTGTGGCTAAGCACCATTTAGTAGATCTGGGCCTAATATTCAGTAGGCTGTGAAGCTGTTTTTCCTGTCCCGAGCAGAGCTCAGTTCCTTTCAAATGAATGGGGGCTAAAATGATCTCTAGCATGGGGAAGAGGGCTTCACAAAATTATAAGCAAAATATAATGTCAAATAAAATATGTTTACCCTGGCGATTTTGGTAAGAAATAGCTTAAAATTCTACCCCAAATGACTGCATCTTTTTGATCATTTCATCGTTTTCACTGCATTTATGTACGATTGTGTAAGTATTCCTTGACCAATAGCAGTATGTACTGTGTACTCCTTGTCATTTGTTGCTGTGTCTTTAGAAGTTAGGCTCGGGGCATTAAATAAAAGGATGTTATAGGCCTGAGTGTTTGTATTTATTACAAATCCAACATGTGTTATTAAGTGAGTGCAAAGTGACAAGTACCTGTGAGAGTTTAGAGCAGGGGTGGGCAACTCCAGTCTTCAAGGGCAAACAGCAGGTCAGCTTTTAAAGATATTCCAGCTTCAACACAGATGGCTCAATTAGTCCCAGCTTCAGCACAGGTGGCTTAATCAGTGGCTCAGTCTTAGACTAAGCCACAGATTGAGCAACCTGTGCTGAAGCAGGGATATCCTGAAAACCTGACCTGTTGGTGGCCCTTGAGGACTGGCGTTGCCCAACCCTGCTTTAGAGGCATGTACACACGCTATTCATTAATATTGGAGTTAATTGACATTTGAATGCATGTTTACTAAGCAGTGCTATGCCATTGGACATCTTCTAGCGATAGAAGACCCCCTTATCGCCCATTTAATTGAATGGGTTGTTAGGGCCTCTTCTGGAGCCAGAATGTACATTATAGCATGCTTAATAAATGCGTCTCTGAATGTCTTTAAAAGTATTGTATCCTGTTACTGCATTGAGTAACCATCCACATGCAGTACCATCACTTGTTATATGTGATTTAACCCATTCACTGCCGTTGAGGCCTGCCTTGCACAAAGCACTGTGTTGTCAGCGCAAAAGGGGTCAACTGTCTTTTATAAAGCTACCCTGTATAGCTTTAAAATAATATCACAAGTCACTGATTTTTTTTTTTTAACATAATATTCATGTTAAAATATTTTCTGCCAGCATTTTTGTTTTAGATAGAAATATTGAAGAAGACATTGGAGACCGCCATATTTTCTTTTAAATGTGTTTATTTCTCATGATAGAGTTGTTGAAGCAGACTGCAAGACGGCAGAGAGAAATCATCAAGCAGCTCACAGAATTATTATAATAGCTTAACAATCATGGCCTGGTAAACCCCACATCGCTGGTCCTACAGTATATGCTGGATAAAGCTCATACATTCACTTAGTGTTATACTGTATCTACACTGTGTCACTGAAGATGAATAATTCCCCCAATATATTTCATGATACAAATCCTAGTAGCCCCACACGCTTTCATGTCAATGTAGTTAGTGAAGGGTATGACAATCCAGCATGCGAAGAGAACAAAGATCCACCACAGTATGAAGAAACCTCCTTTGCTAGTGAAGAGAACAGACTTACAATGAGTTATAGGCCCAGAGATATGAGGCTGTATGATGATGTCCTGCACAACGGAGACACTGTTAAGACAGAAGGAAATTTCCATCCCTATGACACCCACAGTAACACATATTACATGAAAACATTTGGACACAACACAATGGATGCAGTTCCCAAGATTGACTATTATCGAAACACTGGTAGTGTTTCTGGGGTCAAAATAAACAGGCCGAGCCTGGAAGAAATCCACGAGCAGCTATCAAAGGTAAGTTAAATGAAGCAAATCTTATCTGCCCTGTTGCGTTCTCTTTATGTGTTTACGGCAGGGGTCTCCAACTCAGTCCTCAAGGGCTACCAACAAGTCAGGTTTTAACATTATCCCAGCGTCAGCACAGGTGGCTCAATCAGTCCTAGCTTCAGCACAGGTGTCAAAATCAGAGGCTCAGTCTTTGACTGAGCACATGATTGAGCCACCTGTGCTGAAGCTGGGATATCCTTTAAAACTTAACCTGTTGGGAGGTCTTGAGGACTGGAGTTGAGCCCCCCCCCCTGCTCTATAGATACCCCAAGTAGCACATAGGGGACAAATCTAAAAACCATTTCCAGCGATGACACTTAGCGTAATATTGACCAAATGGTGTCACTCACTCCACGAGGCACCTTTCATGTTGAAAGACACAACTTAACAGCCCTTTCACTCGAACAGGCCGTATAGAGACATAAATATTAGGTTTTGCTGGCAGGTGTCTTGATGTGTAGCACTGCTTAGTAAATATGCCCCTTAGGCTTTTTTTATCTCTCTCGGACCAAGATAAATGTTAGTGAAATAAATGGCAGCGTGTACATGCATTTTTGTATTTTTTTTTTACAGGGATGAGTTGTAAATGATGCGCTTTGTATAACCTTTTTGCAGTGATCAAAATGACGAGGCGGGCGTTATTAAAGGGGTGTAATGGCAGCAAAAGATTTCCAAGTGGGCTGCAGATTTCACAAATAAACACAAAAAGACGTACACAAATATGATTATTTTTATGATGGTGTGAATACTTGTGTGTAGAGTAAGACTATTGCTTTTTTTATGGCATGTCTAAATGCTATGGTGGGTCATAAACTGAGCAGTGTTCTGACACACTCTAACTCAGGGGTGCCAATTCCAGTCCACGTGGGCCACACCAGGTTTTCAGGGTATCCCAGCTTTAGCACAGGTGGCTCAAACAGTGGCTCAGTCGAAGGCCCTTCCGGCCTGGAGTTGGCCACCTCTGGTCTAATGTACTGGATGCATTTTGTAGCCAAAAGCTGTTTTCTGCTAGCAGTTTTTGTTTCCTTCTCTACAAGAGGATTGTAATAACGTCCGTTATGTTTCTGATCGACACATATATGTAGAAAGAGACATCCTGACTTGTGTCTCGCTGCTGCAAAACTGGAGCACAATAAGTGCAATAACACTGCGCTAGATTTATCGATGGGAAAAAAATATAACGGCTTTCTATGGAACGTTTTTCTTTTCATAAATGTGCTGTCTTGCACCAGTTATAATAAGAATGTTATTTCACACCGCGCGTTTCTCCCAATGGGACTCAAAGCGCGTCACAATTACAGTTTAGCACGCGGTACGCAGCTCATAGGAATGTTACAGACAGCCCCTCCCCAGGTGAGCTTACAATCTATGATTTGGGTGCCTGAGGCACAGGGAGATAAAGTGACTTGCCCAAGGTCACAAGGAGCTGACACCAGGAATTGAACCAGGTTCCCCTGCTTCAGTGTTGTTGTTGACAGTGTTGTTACCCAGGCATTAATATAACATATTACAAATATTATACCCATGTCCTGTATTGTACACATGGAACGAAGGCCCGGCTGTTTAAAGGTAAAACGTTATGGCCCATATCAACTAAAGGGTGCTACAATTTAGCATGGCCGAACTTGTGCTAAAGCTTTGCACCATTTAGTCAACATGGGTCTATACACTTTCATATGCTCCATCTGGGCCACCATGCACCAGTTTTGAACCTGGGAGGCTTTGAACACCCCAATCCATGTAGGAAAGAAAAGAACATTGCAGCTGGATAGTTACATTCACCACATAGGCATTCAGGAGACCTATTTTTTTTTTTGTTCACCCTTAGTGATTAAGGCAACCACATTTATTTACATTAATCAATAAAAGTGTGTCGAGGATTTCTAATTTAACTTGGGATCCAACAATGAAGGTCTTTATACAAAGAATATTTTATAGGGTTGCAGTTCGAATAATTAGCTGAACACTGTACTGTATATAGTATATCAAAACAATTACAAACGGGTGATTTTTCTCAAGGTCACTTGGAGGTGACTCAGAGTCTTAAGGAAGGGTGTCTTAATCTGAGCCAATTCGGTAACCGCTAGGACATTGCTCCCACCCTGTGTAAAAAGGTAGTAAAACGTTGGTACGTACGACTTAGTTTTCTCTCAAAAAAATAATTTCCGCAACAATAATGGAAAAATGTAGTTCACTAAGCGTTTATAGTATGTACTTTAAGTAATTGAAGCCAATTCTAAAGGGTTACTGTACAACAGACTATATTGTATAAGCTACATAAATGGAATATTGCTCGTTTACAAGCATATCATTTTAGTTTGTTAGTTATTATGTAATAGAAACCTCATCCTAACATTGTATGATTAATTTAAACCAAGATATTTATTGTTATTTTTATACTTACTGTAACTACACCCAGTTTATATAGTTACATAGTAGATGAGGTTGAAAAAAAGATATATGTCCACCGAGTTCAAACAATGTTAAATTAAGTCGACTGAGATACCCATCCTATATTTGCATTTGTATTGATCTAGTGGAAAGAAATGAAAAAACTTGAGTAAAGCATTATCCAATGATGTTTCTTAAGGGGCAAAATTAATTCCTCCCTGATTCCAGTAATTGCAATCAGATTTCTCCCCGGATAAACTATTTTGACCTATTTGGTATAGCTTTCCTTTCTAAAAAGATATACAACCTTTTTTTGAACATATCTATTGTATCTGCCATCACAGTCTCCATGGGTAATCAATCCCACATTGTAACTGCCCTTACTGTAAGGAACCCTTTCCTCTGTTGAGGATTAAATCTCCTTTCCTCCAACCTTAAGGGATGGCCCTGTGTCCTTTGTACTGCCCTTGTGATAAATAGTTCCCTTGAAACGTCCGTCTTTTGACCATACATATATTTGAAAATAGTTATTATATCCCGTCTTACACTCCTCTTACATTTCTTACATTTTCTTCCATTCTGTATTGGGGGTCTGTAATGCGTTGCAAGTTACCCATTGTTCTCACTGCCTCCAGCGCTGAAAAGGTTGCAGAACATCTAAAAACTTTCACGTAGAATTTGTCCACTGTGTAAAAACAACACAAAACAATTTTCATCGGTGCAAAGCAGAGAACATATATTACAGAGAATATCTAGGCATGCATTAGACCAGATAGTAAAATCTTTTGTGCGTACGGGAGAACAGCGAGACCAACACGGTATGAATTTCCATAAATAAAATCAGCTTGACAGTACCTGTAAATAGAAAAGAGTTTCATTTGCATAATCGTACATGCAGCAACGAACGGTTTCGCGTGTCAATCCATCTTCACCAGCTTGACACATTCTGATGAAGCTGGATTGACACCACCTAAATGTTGATGAGGTTATGTGAATAAATCTTTTCTAAATTGGATGTTGTTCCAGGTTTATTTCATATATTGAAATGCGGGGACAAAGATATGTCACCTGGCATCAGCACATTTTTTTTCTTCTTCTTCTTAATAACGGAAGACACATTCAATCAAATACAACGAAAATAAACCCCTTTGGTGCTGGAAATATCAGCCAGACATTTCTCTACTTGTGGTCTGTACTGGGCTAAATTTCCTAAAATCAAGCCACAAGGATAAAGAGTTGGGGTTTTTTTTCTTCCCGTTCCAAGAGAAACTCTACATTCATATAAAAAAATATGGCGACGTCCCTATCAGAGACACATTGTGAATGTATTGATTTAAAGTTATATTCCGTTTCATACGGTTGCACCAAGGCCAAGCAAATAGCATGCAAACTGCCAAACGACCTTTGAGACTTTTTGTACACTCCATTCAGAAGTATCACTGATGGCAGAAAATGTATATTTACTTTCAAATGACCTCATTTGACCCGTTTTCTGGCTGCCCAGTGTATATCTTTAGGGATAAATGCAGAAAATCCCATTAACTTCCATATGGATTTTTCGACAGGAAATAGCTTCTTCACAATAGAAGACCCTATGGGTTACATTCTATATAAGTGGGCGTGCGTTTTTTTTGTTTTGTTTTTTTGCCACAAATGTCCCAATTGAAGTCGATGGGAATTTTCGTCTGAAAGCAGCCCAAACTGTATGGAGTAAATAGAATTACCCTGTAGGGGCTGGTGCCAATTAGGCAGTTTTCAGATTAAATTCCATATGGACTTCAATAGGGAATTTCGTCCCAAAACAGCCCAACCTGCACCTATAGAATCCACCCCTAAGTCCCAAACAACTGCAAAACGCGGGTAAAAATAACACTGCACCAGAGTCATCAATGCTTTTTTTTTTTTTAAAGCCCACTTTCTAACAAGATTTTATTATTTGATAACTTGTTCTTTTTTTTTTTTTTTTAATGTCTTTTTTTCTTGCACCGGTTTTGCATTTGGGATACGGAAGCAGAGAACTACTTATCCTTAAACAAGAATCAGCCAGGAATGACGATATAATGTAACTGTGAGTTATCCATAAGGGTAGGTGCCGCCTGACTTCAAGTTTTCTCAGGACAATCCACTTGGTGAATGACTAATCACAGCGGCAAACAGAGAAAGTCATAGCGCATTAATAAAACATTAAGGGCCATTGTGGGTGGTAATGGAGTGTGAAAGAACACATTAATTCCGAGCATGCTGGAAACAACTGGTTTCAGGTGGCGACGACACTTTCTTTCGCCGGTTAAAACTTGGCCCTGCACGAGCCCAACAAACAGGAATATGCCGATTCGTCTGTCATGTTGAACTCCGCGCATTGTTCTTTAGAGCTATTGAGAAACTTCCCATCTTTCACACAAATGAGGGATATTTTGTAAAACAAACGTGTTCTAATGTATGGTTTACTTCAAGGCTGAAGACTTGCATCAACCAATGTTTAGCCAGATCCATCTAAATATCACGGTGGAATGGCTGGAAAAGAGGTTGATACAGAGCCACAGTGGTAGAATGAAGCAAATAGTCTTTTTTTTTTCACATTTGCTAGATTGCTTTTACCTTGAATCATACCTAGGGTTGCCAGGTGTCCGGTATTGAACTGGACTGTCCTGTATTTGGACAATCTGTCCAGTAAAAAATGAGAGGTACTGTTATACTGGACATGTGTGTCCAGTATTTTCTTCCCTGGACATAGTGACCTGATGCACCTTTCACCATTAAGTCCAGTATTTTTGGAGAAGCCACCTGGCAACCCTAATATACCCCCGTTTGTACATGTGTTTTCATCTACTCAAGCTCATTTTGTATCCTGTGGAGAAAAGATTTTGTCTGTTATGTTTTTATCTCCTCTTTCTCTGTGAAATGAAGCATATTGCTATCAAAAAGTGATGTGCGCTACAGAGCATTTCATGGCTGTGTGCAGCTATTTCTCAGATGAATACCACTTGAAAGCTTCTGCACCTGCTTCACTCTTTTACAGCGTCACGTTTTACTGTTTTTACAGCTTCTTATTGTGTTTGTTTTACTTTTATTTATGATGTTTTACAAACCAAGTATACTTACATATTGCATACCTGTGCATGAAACATGTGGGCTCTTAAAGCAGCAGTCCAGCTGACGTTTTTTAATTTATTTTTTTGATTCGGCTCGTGGGTGGGGTTCACTTAATGGCTGCAGAGGAGTATTGACTCACTATCTGTGACTTTGTAAGTGGTTGCCGTAGAAACAAAAATGACTTGTTACATTATAATACATAAAAAATGTCATTCAGAGTTGTTTAAAAAAAATCTACAAGTATTTTCTCATAGTACAGAATTGATTTATTAACAAAACACATGTAGGATATTGCTTCGGCTGCAGCTTCAAACTAGTTCTCTAAAGGGGCTAGGTCAGAAAACATTTAGACGTAAAAGTAAGATTATTGTAATGTCATTTTAGATACATTCAACATTTTGCAAGCATGAATAACATCTGCACCATATATATATATATATATTTACAATTCCTTTACTCACAGAACAAGTGAGTTTAACTGTGAAAAACGGCACATTGCTGCCTAAGCAACTAGAATGAAATTAGCAGGAGCAGAGAGTCCAAGGGTCACATCAAGGCCCCGTGTGAGGCGCCAGGTGAAGATCCCTCATGTACTCAGTATATTTGTGTGTAACAGTCAGTAATGCCCTCACTGGCTCTTTGGGTCTTTCTCGGCTGTAGAACGTAGCAGTGGCTCCCGGTTCAGTTGCCAAAGGAGATGGAGTTTTGGGAGACGAAGAAGCGAACAAGGAGGAAGAAGAAGAAAAAGGCGGATTTGTGAAATTTGGATGGATAAAAGGCGTTCTGGTGAGTCCAAACTATCAATAAATACTCCAGTTCCGAATGTATTGTCATGTTCAGTCAATGCCCCAAAACAGTTTCAGAATTTGTCTTATGTCTGCGTATGGTTGGTTCATATTGACCTGAATTTGGATCACTTTTCCTAACACAGGTCAGATGCATGCTAAACATATGGGGCGTGATGCTTTTCATTCGGCTCTCCTGGATTGTAGGCCAAGCTGGAATCGGTATGCATTCAATTATTTACTATTACCTCTAAGCTTAGAGAGGCAATTCAAGATGTTTTTTTTAGTCTTTAAGTGTTTTAAATACAGGATTGAAGCAGGGGTCACCGAAGCTGAACCCCCGCTAATTTTAGCTCCGGGAACCCCCTGCTTTCGGAGTACTTAGCTCGTAGGGGGTGCCGGTAGCCACTCCAGGGTTTACATTGTGGCTGCTTTTCAAAGCTACCGGGCTCTACGGGCCAATAGGACGCTGTGATGTCATCAGGTACGGCTTCTTATTGGCCCATGTGACGCGGGAGCTTTAAACTGCAGAAAACTGCAGAGCGATCCCGGCACCCCCTACGGAGGGAAGTATCTCCTGGAGCCAGGGGCTCCCGTGGGCTGAAATGAATGGGGTTCAGGTCCAGAGACCCCCTGCATCAATCCTGTATTAAAAACTGGGAGGGGGGGGGGACTGCATACATTGCTCCTTAAATATGTGTTCTGTTTTTAAACCTAAATAGCAGTCAAAAAGGCCCTAACAGGGCATTGTACAGGAATGTAACACTTTGTTTTAGACAGCTTTACTAACCTTTACTGGACGAGACCCCAAAACAGACAACGCAGATTATTTTGTTTTTTGAAAGCTTGACAAGAAAAGTAACAGTTCGAGTTACTCAGAAACGGGTGAAGATATGCAAATATATGCAAAATGATATGCTTCTTTTCATTTAAACTCTTACTCAAGCTGTGACCTAAAGAAACGATTCGAGCCTCTAAAATTTTCCCAAAAGTTGTAATTTCCCCCCCAAAAAAATACGGCAGCCTCATACAACTTTAAAGCAGCAGTCCAAGCTGCTGTTTTTTTATTTTGGATTTTTTCCCCCCCTTTAATATGTGCAGCAATACAATCCACACAATGATAAGTAATTAGCTAAGTTGTTCTCCTGTGATCGATCGGCGAAGATGCGGTTTGGGGGTTTCACTAAATGGCTGTCAGTGCAGCAGAAGAGGACCAAAGATGCAAAGTTCTATGGGGAAGATCATGTGACCAGGCAGTCACTAGATACAATTGGTGCACTGCTAGAGAGAGGGCAGGGCTCAAAAAAAGGGTGTGCCAGAGCCTGTTTCCGAAGGGGATGTGACTTTGTAAATGGTTGCTATAGAAACAAAAAATGCTTGTTACATTATACTACATTAAAAATTTAATTCCCAGGTTTCTTTTTTTTGTTTTTGTTTTTTAAAGCTACAAGTATTTTCTCATAGTACATAATTGATTTATTGTTTTAAAAAAAAAAAAAAAACACATGTAGGATATTGCTTGGTCTGCTGCTTCAAATACTGAAATATTATTCTGTACATGAGTCGCAGTGTGAGGATCTGGCACATTTCATCCACACCATCAATGCAGACTTTCCTTCCCACAAGAACCTTATAATTATAACATCATCTTCCACCTCATGAGAATAGCTCGTGCTAGCATGCACACATAGAATAGGGTCATTCTGAGGGTGTAGGAAAAGTGTTCCTTACTAGGGCAAATAATGTTACACGAATCTAAAAGCCCTCATTTCCATTGGTCTAAACTTCAGCACATGCAATGCCTGACAAATACCTGCTTGGTGACTTTATGATGCATATCAAATAGAATCTTACAGCCACGGGGACACCGCCACGTATGTGCCCTTCCATAAAAATTGTGCTCTTTGAAACCTGCCAATTCTTTGCTTTGGGGGTTTCATGCGCAATTAGTTTTCTAAGGGCAGTTTGGTAACTTATTTAGGTCATTTAAGAGTATTACTTCACTCCCCGGTGTGAGAATTGCCACCAGCAGCTTACACTTTGAAGTAATGTCTCTTTCATTTTCTCATTGAAATAATTTCAGTGAAATGTATGTATGTTACAGTATATCTTTATTTATATAGCGCCATTTATGTACATGGCGCTTCACAGCAGCAATACACGGGACATAATAATATAAATAATGCATAGTGGGAATAAGCGCTTCAGACATAAAAGTAACATCGGGAAACGGGAGTCCCTGCCCCGGAGAGCTTACAATCTAAGTGAATGTTGGATTCCATTTCAAGTCCCTTACTTTTTCCTCATAACTTCTACAACTTGTATTGGACACGCGCGTGTTTAAAAGTTGAAAGTTTTCATATTTTTATGATCATTTCCACAAAGTTGGCCTTTTCAGTGGTGTGGCGTGTTTTTCTTTGGAATTGTAGTTTGAGTTTTTCGACGTCATGTAACAGTACATGGTAGTCGTGGTGTGTTATTGTGCAATCATGTATCCAACGTTAATGTTGCTTCACTATGCGTCTTGAAAATAAAATAAACAAACAATGATAATTTGATCAAAATAGATCATTTTAGAATACGGCATAAAAGACCACGCATAGGGGCCTATGCAGAGAGCAGCGCTATTTCGAAATTCGCCATTTTTTGGAGAAAATCGCGCAGAAAGCAGCAGAAAATGGTGAGTTCCGAAAAACGCGCCAATTTTTCTTTTCTATTTGTAAAACTCGCCTCGCGGCTGGCGAGAACCTCAATCTCGCCAGTTTTAAAAATATCCTAATGCAGAGAGGCGCGAACGGCATCTAGCGGCTGTTCGCGCCAATAAAATGGCGCGATTGTCTCCTTTTTGCCTCGCCAGAAAAAATTGGCAAGAAGCTGCCGCTCGCGGCCATTGCAAAGGGAAAAAAAAGGCGCGAATTTGTTTTTACACGTTTCTGAAGCGCGCATCTCGCCAATTTAAACTCGCCACACGCATCCATGTTAAACATAGCAGAATTCGCACTTTTCTGCATATGGAGAATAAAACTCTCCAAAAAAGCTACTTTTTTATAAATTCGCCAATTTTAAAATTCGCTGCTCTCTGCATAGGCCCCATAGTCGGATTAACTGAAATTGTTGATTTTCCATGTTTTGTTAGTGGGGTTTTATAAGGATTGTCTACTGATTTGTATCCGATTCCACATGAAAATGGATTAAGAAGTAAAAAGTGCCACAATGGGGGTTCCTATTTGCATATCATTACCCAGAATCCCTGGCTGCAGGGGAAGCACTGTTAGCTAAGCGATAATGGAGAAAAACAGGGTTGCAGACCTGCCTGAGACATACAAATGCACCACAAGTGGTATTTCTATTTACTATCCTTTATAAAAATGACTAGCTTTCTTCTAGATTGTGACAGTGACTTTCAGATATAAATTTGATGGCTTAGAGGCCACAATACAACACTGGATGCTACTATTTTCTTTAATTTAGAAACATAGAATTCCATTTCTTTTGAAGAAATATGTTTTTCAAATATATATTTTTATCTTTATATTCAGTTAAATATAAAGCTAAAGGAACTGTTCTTATCTAAATAACCATTGTAAATCTCCCTCGATCCAATAACGTACCACTACTACTGTATTTAATAGCAATCGTGCAATGTTTCAAGCAACCATTAAATAGGGCAGCGGTGCGCAAACTTGGGGGCGCGGGGTTTACAGAGGCCCCGCGCGCTTCCCGAAGGCACTTAAATGAAGTGTCGGGGAAGCGGCGAAGCCCACTGTAAACCTTTCTTACCTTGTTCAGCCAGCATTTGGAGATGCGTCGCCATGGCAACGTGGCGTGGTCATGTGACGTCGTGTTGCTATGGCATCGTGACATCATGACGCCCAGGCGCCGGGAACCAGGGGGAGGGGGGAGGGAGGGGGGCGCGTGGACAGGAGGACAGCCGGCAGGGGTGCGCAGGGGAAAAAGATTGCGCTTCCCTGAAACGGAATATAAACATAAAAAATGAAGCCATTGAATAAAAACCTTTTAAGTGGCTTTAGCGCTTGCCAGGTGGCAGCAAGCTAGGAAAAAAACGTATTGGTTATTGTAGAAAGACTCCCATTTAAAGCTGCAGTTCAAGCTGCCGTTTTTAAAAAAAAATATATATTTTTTTTCCCATTTAATATGTGCATCAATACAACCTGCACACTGACCAGGGATTAGCTAAACTGCAGATCGTTCTCCTGTAAACGATCGCTTGCTCAGGGTTATATGATTCAGTTCTTGCACAGCATTGTGGGCAATGTAGCCCTGGAATATGATTGACTGGGCAGTTACTAGATACAATTGGTGCACTGCTAGAGAGAGGGCGGGGCTAAAGAGTCAGAGCCTATCAGAAGGGGAGGCTGTCACTTTGGAAATGCTTCCTACATTAGAAACTTTAAAAATGTCTTTAAAACATTTTTTTTTAATGCTATAAGTATTTTCTCATAGTACAGAACTGATTTTTTATTTTTATTTTTAAACACACACATGTAGGATATTGCTTGAACTGCTGCTTTAAATTAGTGTTTGTTTTTTTCTCCTTTTTGATAAATTTCATGCATCTGTTTTGTGGCAGTTTTGCACGAGCTCTGCAGCTGAGCGATTTAAAAATAATATATACTAAAAAAGAACTTAAACAATGATTAGTACTATAATTGTCAGATCATATCTTGCCCCTTTCCGCGTTTGAGGGTTTTGGAAAGTACTTGGTAGCAGCATGTTAATGCCCCATCCAGGTTTGAAGTGCTCAAGCACTTTTTACTTGTAAAACTTTAAAGTCTATAGAGGTGTTATTGGTGGAAGACGAGAGCAGGAGACATTTAAAAGATGTTTGAAGAGTTAACAGAATGTATTCTTCTCTTTCCACTGAGGTCTCGGTGTCATTATCATCGGGTTAGCTGTGACAGTTACTGCTATAACTGGCCTGTCCACCTCGGCAATTGCCACAAATGGATATGTCAGAGGAGGTAATTAAAATATGAGCCCTGAAACATTCTAAAGGTCGATGTCAGTTCAGAATCTCATTATTTTAAAGGTAATCAAATATTTGGCTTGCTAGAGGCTTTTTTTTAGCATCGACTGGAAGACACAAAGAGGAGAGGAGAAAGAAAGAAGAATTTATTTCAGGTTATTCAGACTTGAAGGACTGGACACTTCCATCTCAGTCGGTATTTAGGTCTTTTCTTCCAGGTCACTTATTTGAGGATCTACAAGAGGAACGGTTTAGACCTTTATAGCACATCCGTAAGAAGAGCTTTGGTGACAGGGTTACCATGTGAAGTCACTTAAGTCCGGAGTATTTTTTCTTCCAGCACTAAAGTTCTGGATCCAAGACTGTGATGTTGTTCTGAAAGCTCCACTATAAGACACGATGCATATGTAAAATATGACATTTCTTTTTTTATTGCTGACAGGTCTGGGAGTTGTCATAATTTTGCTTGCCACCATGGTTACCTCAATTACTGGGTTGTCAACTTCTGCAATTGCAACCAACGGCTATGTCCGTGGAGGTAAAATGTTTAGGTTATTTAAGCTACCAAGACTGCATGGATAGGTACAGTATTTGTTTTCCAATTTGTACTCAGTTCTGGAAAGTCATTGTGTCTACAGGATTTTGGAGACCAAATGGCACAAAGTAATGCCAATTAACCAAGGTAATTATCTGCTTGTATGTGTATGTATATACATATATATAACAATTTCAATAGTACTTTAATTGATTACAAAGTACATTTCAGGTGGCTGGAACGTGGACGATTAGTGTAAGGTGGATTTCACATACAGCAAACTACAACTGCTAACAACTCAAATTGACGTAACGTTTGTTCAGAACATTTCAGGCCTTGTTTACCTGGATGGACCAAATGAATGGTGCTTGTAGTTGTACATTCAGCCCCGCTGGTTGTATCACAATGAGATCTTTTTAATTCATGCGCAATTATTTTTTTTTTGCTCAGCGAACAGATGTGGCAGATGTTCTTATTGCAGTATAACACCATAAATAACGCCATCAATAACGCCATAAATATCCCATGCGTTAAGCAGATGACGAATGCATAACCATGGTTTTCAATGGCGCTCGCGGTAAAACAGGGTAATATGGTAGCATCAACACATCGCATCATGTTGACTGGGTAATAACGTCTGCTGCATCTGTACTTTAGGAACCTTGATGCATTTCTGGTGCACTGTGTAACTTGTCTAATTGTAAAGCATTTCAAAGATGAATGGTAAATCAAGAACATTTTAGGCGCTGAGTCAACATTTATAGCACGGTAGGTGTTGCATTAGCAGGTATATTTGATTTGTTTTAATCTCTTTGTGGAACAATGTACATGATCTAATCCAGGGGTGGCCAACTCCAGTCCTCAAGGGCCACCAACAAGTCAGGTTTTCCCTGCTTCAGCGCAGGTGGCGTCATTGACTGAGCCACTGATTGAGCCACCTGCGCTGAAGCAGGGAGAGCCTGAAAACCTGAGCTGTTGGTGGCCCTTGAGGACTGGAGTGGGGCCACCCCTGATCTAATCTAACCATCCAGAGCATTTCAGGAGGTTCATGGGTCCAATGGCATTAGAGCTCCGACTGTGGAAGACCAGTTCTCATGGTCTGAGTACCTGTGCAGGTAATTGTCAAGTCTTTTTTTTTTGCTATTTTCAGGTCTTGGAGTTATTCTCATTTCCCTGAGTGTGGTTGTAACCTCTCTCACGTGTCTTTCTATGTCAGCGATATGCACGAATGGCGTTGTTAGAGGCGGTAAGTTCTTTCCACTCCCATTTACCATAATAAAGCAAATGTGTAAGTAAGGGTCCAAACTCCAGCACCGTGAATCAAAAGAAGAGCAAAGCAGAAACGGCCAGAATAAATACCAACGCTCAATAACGGAGGTCAGTATGATGATGTCCAAATCCTGTAGGAGGCAATGTTTCCGGGCCATATTGACCCTTGCTGAAACCCTCTGGAGATAAGGGTTACAAAAAAATGTGACCGCCTTATATGCTATCTTCTAACACAGTGGTCCTCAACTCCAGTCCTCAAGACCCCCTCTCAGGTCAGATTTTAAGGATACCCCAGCTTCAGCACAGGTGGATCAATCAGGCCCTGCTTCTGCACAGGTGGCTCAGTCTGTGGCCACACTGAAGCAGGGATATCCTAAAAGCCATGATCTGTTGGGGGCTCTGGAAGACTGGAGTTGAGCACCCCAGTTGTAATAGTTTAAATACGTTGGCATTAGCAAAAGCTATCTCTGTGTATGTGTTGGTTGGTATTATGTTAACGCCCTACTTCACTTCGGAGGACTAAATATCACCATAGCTATGAGAGAGAAGGTAAGTCCAAATCAGTCCATCACTTTATATGCATTATTGTTTAGGGTTGCTTTTCCCAGGTGCAAGACATCTTTACATTGTGTTATTGCACAATGTAGGACACATTGTAGCAGTATTTTATTATTATTCCCCAGCAAGTACCACATTTCAAAATATTTGTGAGCACTTACCAAAAATTCCTTGGTCTTAAATCTGGCACTTTTGGGGTTAAGATACCTAAAAGGATAGGGTATAAAAAATATAAAAGACAGAAAATAAAAATGAGTTATTTCCAAGCTAGGTTTCAAAACCTAATGCCACACATGTCCACATAGTGGAGTAATTCCATTAAACTTTAAACACATTCATCTATACAATACTATACATCTACACCAGTGTTTTTCAACCTTTTTTTTGGTGAAGGAACCCTATCATTATACTGTGAAATTCTGCAGAACCGCAACCCTTTCTAATAGCGCGTCTGAGATCAGATACATTGTAAGGAACCCCTACCCTCTCTAATAGCGCGTCTGAGATCAGATACATTGTAAGGAACCCCAACCCTCTCTAATAGCGTGACTGAGATCAGATACATTGTAAGGAACCCCTACCCTCTCTAATAGCGCGTCTGAGATCAGATACATTGTAAGGAACCCCAACACTCTCTAATAGCGCGTCTGAGATCAGATGCATTGTAAGGAAACCCAACCCTCTCTAATAGCGCGTCTGAGATCAGATGCATTGTAAGGAACCCCAACCCTCTCTAATAGTGCGTCTGAGATCAGATGCATTGTAAAGAACCCCAACCCTCTATAAGAGCGCGTCTGAGATCAGATGCATTGTAAGGAACCCCAACCTTCTCTAATAGTGCATCTGAGATCAGATGCATTGTAAGGAACCCCAACCCTCTCTAATAGCGCGTCTGAGATCAGATGCATTGTAAGGAACCCCAACCCTCTCCATAAGGATATCCATAAAACCTGGTCTGTTGGTGGCCCTTGTGGACTGAGTTTGAGACCCCTGCTTTAAACATTAGCCATTGGTAAACGACATCAACAACATTCAGTTTACACACTTATCTATGTAAAATGTGAAGCAAAAAATGTCTTTACATAGGTGGAGCATATTATCTCATATCGAGAAGTCTGGGGCCCGAGTTTGGTGGATCTATTGGACTGATCTTTGCCTTTGCCAATGCGGTCGCAGTTGCCATGTATGTGGTTGGGTTTTCTGAAACGGTCGTGGAGCTTCTGAAGGTAAATATGCTGAATGTGAGATACTGAAATGGATTGAAACACTGAACCTTGGAAACATAATTAATGTATAAAAGATATATGCTCAATCAGTGAAAAAATATATAGTTAATGTCTGATATATATATATGTATGTATGTATGTCTTTATTTATATAGCGCCATTAATGTGCATAGCGCTTCACAGCAGTAATACGTGACTATATATATATATATATATATATATATATATATATATATATATATATACATACTATATATATATATATATATATATATATATTTATTTAAAATTTTAAAATATATTTAATTCATGCCTGATATATTAGTTATATATATATATATATATACAATTAAACAAACAAAAAGACTGCGCCCCTCAGGTGTCTGTCTCAACTACCATGATATTCGTAAGTGATAATGAACTCCTAAAAATAGGTCATTAAATCGATCTCAGTAGTAGTGATCTGGATATATGAATAACACACAAATATAAATGAATATATAAACAAAAATTAATAATTAAAAAATAAATAATAAAAAATGCAATTAAATAAATAAACAGTGTGAGCTAATGACTTAATGTCCAAAGTATTGAATGAATAAAAATATGCAGACAACCAAAACACAATAGAGGAAAAATTAAAATTAAAATCTATAAAAAAACATAAAAAAGAAATAGTCCTGTTGAAATACACAAGAATAATGATGAGGGCCCACTAATCTGGATACCGGCTGCTTTCTGTAAGGAACCAACGACCTCCCAGTAGATCTACAAAACGAGAAGAAAGAAAGCGCCCGATCCTAGTGTAATATGAAAAATACACATTTAATAATCCAATAAAAAGTCCAACAAATTTAAACTCACAAACAAATGTGAAAAACAAGCATGTAATGAGTATACTCATTCGCCAACCGCCGGATGACCCCGCTCTGCTCACACGCCTCTTATCCCTCGTGGCGTCCCAGCCCCTCTGAGCCGCCGTCCAGCAGGGGCCTCAGAGATTGCGCAACCTCTCCCGATGTGACCCGGAAGTACAGCTCTTAACACAGCAACTCCGGATGGGAGGAAATGGTATTGGGACCTTAGGGGGGGAAGGAGGGGGGATAGTTCGCGATGTGTGGCAGCGTCACAGAGTCCCAGCAGGATCCAAGGTATGGATGTGTGGTAACAAATGTCAGTAGCTCGCACTAACACTCCCAACGCGTTTCTTCACACTAAGGTGAGCTCACATGGAACGGTATTGACTATTTGTTTTTGATTATTAAGCTCGACTAACAAGGTACAGATACCTCTACAACTATATATACATATATAAAACGGAAATAGCCTTGCTAGTCCAGTTGCGATAGACACTGAAGACAGAAACAGACATCTCACAACCCTGTCCGAATCGTTCAGACAGAAGGGAAGCCAAAGACTATTGCCAGAACTATTACATCTGCACTAAAAGCCCCACGGGAACACCTGCTACAATACAGACAGAGAGAACCTACTGTAACACTTGTGCTCACTTCCAACAAGGCGGGGCCCCGGTACTGAGGTGGGAAGAGTATAAACGCCACCCACAGCAACTAGGGCACGTCTGGAGAGTGGATGGTCAAGGTAGCCGTGTTTGGGTTGGAGACATAAGGAGAGTCTTGATACTTGTCGAGGGTAGGAGACAGTATAATATTTGATGTCTGGGTGTCGTGGTCAGGGTTGGAGAGATGCGGAAGGTCAGAGGTAAGCCAGGGTCAGTAGTCCAGAGAAGTGGAGTCCAAGGGTCAAGCCGGGTCGGTACACTGGAAGTCAAACTGTAAACAAGATAAGGCAGGACAAGGCAAGGCAAAGCCGGGAACGTAGGAACAGCAAGGCTACAAAGAACTATGCTCAGCCAAAGTGCAAGTGGCAAAGCTGAGCATATAAAGGGAAGAGATCCAATCAGACAGAGGGGAGGAGCGGAGGTGCGACCTCAGCGGAGGCAGGGATAGGTGGGAGTGATTAGGTGATCAGTGGATGTTGACACGCAGCTAGGGAGCGGTGCACACGCGTCACGTGCGCGCGCCACGCGGCGCCGTCACGTGATGTGAATGGGAGGCGGGGCCAGTCTCTGTGATTTCATGAGTACCTCTCCGTACACACGCGCGCGTGGTGATGTCAGCGGAGCTTCTTGAGGCTGCAGGTAAGGAGGGTGCGCTCCGCGGGGGACGCGTTCCCTGATTCCTTACACCTACCACACGCATACCACTAGTGGCCACATACAACCCTACCGAAAATACGAAATACAAATACGAAAAATAATCAAAGATCTGCAACCCATGCTGGCAGAGGATGTGACATTAAAAGAAATCTTCCCCAAACCTCTCATTCTTGTGTTACGGCAACCACCAAACCTCAAACAGAAATTAGTCAACAGAAAACTTCCTAACAAGCTTAAAGACACTGATAATGGCACAAAACCGTGCAACAACACATGTTGCAAACTCTGCAAACATATATGCCAAGATCCCACAGCCAGTCACAGCCATGGAACACTCAATGTTAAAGGATCATACTGCTGCACATCCAGGAATGTGGTGTATATGATTCAATGTAACAAATGTGACCAAGGATGCTACATTGGGGAAACCAGCCCAAAACTTCAAGGCAGAATGAATATGCACAGGCACTATACAACACCACAAAGAAGGAAGATACTGCTCACCTGTGGGACATCATTTCTCACAACCAGATCATTCCATAAATGATTTAAAAATCAAAATCCTCAATGGAATGTTTAAACGCACCCAAGAACGGAAAACATTTGCACTCAGAATGATAAGACTCTTTGACACCAAAACAAGAGGACTTAATGCGGATATGGAGTTTCTCACACACTATCACAATTGTTTGTAATTATCCTGCCTGCTTTTCTGCCAATGTTCTTATCCACACCTTTCCCCCACCCACCGCACAGCATCCTCGTCCCCCTCCATGCTGTTCCTTGTCACCGTTTTATTACCCTTCCAATGTCTTCTAACATCCCTTTCTCACTGTACCTTATCTACACCTCTGTTTTTTTCTGCTTCTCTAACCTCTGTTTTAGCCATAGATTCCTTTGTAATCCAGTATTGTGACCTGAGGAAGAGAGAAATCTCAAAAGCTTGTGCTATGACATAAATTGTTAGCCCAAATAAAAAAAGGTATCACCTAATACCGAAGTACATATTTATAGTTCATGTTGGATATATTATATATATAGCAAATGGAAATATAACTGTATGCTCATTTGCACCCCACCTTTCACCATTATCACCCAGCACACAGCACTTCCACTGCAGCAAGGGATTCTGGGAAATGACATGCAAATGAGCACATAGTGCCACTTTTTGCTTCAAACCCATTTTAAACATGGTTCCCTATAGGCTTAAGCTTGCTGCATGGTCACAGCTTTAAGCACAGCCAGGGTTAAGATGCATAGCCAGTAAACCCACCCACAGACAGCTGTTTCGACCTTAATGGGTCTCAACAGTGTGGGGTTGGTTATAGTTAAAATATATATAGTTCATGTCTGATATATTAGTTATATCTGTGCAATTATGCATCATTCAATAAGAGGAACTCTAACTTCTCTAGTCACATACAACAGGATATATCAGTTTAATAGTTAAAGTTCACAAAATGCTGCAAAATATTGTCCGGTGCGTGGTGCATCATTACTTTATCTTTTCTGTGATTTATAATCCAGATGTCAGTCCTGTTGTGAGGCTTTGCCAGGTTTCATTTGCTTAATGTCTTCATTGCAATTCTGTGTCTGACACACATCATTATGTGTAGCTTGTCGGCTCTACCTCTAGTAGAAATCAATGTCTGTACACTTAGTAAAACAAAGTATTTACATTGATGGGCCTTATAGTTTTGTCTGAACGTTGTACGCAATAAAAGGTACAGTAGGCATCACGGTACACGTACCCTCTCAAGCGACAACGAGACTCTGTTTGTCTCATTGTAGCATTTTGGACAATTGTCAAATAAATTTGCAACACATTTCTTTACACTGCTCACATAAACATGGTTCCGATACGTTCGATACATAGATAAATAATAAAATGACTCTGGAAATGTTACATTAGTGTTTGCTGCATAGCTCTGTAACACACACTTATTCTACCAGCTCAAAGGCCATAGTATGTATTTTGTTTATGGGACCCATAATGCATGGACGTTCCAGTGACTTTCCAATGGAATAAACACATTTTTAATAAAGCTTCATGCTTCTTTTAGTTCAATTTGCTAAAGTAACATAGACCAGGGTTCTGGAACCATGCATGGTCTACGGCAGAGGGTTTCCACCAGGCCACAAATCTATAGCCTAGAATTTCTACCCTGAACAATACCTGCTTTGGTCCAATGTTGGTTTATGTTTCGTCAATAAATTCAATAAAGAAACTAAGAAGGCAATTCAAGCTCGGGTGCTTGTTATTTTTTTTTTGCACATTTTTTTTAACAGGATTGAAGCAGGAGGTCTCCCGAGCTGAACCTAATTCATTTCAGCTCTGGGGACCTCCTGCTTCCCGAGATACTTATCTCTGTAGGGGGCGCCGATAGCCACTCCACTAGAAGGGACCATATAATGGCCGTTTGTCAAAGCTCCCCCGCCTTGTGGGCCAATAGGAAGCCGTGGTGTCGTCCGGTGTGACTTCCTATTGGCCCACGTGATGCAGGAGCTTTAAAAAGCAGAGAGTTACCGGCACCCCCTTCGTGGGTAAGTATCTCTGGAAGCAGGGGGGACCCCGGAGCTGAAATTAATGGGGGTCAGCTCCTGACACACCATTCTGCTTGGATTGCTCCTATAAGCAGTGATTCCTGATGCTTCACTCAACATTCAACTTTCCTTGAATTATACCGCCAAGATTTGTATTTCTACAATCCTTGTTTCCTTTTGCTCTAGGACAATAATGCAATCATGGTAGACGAAATGAATGATATTAGGATAGTAGGCGCCATTACAGTGGTCCTGCTCCTCAGCATTTCTGTAGCTGGTATGGAATGGGAAGCTAAGGTACGGTATTCAAATGTAAAACAACTATTACACTATCACACAATAAAGATGGTATAGCATTCGACTATATTCCACAATATTCCGACATTGTTATGGATTATATCAACTATTTGGCTATTTGTGTAGCACAGTATTCATTTGCGTAGTGAAGGAGAGGCGTCCAGTTATTCCATTTCTTACGGTATTATGAATAGACATGAATGCTTTTATACAGTATGTTTTATAGTGGTCTGAATTTCAATTTAAAAGGGCATCAATCAGATTAAATATATTTAACACGCTGACTTTGCAGACAAGAGAGGAGGAGACGACAAGGCAGGAGGAGTGGGAAGTGCCTCTCTAAAGGGAACATAGAATGTCAAACTGCCTTGTTCGGGGGTGGCCAACTCCAGTCCTCAAGGGCAACAAACTGGTCGGGTTTTCAGGATATCCCTGCTTCAGCACAGGTGGCTCAATCAGTGGCTCAGTCAACCACTGAGCCACCTGTGCTGAAGTCGGAATATCCTTAAAACCTGACCCGTTGGTGGCCCTTGAGGACTGGAGTTGGCCACTCCTGATATAATGGGTCTCGTGCTACTGAAGAAAAGCCCAAGTATGTTAGGTGCTGAAGTATCTCCATGTGCCTTAACAACTCCAAACATTGACCTCACCTTTATTATGATTTATTTATGTGGGCAGGGGGTGGTATAGTATTGTATAAAGTACATTAGTCGTGAGTCAATGTAACATGAGCATTTCAACTTCAATTGTTGTGCTATATGTATCACTGTCATTAAAACGTGACATATAATTGGTTATTAACAATATGCACATTAACAGATCTCCCTTTATTTCATCCAAAGACTCAAGTTGTTCTTTTAATCATTCTACTCATTGCCATTGCAAATTTCTTCATTGGAACTGTTATTCCTACCGATGAGGTCAAGAAGTCACGCGGCTTTTTTAATTATCAACGTAAGTGTTAACGGCGCTGTGTTTTTTTTGTTTGTTTTTTAAATATTTACAAACAGTATATTTTTAAGATCACCATTACTCAAAGGGAGATGTTTGCATCTATGGGTGCTTTTTATTGGGGTGCTAGGGGATTAGGGTTGCCAGGTGTCCAGTATTGAACCAGACTGTCCTGATTTGGAAAGGTGCAAGAACAGCAGCGCACAGACAAGGGAGCCAGGTTGCAATCGTAATTAAAAAAAGCTATTTATTGAAACATCCCCAAAAGGAGGTATAGGTATTACCTCCTTTTGGGGATGTTTCAATAAATATATTTTTTATTACGATTGGAAGCTGGCTCCCTTGGCTGTGCCCTGCTGTTCTTGCACCTTTACACCTGGACATTCTTACTTGCCGCTGGTCACGCCTCAGTAGAGACTCTAGGAGTGGGTAAGGATTTAAATCTTTTTTGCAAATCCAAGAAGAATTTGAAGAACAAAATGTGAGTACTTTGTCTTGTTGAAGATTGCTGTGCTTTTGATAGACGCCCCCAATGTGGCTGCAGCAGTGTGGGACACCATCATTGACTGTTACCTTCGGGAGGGCTTATTATTTATGCGTACAAAACTTCTCACTAATCACTCATTTTTACTGCACTACCCACTCCATGAAAGAGTTCCTTCTCTCTTTTTATATCTTTGGATATTATTATTAAAATACTGTATTCCTGAACTATTTGAGCACCCATTATCCTCTCTCTAAAATTGTCTTGTATTTGGACAGTCTGTCTAGTAAAAAATGAGAGGTAATACTGGACATGTATGTATTCATTACCTCTCTGGACATAGTGACCTGACCGGCTTGGGGGGGGGGGGGGGGGGGCACAGGATTTCCCCGAGCAGGGCTGTTCCTAGGGAGCTGGGCAGCTTTCTCCATCCTGGTTGGCTGCTGCTGGGTAATGCATTGAATCAGGAGGAGGTGTCAGGAGCCTGGGGTGGGGCCAAGGAGAGGAGGAAACAGCATGGTGCGGATAGGGGGGGGGGTGTGTATCTTGAGTGCATCGCACCTTTCACATTGTGTCCAGTACTTTTGGAAACGCCACCTGGCAACCCTATAGGGGAACCACGTATGCTGAAATCACCCGCTTTACATGATTCATCTAGCATGTAATGCATTGTAGGCTGTTCTAGCAATGAGAGAAAGTTTCACCAATGCGCCTTAAATGCAGAGCAACAGTGAGTCGTATCAACTAACTGGGACACACATGTATGTGTTCTGAATGTGTTTTGCAGCCAAATTAACAGTTTGCACCATATTTACTAAGAAGTGCTACTCCATAAAACACGTTCCATGCTGGAAGACACCTTGTAGCCCATTCTCTTGAATGAGCCGTAAGGAACCCTATTTACGTATATTTTCATTCAGGAAGGTGTCTAACGGAGTATTACTGCTTAGCAAATATAGACTTTTGTGCTGTGATTATAGCTGCCCCATATTTGTAGGGCTCTTTCCACCTGAAGTTAAATGGGACAGCAAAATGTCTAGAATTGTCTTTTTTTTGTTTGTTTGTGAGTTGAGTAGATTGTAGATGCATAAAGAGGGGAGAAGGCAGGTCACCCAGTCAACTCTCTATGCAACGGACCTCTCTATAAGAGGCTGTAGAGTGTACACCACAAAAAACAAAGTGCTTTAACCACCAGCTACCACTGTTAGCCACTCATCATTACTCACGTGTCCCTATTTTACTAGTTTGAAGGTTGATTAACCCTAGCTGTGACTACAGTCATTGTGAGACATCCAAACTTAGTTGTGAGGTCCACGTGATTGTGTCTATACACCAGAGTAAATATTTTTTTTGCAGAGACCCTTAAGGTCCATTTTTACAGTCTCAGTCCCAGAAACCTCTCCTGTCACCTATCTGGGGTTCTCTTTTATTCCCAAAATCTCCCGTCGCTCTCTCTAGTTTTCCATGAAGGTAAAACTTGGGTTACACGTTGAATGAGTAATTGATACAACACACGACTTCCCTGGTGTTAATGAAGAAGAAAGCTTATGTTCTGCTTTACGATCCAACTAGGTTTTGAACCCTGCACCTGAGTAATGGGACATTCTGCACATTATCCTGCAAACCAGAACCCCAGACTTATATAATGTAGGATTTGTGCATGAAAGAATAATATGCACGACTATCAGGTGCTGGTGTGGTTGTGTGATTGCTACAGTGTATTTCTTTGGGAGTAAGCACTTTCATGGGCACCGGGTGCATACAAACTATATACAATGAACCTTGCCTGGACAAACAGTAATCAATAATTATTGATTGAACCACCACAGTGTACTGAAATAAGAAGAAATGTTGCTTCCTTCACGCAACTCTACAAACAAGACCTTTAGGCTCGTGGTTTATCTGTTACCTGAGGAATTCGATGCTACTGCATTCCACTGATCATTATCTTTATGCATCAATTTAGTTTCTGAAGCATGGAGAATAATAAAGGTACACTTGTATTTGATTGCAGCTGTAATATTTGCTGAAAACTTTGGACCAGATTTCAGGAACGGAGAAGGTTTTTTTTCCGTGTTTGCTATTTTCTTCCCTGCCGCCACTGGAATTCTTGCAGGGGCCAATATATCCGGGGACTTGCAGGTACATTTTGTGTAAATCATTAATACATGTTAACATTGCATTATGCTTATACCATCTAATAGGTAATAACTAAGAGCAACTTTATAGGTATACATCCCAAAGCAGAGGAAATGTACACAGGCGTTATTGTATGTTGCCTTTAACTGATGAGTATAAAAGCAAGAACCCTAAACAGTGGTCGGGATAATAGAGTATCTCTAAACAATATTGGAAATGTAGTTCAACATTCTAATAGTTTTATTGTTCCAGTTGTGATACCTTTTTAAGCTGCAGTTCAAGCTGTGTGTTTTTTTCCCATTCAATATGTGCATCAATACAATCTACACACTGACAAGTGATTAGCTAAGTTGCTGACTGATCTGTTTTCCTGTAATCGTTCGCTGAAGATTCGGCTGGGGGTTCACTAAATGCATTCTTCTGCTGCACTGACAGCCAAAGTTCTGTGAGGAAGATCACGTGACCAGGCAGGCACTAGATTCAATTTGTTCACTGCTAGAGAGGGCTAGGCTCAAAAAGGTGATGCTGTTACAGAAGAAAAGGGTGTGACTTTGTAAATGGTTGCTATAGGAACAAAAATGCCTGTTACATTAAAATACATTACAAATGTCTTTAAAAAAATTTTTTTTTTTTTAAATGCTACAAGTATTTTCTCATAGTACAGAACAGATTTATTAAAAAAAACAACACACATAGTATATTGCTTGAACTGCAGCTTTAATGGACCATCATTTTAGCATAGGTTGAACTTGATGGACCTATGTCTTTTTTCAACCTCATCTACTATGTAACTATGTAACTATGAAGTTCTTTATAGGGCATATGAAGATGAGGCGCCTGAGCTTCCAAAAGCTCAGTACAATATAATTGCATCTGTGGAAGTGGGAAATAAATGCCTGTGAATAGCTCACAACTGTTTTCATCACTAAATGCAACTGTAGACTTTGGGTGCTGTGGAGTAGAACCACAGAACTCCGTTAATGACTTAACGAGCCGTTACCAAAATAACAGAACTCGCATTTCCTACACTGTTTTAGATGGTTGTTGGTTTTATACGCTTGTTATCTTATTGCCTGCTGCTATTTTTATTCCTATTTAGACATGTATTAAAATTGATTGACTATTTTTGGGGGGGTGGGGAAGGGGAAAGAAAATAACTCATTATTATTCTTCAGTTAGACATGTGCCTACGGTAACATTTCGGTGACTTAGCACCACGTCCCTTTTTCATGAACACTGCTCATGCAACAACAAACATCTGACGTTAAGCAAATGTAATATCTGCCCAATATTTGGTGACGGACTTCTGCCAAAGTAGTTATGTCTAAATAATCAGGTGTAATGTTGACGATTTGATTTTTTTTTAAGGATCCTCAAGGAGCTATTCCAAAGGGAACAATGTTGGCCATTATTATCACAACTATCGCCTATCTGGCAGTTGCTATTTGTGCAGGTAAGCGTTACCCATCTGTGCCATGTTTCACTGGACAGGTGAAGGACACGGAAGTACTTTTTAATTGAATTGGGAAGTAGTTATGTAGAATGAAATATTGTTATTGTTAGGTATTTCTTTATTTATGAACTGTTATATGTATATACAAAAACATATTGTGGTGGCAACTTCTCTTTAATGGATTTAGGAAATATACAAATATTGAAATTGATGGCATATAAGAACTCTTTGGCCCACTTAATCTGCCAATTTTCCTGTGTTGTGAAACCTCACACTGTATTAGATCCATGACTTTCTTTCTTATTTAGGACAGTCTTGTGTCTATCCCACGCCGTTCTTTTTGTAGCCCCCCCCCCTCTCCAATACAAGGAGGCTACTCCATAACTCCCCCACCTTTCATCACATTTCTCCCGCGCCTCCCATCCTTCAGCTTGGGAGCTAGACATCTTGTTCTAGCCCTTCTCTTTATCTGACATATGCTCCCTTCCTGCACCCTGTTCATACCCTTGATGGATTTGAAAGGTTTCAATCACACCCCTCTGCCCCCCCCCCTCCCACCCTCCTCACCTCATCCCTCTCTCTTCTCTCCGAGCTGAAGGATAATACGACATTGGTTTTTCCCATAGCTGCGTCTGTAGTGCGTGACGCCACCGGAAATCTTAATGATACAATTACAACTGCAATGAGCTGCAACAGCTCTGCAGCCTGCAGCCTCGGCTATGATTTTTCCACATGTGGATCGGGAAAATGTGCTTTTGGGCTGATGAATAACTTTCAAGTGAGTATTTGTCTGTAAAATTTGAACCAAGAATAAACGTTGTGTTGTGTACAAACCATAATGGAATGTTTTATAATGTCTTATACATGTGTACTAATATTTGTTTTTATTTAAAGTCACACCTTTTTGAATGGATGGGACGCAGGGGGTCCTTGGAGCTGAACTGCGCTAATATCAGCTCCGGGGACCACCGAGGTAGGTAGCGGGAATAGTGCCGCTGGTACTTGTATTGAAATCCCCCGCGTGAAGCTGCTTCCCATGTGTTAAGCGGGAAATTTAAACCTCCATTGTGTTTGCGTTGGAGGAGACAGCACCAGCACTACCTTTGGTGGTAACCAGAGGGTCCCCAGAATATCTGTGGGGACCCCCTGTAAAAAAGTAAGAGTAGACAAAAATGACGTGGGCAACTGTACCGTTTCAATCAGTCCTTGCTTCAGCACAGGCGGCTCCACCTCACCTGGCTGAGGAGCCACCTGTGCTTAAGCAGGGATATCCTGAGAATCCAACCAGTTGGTGGTCCCTGAGGACTGGAGTTGCCCACCCCTGCGATGCAGTATGCTTTATGTTTAGCCAACATCCTGTTCTTGCGTTCCCGTAGGTGATGAGTATGGTGTCTGGATTTGGTCCTCTCATTATTGCTGGCATCTTCTCAGCGACTCTTTCCTCGGCACTAGCATCTCTTGTCAGTGCACCCAAAGTATTTCAGGTACTGAAAATCCATTATCATTTGGAGCATCGATTTGTAAGGTTTGAGGACTGGAAAGTAAAAAAAGATATACTGTAAGGGGCAGTTACTGACTATCCATGGATGCAACACACGTGAATATCATTTTCTCTTTCACATATTATGTCATTTGTAAAAAGTAGACGGAATTATCATCCAAAGAGGTTTCAACATTTTAGGGTTTGCAAATAAATAGCCAACTTTTTCTTCTTTTTCTCTTTAACAAATAAGGCAGTTAGGTTCTGGCGTACCATTGTGGGATATTATTAATAGAGACCATAACTATAGCCCTTTTAAATTACATCTAATATTTAGATGTGTACATTGCATATATATATAAGAACAGAGGGCAGTTGGCACACTGTAAACAGATAATCCACTGATGCTTGTCCCATATATGCACATACACAAATAGATTTTACCAGATGGGGGTCCGGAAAAAACGAGACAGCACACAGCCAGGGAAATCCAGAAAAGTTGTATTCAATAGAAATACATGGCACTGCATCCAACGTTTCGGTCATCAAAGTGTGACCTTCCTCAGGCATGCCTGAGGAAGGTCACACTTTGATGACCGAAACGTTGGATGCAGTGCCATGTATTTCTATGAATACAACTTTTCTGGATTTCCCTGGCTGTGTGCTGTCTCGTTTTTCCCGGACCCCCATCTGGTAAAATCTATTTATATATTTATATATATATATATATATATATAATATTACATATAGATATTATATATATCTAATATAGAATTAATAAATATCTATATATATCTCAAATTTAACAAAAAAAAGAAAACATATATTCACTATGTGTATTCTTTATTTCTAAGACATTTTATTTTCAAATTTTCAGTAAAAGCAATTAAATAATTCCACATAAGAAAAAGAACAAAGGATGATCTGACTTGAAAGATACTGTACTTCAATACATTAATAACAATGAACTCATGAGGATGAGGATGAGGATGATGATGATGAAGAAATTAAGAATGATAATAATTATTATTAGTAATATTTTCTGTAACAGCAGAAAACATATAATTTGCTATTAAAGACTTGGTTTATTAAGAATTTGCAATAATTTAAATTACCTAACGAGAAGTTTTCAAAGCAGTGGCAAGTCTGAGTATCAGTTATTATATGAAATGTTATGTGTGTTATGACGTTAGCTTTTTGGATGCATGCATGTCTTTATTTATATAGCACCATTAATGTGCATAGCACTTCACAGCAGTAATACACGTGACAATCATATAAATAACAAATATTACAAATAACAGGTCATGGGAAGAAGTGCTTCAGACATAAAAGTAAAATTTCAGAAGGAGTCCCTGCTCCGAAGAGCTTACAATCTAATTGGTAGGTAGGAAGAATGTACAGAGACAGTAGGAGGGCATTCGGCTAAGTTCGTCTGCAAGGGGCCAAGCTTTATGTAACAGGTGTATTGTATTAGCCATGGTGCTTAATTTTGTAATTAGTTAAGGAAAATTGATCCTCTTTATAATGGAGGGCCATAAAATGCATTAGAACATTTTTATTATAAAGAAATGAGTTAAGTATATGTATTGATTTCCCAACAGGCTCTCTGCAAGGATAATATCTACACAGGACTTCACTTTTTTGCCCAAGGATATGGAAAAAACAATGAGCCAATCAGAGGATACGTTCTTACTTTTATCATTGCACTTGCATTTATTCTGATTGGTCAGTACATTTAATTTTTAGCATGAGAACATTTAAGTAGTTTGACACATATTCTGAAATATAAAACAATATGAATTTTGTCAACTGCATTCCAGTTATCTAAGGGTTTTGGTACTTTTACAATAGAAACCCCAAAACATTGCTGAAGGACATAACGCCCTTGCTCTGCCTATGACATAGCACAGTATTTTTTTTTAACCTTTTTTGGTTAAGGAACCCTATAATTATATTGTGTAATTCTGAAGAACCCCAACCCTCTCTATTAGTGCGCCTGAGATCAAATGCATTGTAAGGAACCCCAACCCTCTCTAATAGTGTGTCTGAGATTAGATGCATTGTAAGGAACCCCAACCCTCTCTAATAGCGTGTCTGAGATCAGATGCATTGTAAGGAATCCCAACTCTCTCTAATAGCGCGTCTGAGACCAGATGCAATGTAAGGAATCCCAACCCTCTCTAATAACGTGTCTGAGATCAGATGGATTATAAAGAACACCGACCCTCTCTAATAGCGCGTCTGAGATCAGGTGCATTGTAAATTCTTCTGTATTTGGTAAAATTTTCAAATGACCTTTAATTTATAGGGAACATTTTAGGGGACGCCCGGGGACCCCCTGTTGAAAAACACTGCTATTTAGCTAATGTGAGGAAAGGCTTCCCCTACTGGTTATTTATCTAAGAAGAGTTGGGTGAGATCTGGAGGTGTAAAACGACACTCGGTTCCATTGTACAACACAGCATATTATTGTCAATGAATGTATCCCCCTGAACATAAAATGCTGCTTTAATTTAGTAAATGGTAAATCAGCAAGTAGGACGGGAAAATGGCGAACTTGATTTGCAGATTTTCATTTGTATGTTCCGTTACTTACAAACCAGTTTTAAATACAAATCCATCATTTAGACACGTGTTGCTCACTGCATGTTAGAAGGTGGATGATTGGAACATAATAACGAGGACCACATAGTGAGCAGTATTGTTGTGCTTTCTTATAGCTGAGCTGAATACAATTGCACCCATCATCTCAAACTTCTTCCTCGCTTCCTATGCTTTGATCAACTTCTCCTGTTTTCATGCATCATATGCAAAATCCCCAGGTTAGTATTGCTTTCCTGTACCATATAACAATGCGCATTGCATCAGCACCTAGAACAGGGGTGGGCTAGTCCAGTCCTCAAGGGCCAACGACAGATCAGGTTTTCAGGATATCCCTGCTTCAGCACAGGTGGCTCAATCAGTGGCTCAGTCTTTGACTGTGCCACTGAATGAGCCACCTGTGCTGAAGCAAGAATATCCTTAAAACCTACCCGTTTGGTGGCCATTGAGGTCTGGAGTTGCCCACCCCTGACCTTGAGACTGAGCCACTGATTGAGCCACCTGTGCTGAAGCAGGGATATCCTGAAAACCTGACTTGTCACGTACATGTATAGTACTGTACTTGACTTGTTGATAAAATAGTATCTATTGTAATACAACAATACGTGCATTAGAAGTAGTTACAGTGGCAATATATAGAAAAATCATTGTGATGCAGTAAACGGTAATAATATCACAACGTGCACAAAGAAAAATAAGAACATATTTAAATATGTTTTGAATGTTTCCCAAATATGCAGTCAATACCCATATAAGGGAAAATGCCATTGTAGAAACAAATGTCTGCATTGGTATGTTGATTATACTTTTTAAAACACGACACAATGTTAACTATACCTTTTATTCATGGATTAAATTATATTTAATGTCAATCGTGCAAACAAATGAACCATTTATAGATCTATGGACATGAAAGGTGTTAAATCGCGGTGTATAACAAGCCACTCAAGCAGTGACCAGAACTGTATTGTGACTACAGAGTAATTAAAAGCTTACCTTACTATCATGTAACAATTTATATTATTTTGGTAATGACATTTCTACTTATATAGCCCTGACACATACACAGAACTGTACATAGAATCTTACATGCACAATGAATCCCTTCCCAAGAGAATTTACAAACTCATTGTTGTTACTTTGTTACTTGTCCAAGGACACAAGACCTAACCAGGCCCACTGACAGCTTGCCCAGAACTGACCTGTACCATATTCTCACATGCAATGGAATGGGATAAGGCAGCGGTATGCAAAGTGTGGGCGCCAGATTCGCTGCGGGGGAGGAAGCTCCCAACAAAGCAAAATGAAAAGTTGTGTTACCACTTTTTGTTTGTAAACAGGGTGGAGACCTGCCTTCAAATATTACAATATGTGGGTGTCTCTCTTTGGAGCCGTGCTGTGCTGTGGTGTGATGTTTGTCATCAACTGGTGGGCAGCTGTCATCACTTACGCCATTGAACTTTTCCTGTACATCTATGTGACATACAAGAAACCAGGTATGATAAACTCTTTGATGGTACGTCATCGACTCTACCCCAGCCTGTGCACGGGCAATGGTGGGACTATTCCCCAGACTGTCCATGCTTTGCCAATCCTTTCCAGAGTGCCCAGTCTTTACAAACATAAGCGACTCTCGGATGCAAAAAGGTATACAGCTGCTGTTGGAAAAAATACAAGGCAGTTGGAGGAAACAATGTCTTCGTTAGTCAACTGTTGTAAAGTAAAAGGTTTCAGGACCTCTAAGGTCTCCTTTCAATGCACAATCCTGACGAAGGTATTGTATTTTTAAGTCAACGTCTCCCATTCAATATGCCAAGCTCCACTCGTTTGCTAACCAAGGAGAAGACAGGTTTGTAGCACACTAAACAGGGGCCAGTTTGTCTGAAGGGCAAGTGAGGGTCTGAAATATTAGTTACATAAGAATGTTAGTTTGCTAATAAAGGATTTATTTATACCCAACATTAGTATTTGTTTTTCTATTAACGTGCCAACGACAGATGGGATACTAAAGTACTTTCTCACGTCTCTGGACAGATGTTAATTGGGGCTCATCAACTCAGGCTCTTCACTTCGTAAACGCATTGAACAGTGCTTTGGAGTTGGACACCATTGATGAGCATGTGAAGAACTTCAGGTATTTATTTAAATAACCCTGTGGCACAACAGGTCATCTCTACTGCAGATATCCCACCGCTCAACGGGTTAAAATGCCAAAGACGCTGCTGTTTAAAAGAATATTAATCGCTAATCTCATTGCTTTCCCGGCGTTTTCTTTTCAGACCTCAATGTTTGGTTTTAACTGGAGGACCGATGACGAGACCCGCCCTCCTGGATATTGCCCATTCGTTTACAAAGAACACGGGGCTTTGCATCTGTTGTGAAGTATTTGTGGTAAGTATTGACTCAATCTCACTTTTGTGGACTCCAGTCTCATTCTTCAGACATCAGATGGACATCAGGGAGAGGGAGTGGCTCAGTGAGAGTTTGAAGCAGGGGAGCCTGGTTTAATTCCCGGTGTCGACTCCTTGTGACCTTGGGCAAGTCACTTTATCTCCTTGTGCCTCAGGCACCAAAAACATAGATTGTAAGCTCTACGGGGCAGGGACTGTGCCTGCAAAATGTCTCTGTAAAGCGCTGTATACAACTAGCAGCTATACAAGAACATGCTGTTATTATTATTATTAGATCATAAAGAGGGATATTGTGTCAAGAACGGGAGGAGGAAATTGTCTGCAGTATTCACCATCGCTGCAATTTTCCATGGGAAAAAACAGAAAGAGGGGCGGGCGAGTGGTTCTTGAAGGGGTGTTGTATAATGAAGCAAGAGATAAATGAAGTTGCTTTTACGATGACAATTTAAGTTATCAAACCAAAAGTTAAATATGTCTCACACCGTTTAATCTAGGCAGAAGATTTTTTTTTTTCATGTCGATAAAACTTTCACAGTTCTCGAGACTGTTTCTCTGCAAAGCAAGTCAAGTGCTTTTAGCTGAGAGGTGCTAGATGCATTCATAACAATTAACTAATCTAATGTGTCAACATACCCACAAACTCCCAGATACAATTTTCTATTCATTGTCGCTACTTATACTGTATTATTCCATTGCAATTGTGTTCACATTTTATTCGCCAGAGACCTAGTAATGTGTAATATCATACTCCTGTGATCTTCATTGTCAGTAATAAAAAGATAACAGTTTTGTTCTCGGGTTGTAGCTGCAAAACATTCTGAAAAGATTGGATTGAATTGTAATGGTCCATTTTCATTTGCTAAGCTTTCATTTGGCTGAGCCTTTATTGTGTTATGCAGGGCCCACGCAAACAGACTGTAAAAGGAATGAACAGTGGCATGATGAAAAACCAGTCCTGGTTAACGAAGAACAAAAGGAAAGCGTTTTATGCCGCAGTTGCTGCTGAAAACTTCAGGGAGGGGGTGAAAAGTCTGCTTCAGGTAAGCCGCAGGAAGGCACCAAACCAGCAGGCGCTGACCCAGGGTTAGGCAAATATGTCAGATGGAAGCGGTGATAGAAAATGCCTCCCACTGCTCTGAAACGTCGGGGGCAAAACTTCAACAAGGAAAAACGAGAAAGGAGCGCAACAAAGGATGGTATCTGTTTAGAATGCTCGATGTAAAGGAGTAGCAAACATATAAAAACTTGCATATTATATTGCATGAACTGGCACACATGAAGTCTTCATCATCAATCCATGGAGTCTGGCCAGGGCTGGCTTGATGGCGGTTCCATCGGTGCCCCTGCACCGAGCCCCCCCACTTACAATGCTCTTCCCCACAACAATTATTAAACTGATTGTCTGGGGAGCGCGGGGATCTCTGTAAGTATCTCTTACCTGGTCCGGCGGCATCTCCAGGCATCTTCTCCTACAGCGTCCCGTCATGATGGCACCGCAACGTCATATGGTGTCATGGCAACATGAAGTCACGCAGGGTCGCAACTTCATGAGGAAAATCCCAAACCACTCTCTTTGATGTAGCTTTAAATCATGATGGCCCCCTCTAGGATATTTGGGGACAACTTCTAGACCTCTAAAGCATAGACCATTGGGGTTCCCTAGATGGCGGAATTGTTGTGCTAAATCATGCACTAATCAGATGATTCCCATTTCTAATGCCATTGAACTGTTCACCCATGCGTATTTTCAAAGCTCCAATGGTTTTCCAACATATTGTAACCCCCAAGGGCCACGTGCTTCCATATACCCCAAAGTTTGACCGGCACGTGATAAAACCAGAAACGTTATATTCTTTCCAAGAAGTCCCTGCCTTGACCAACTTATCGAATGACATGAATTTAGAAACAACACAGCGTCCACAAGAGAAATTGCCCGGTGCTCTTTGAAAAAAAGAACCAGCATGGTGATTCCTATTGGACCCTGTAAGGACACTAGGAACCAGAATCTTTTTGAAATGACTCTAGGTTGCTCTTAAATATGGGGTCCAAATGAATGAAACCCCAGTGTTTGTAAACAACCATTCTGATCAGAGAATCTTGTTTACAAAAATGTGTAACAAACATTGTTGCTCTGTTCGTGTCTAATTTACCGATGTTTGCTACACATTTTGACGTCTTATCCTGAGTGTCTCCACGAGGCGGCTGACAGATCCGTCCTAGCATCGGACTGGGTGGTGCGGTGTCGGTTCCCCATTCTTTTAGGGAGTACCTCCACCAGCAATAGACACTGCGTCAGCCAGACACCTTGGATTCACGATGAAGAATTCGTGTGCCAGTTCATGCAATATTATATGTGAGTTTTTATATGTTTGCTATTCTTTTACATCAAGTATTTTATATGGATGCCATCCTTTGCTGCGCTGCTTTCTCGTTTTTTCCAAGCCTCGGGAAGGCAAGAAGTACATTTTGTTTCATTTCAATACCTACTTTATCATTGTAAACCGTTACTATTTGTATTATCACATTGACGGCATATATACAATTTTTATGTTAAAAAAAAAAAAGCAAAGACTGGCCGGGCTAATCGGTTAGAAACTCAAGTAAAGGCACTAACTGTGCAAAGTTTTAATTTATCCCTTCGACATATACATAATACACATTGGGGTCAATGGACGGGAAAGGGTTTTATGGCAGAAGACAGTTTAGTATATAAGGGCCTCAGGCTGGGATTAATCAAGCCACGATGTGGAGTATCACAGCCCAACCCTGAAGTAAGTTCTATTTGAGTAAATGGCAGTCACCACCGGATCGGGGTACGATCCCACGCATTGCTACTTGATGAAGTCCAGCCTAACTCCTCAAAAAACAAGAAATCAAAAGCAAGTTTTTGTTGTTTCTCCTTCACCTGAAGTCCCGTTTTGTGTGTCTGTAATATTCAAGAGGCCTTTTTTTAATGTAGGATTGAAGCAGGGGGTCTCCGGAGCTGAACCCCATTAATTTCAGCTACGGGGATGCCCTGCTTCCGGAGATACAGACCTCTCAGTAGGGGGTGCCCAGGGTTCGCGTAAAGGACGCTTTTTAAAGCTCTCGCACCCTGCGGTCCAATAGGAATCCGTGACATCATCCGATGCAGCTTCCTGTTGTCCCACGTGATGTGGGAGCTTCAAACTTTCAGGAGATAGGAGCACCCCCTACGGAGGTAAGTACCTCTGGAAGCAGGGGGTCCCCGGAGCTGAAACGAATGGAGTTCAGCTCCGAAGACCCCTGCTTCAATCCTATGTTAAATATATATATTTTGTTTAAACGGAGTGGATCGCTCCTTGAACCGCTGTTGAGAAGTCACAGGGACAATAGCATACATTATATTAACAGCACTGCTCAAAGGATTAAAATAAACTTTTAATAGTGAATAGGTGAATAAGACACTGAAGGCTCTGGCACCTGCATGATCTATACATATAATTTTTTTACAAGTCCTTTCCATTGAAGGATGTTCATTTTATGAAGTAGAGACAATAAAAAGTTGGGCTCAAGCCTTCGAGAAGTATATTTTTCCACAAGCGGATCTCTTGGGAGTACCATGCAATAACATGCAGCACAACTGCAATAACACATCCGTCCCCGTGTTTGTAATACTTAGCACTTCCTTGTCTCCAAAAGAATGGATAGATCAATAGATAGGAAGATAGAAAGGAAGACCGCGAACATGTATCCAAGGGTGCAATGCCGTTGGCTGTTCTAATAAAATTAAATAATGATGACACGCGCAGGTTACAATGAAAGGGATTTTATTCCTTGCGATTCCAGTATTTCTTTCGTGTGATTATAATTTGCAGCTTGCTCAGCGCGGTATAAAGCAGCTTCCTATATTATTTGCAATGTGTTTAGTCTTCCGGTTTAGGAAGAATGAAACCCAATACCCTGGTGATGGGATTTAAAAAAGAGTGGAGAAAGGCTGGCACAGTGGAACTGGAGAACTACGTGGGCATTTTGCAGTAAGTTCTGGTAACATTTCTCATGTGATTTTTTTAATCAAATGTAAGTTGATTTGCTTTTTCTAAGTGATGTTTTGATTTTATCAAAAGTTATTTACAAGACCGTCCCGAACACTTGCTTCCTTTTTATAGTGGGGGGTGGGAGTGGATGGAGGTGGGGAATTAAATGCACGACAGAGCTTAGCATTATTTTCTATTTGACCTACAAGGATGTTGACGGAGTGACTTTATTTGGCAGAATCAAGGCAAAACAATATATGTGGTAATGAGAGGCACGGAAAGTAATCATTATTTACATTGGAGATGGCGGTGATGACAGCACCTGTTCTCAGTGGAGCACAAACTTGCCAAAATACAAATGCATCAATATGCAAATTACAGACCACACACACATACAATAATTACGATGCAATGTATTTCCATTGGTATAGGCCAGGGGTGGCCAACTCCAGTCCTCAAGAACCCCCCCTTCACCTCCCCCACCCCCCTAACAGGTCAGGTTTTCAGGATATCTCTGCTCCAGCACAGGTAACTCAATTAGTCCCTGCTTCAGCACCGGTCTGAGCCACTGATTGAGCCACCTGTGCTGAAGCAGGGATATCCTTAAAATCTAACCTGTTGATGGCCCTTGGGGACTGGAGTTGGCCACTCTTGATATACTGTAGACCCTCAATCAACACGGGACCATCAGAATTGTGAAGAAATGAAACGACACCCTAGCTGTGTTAGAGTCACACCGACAAGACTAGATAAGGAATACAACCCCGTGTTTGAGAGGTTTTTTCTGTATCCGCCGAAGCAGTCGATTGGAACGTTGCTGGTCAAAATATTTGTCCGAAAACAGCCCAAACGGGTGCTTTGGCAAATATACAGTAGAGTAAAATAAAAATGTAGTACTGGATTTTAGGAAGTGTGCTTACAGGACATATAAAAGGCCAATGAGCTTTTTATGGTGATATGTGGTAGGTGTCGAAGGAACAAAGGGAGTGAGTTGTGGGGGTTAGGGTTGTCAGGTGGCATGTCCAAAAATACTGGACACAATGGTGAAAGGTGTGACGCACTCGAGAGACACACCCCTCACCTCTCTACGTTCCATGCTATTTCCTCCTCTCCTTGACCCCACCCCCAGGCTCCTGACCCCTCCTCCTGATTGGTTGACTGGCTGCCCAGCCCCCTAGCAACAGCCCTGCTCTATTCAAGTTCGGGGAAATCCCACGGCCCGCCAAACCGGTCAGGTCACCATGTCCAGAGAAGTAATACCGGTATACACATACATGTCCAGTATTACCTTTATTTTTTACTGGACAGAGTATCCAAATACAGGACAGTCCGGTTCAACACTGGACACCTGATTCTGAACATGTACCTGAAAAAAAGACAAAGATTGGGAAACTTTTTAAGTTTCTGGTGTCACTGATGACATTACTATGATGGTGCATACACGTTCTCTCCTAACAAGTGAGACAAGACAGGCTTGTGTAGTGCAATCCCAAGCTAAAGTGAACAAATTGTGGAAATTGTCCTATGCAGGTCTCTTCTAGGTACAAAGTAGGGCTCTACTCACAAGTTCACACAATGCAATTCTTCATGTATCGTAACAGCTAAGAACAGAGGAGAAACAACGTTTCAGGTCCCTTAGGATAAAAGGTCCATCGGGTCACCTGAAACGTTGTTTCTCCTCTGTTCTTGGCTGTTACAATAAATGAGGAATTGCATTGTGAAATTGTACCTCTTTCCTAGAGGAGACCTGCATTTTGAGGAATGTGTTTATCTGTGTTGTGTTGGCTGCACAAGCCGGATTCTCCTCACCTGAAACTGGTTCCCCCGCACTTTGGAACTGGGAATTGTCTTCTGAAATTGCACTGCTTCGTAAATATGGCCCAAAAGGTCCTGTTACGTCACTAGAACATGATTTTGTGATATAACAGTTGTTTTTTCATCTTCACAGCGATGCTTTTGATTTTGAATATGGAGTGATTATTGTAAGAATTAGCCAAGGCTTTGACATGTCTCAAGTTCTTCAGGCTCAAGGTATGCTTTTTCTTTATAACCTTTTTTACATTTTCTTTTTAAAATAAACTAGGCAGTGCATGTTTGTATTGGCAATAGTAGCATCATCGTCTTGTTTTATTTATATAGAGTGGTTTTAGATCAGGGCATATTCAGTCAATCCCAGCTTTGTAGCTCTCGCTCCCTACAGATCTCAGTGTCAGAGATGGATACTCTTTTCTATTACTAGCAATAATGCATCAACTACTAATGTAGAGGTTCCACAGTCCACTAGGGGTTTGTATAAGGAGTCAGAGAAGTCCGTCCAATGCAATGTAACTAAAGGCTCCAGTAGAAGATCCAAGGGTTTGTCTCAGTTTAGAATTTATTGCAGCACAGGATAAGAACAGGTTGAAAAACTGTTATAAAGAAATGTATCAAAAGCAATCAAACGTGTCTGAATTTGATAATGTAATTTAAGCATTTTACTTGTATTATTAGAAATCGTATTTCTCTGATAAACCAAAATATAATCCTGTATGAAGATACTGTATAGATTAATTTTTTATGCATTTATATTATCTGAATTGTGAATTTGTGTTCAAGTAGAAATGCACAGTAGAGTCTCGGTTATCCGACTTTCGGTTATCCGACACTCCGTTTTATCCGAGATCCCCCCCTTCCACTTACCAGGCTTACCAGCATCGGCAGAAGTAGAGGAGGACTAAAGGCCACAGGAGAGGAACAGGAGGAAGACAGCTGGCAGCCGGAGAAGAAGACTCAGCATCGTGTCACCAGAGGGAAGAAGTTGAGACAGCGGGCGGCGCCAGGAGAAGACGTGATCAGAGCATGAGCAGAGCAGCACAGGGGAACGGCAAGGGAGGAACGTGCTGTAACACCGGAAGTTGACCGGCGCCTGACTTCCGGTGTCTGCTGATGTTACAGCGCGTTCCTCCCATCGTTCTCCTGTGCTGCTCTGCTCGTGCTCCGATTACATGTCTTCTCCTGCCGCCGCCCGCTGTCTCAACTTCTTCCTTCTGCTGACATGGTCTTCTGCTCCCGCCGCCAGCTGTCTTCCTCCTGCTCCGCTTCCGTGGCCTTCAGTCCTCCTCTTCTTCCACCGCTGCCGGTAAGCCTGGTAAGTGAGAAGGCAGGGGGGGGGGCGCAAATATCGGATAATACTTTCTGTATTATTCGTCATTTTCGTTTATCCGATGTGGTATTGGTCCTGTTAAGGTCGGATAACCAAGACTCTACTGTATATGAATTGTACCATATGGTGATGTTGATGGTCTCAGACCAGGAAGCTGACCCGCAGGGCTGAGATGGGATAGTGGAGACTCACCATAGAGCTGTCTTGATAGAGGGGACAAATCAGGGTCACACGACAAGGTCGGGGCAGGTGGCAGGAAGCGAAGTCAGGGGTCACGATCCAAGGTCAGGTCAGGCGAAAGAAGGCAGAATCCAAATCCAGGCAAAGGGTCAAGGCAGGCAGAGTGCAAGGCAAAGTCCAGCTCTGTTATAGGTCAAAACACTAGGGCAAATGAGGCCACTTCCTGTTTTCGGCCATCTTGGTAGAGGCAAAGGGAAAGCAACATCCAGATCTCTGCCAACTTTGTTGATGCAATGAAACCAGAAATGTCAGCATTTCACGGATGCGCCTATGCCGAAGGGGAATGGCCGCAACAGCGGGCCCAGACCCATGTCCCCTATTATTACTTTTTGTATCCCTTCCCATTCACCTTTATAATTTCTGAAAATGTTCAAAATAAACAGTAAAAATAAATAAAAGTAATTAAACGTGTATACACTATTCGTTACCGCGTGATTTGCATCCTATTAGTCAAGCAAATAGGCCACATTCCTTAAATCAATATAATAATAATAGAGTTTATTCCTATCAAACTAGATTTTTTTTTTCCTGTTCTAAAATAATTGGCCTGTTTTTGTTCCATGTCTTCTCATTGTCTGGTCCAACCAAAATATATGACCTATCTTGACCTTGCTTTACCAACTTCTCAGCTCTGATCTATCCTTGCCTTCTTTGTTTTGCATTCCAAGGTCCTACTGAAATATACTGCTACAGACCAATTGAGGAGCCCAATACAAATGATAAAACACTAATTAGAGTGTAAGCTCTTTTGCCACTAGAAATTATTAAAAGCAATCACTACAAAACCAAAGAATAGCAGCATTGATATATTGTTACATAGTACATTATGTGCTCAGTTAACTCTCTCCTAGCCACAGACGCGTACATTGTCCTTTATAAATATTTTGGTGATAATCAGCTTGTAAGAGATGTGTGCTGAGGTATGCAAATGGAGACTTTTTTAGGGTGACATTATATCTTGGCTTTATTGAGCCTGTTCCTTTAGCCAGGCAAAACATACAAAAACAACTAAATAACAACCCCCTATCCCTTTGTAAGGGCTAACTTACTTCCCCAGACCCTATCTGCAGGACTGAAGGGATATTCCCATTACCAGCCTATCACCGCAAAGTCTCATGAAGTACCTTAAGCAGGTGCCCCTCCATGTTAGTCTCTGGACGGTTCCTGGGTCCTCTGTGTCCAGGAAATATAGGTGTCTGGGTGTCTGGATGTCTTGATCGCAGCACAGCCTTTGTGCTCAGGACAGTGTCTGTGTGCAGGCTTCTCTGCTCTCCTTCTGTCAGCCCAAATGTGAGCTAAGGAATCTCTCTTCTGTGTCTCACATGAGGCTTTTTACAGAGCTCTCATTAGTCCAGGTGGAGACTAGTTAATTGAGTGGCTGCAATTAACTATCTCTGCTGGATTCTAATAGCTTGGAGGCTGCTTTATTTACACAGGGATATGTCCCTGTTACACAGCTGTTCACCCTGCACTTTTTCTTTTTTTACATGCTCCAGCTAAAAGTATGTTTTCGAGTAAAAAAAACTGTTATAGATAAAATCATTATTGGGATTTACACTAAATGATACGTTTTTATTCATTTTCCATGAGTTGATGAATACAAACAACAGCTAACACTCATAAAACGATAGTTATTTAATATTCAAGCTGCACATTTCTTGTACTATGTTCTGTTTATTGGAAACCAATGAAATATACATTTCCTTCTCCGCATAGCATTGTCATAACTCATTTCATGATGTTGGAGGACAGGGTGTAAAGGAAAATGTTATGTTCAATGAAAGTGACATAAATTATGAAAAGAATAAATGTCTGAGAACTGGTGGACTGAACCAGTATAGTAATGGTTTGTAGCACACTGTGACACATCTTGTTATGATGATAACATGAATGATTTAGCTTTTGACAGTCACCATTCCACGCTCAGCTTCTTCTTGGCTGAAAATAATGTGGAAAAGTCCACTTATTAACAAAAGCAAAGAATGCAGCAACGTTGACATTCAGATAGCTATCCCCCCCAGTACTGAGTGGTTCTGCCCTGTGTACCAACATATTATTTTCAAATGTTTGTTGCATCCAAACTTTCAGTACTAAAAACTAGTACAAACCTTTATAACGTGCGTAGTAGGTACGAGGGTCGTTACGTGACTTCATACATATGACACTTAATTTGTTAATTTTTGACGCGTCCCTCATGTTGAATACCCGACTGAAACTATTTCAATGAAAACAGAATTCTGTGTATTTTTTAACATTTTATAACGAGTATTGGTAAATATCAATTATTAGTGTAATATGTATAATAGCCATGTTGTGAAAATGATACATTTTGTTACCCGATATAATGAAACATGTTGCATCAAATACATTTTTTTTGTTGACACATAGTCCAGTTGAACTTGGCTGACGATTTTGATGCACTTTTAATTGTTTTCTTGGCGCCCAGAAATACACATTTTTAGTACGTACCATTTACATCTGTATGCCAAGCGCAGTCCATTTCTGTGCACCAAATCAAATAATTAAAGTACTTGCTGGCGCAGATAGAGAAATGTGAGGTATGCACACACAAGCACAATTAAAATTGAGTTTGACATGCTCCAGTTTTGCATTAAAAAAGCAGTTTCCAATGCTTAGCACATGGGGCTCATACAACTTTTTGGGGATTCTTGGTAACCATTTGGCATAATATCTATATATGTAATATACACGGGCAGCAGACGTGTTTTCCTTTGCTGCTTTTTCTATAAAATCTGTTGTTTCAATGATGAAGAACACTAAGAAACACATTCACGTCCCACACAGTTCCCCCAAACGTGCTTTACCGCATACTCACACCGCATACAACATTCCCGCTGCAGCCAGGGTTTCTGGGTAATGACATGCAAATGAGAACTCATAGCGAGTCACTTCTAATTTATTAAATCATAAACATTGTTCCAAAATGTGGAATTGGTTTATATCACATTTCTAATGCAAATCATTTCACTATTAAGTCAATATATTAGATCAAAAATCTCCAAAAGGAACCAGTGCCGCCTTTGTGTGGCACTGGGAAATTGATAAGTGACCCCTGTTGATCCAAATGTTGTTACCATTAGGATGGCATTGTATTGCTTGTATGAAACTAACACTTCAGATTCAAGTCAGTGAATATTATGAGTCAGAACCACAGACAAAATACAATAGTGTTAATATACTTAGCTTTTATTGGAGATTATACATTTACACAATTAGCTGGAGTACACAGATCCCGCTCCGAAACCTCAGGAGGAACCCCTTCATCGTATGATGTCCCCGTAGAGTGGGGAACACGATAACAGGTCCTGGTACATTCACCGAGAAGTTCCCCGGACCCCACTCCCAGGCCTCACAGTTTTATACCTTTGTTTAGTTATGATCCTAAACCACTAACAACTATATGTTGCAGTTAAAAATACATATATTACAAACCCCCCACACCCGGTCTCTTTATTCTGTATCCAGCCCCTCTTAGCACTAAGAACTAATATTTTTCAACATTGTGCACCTACTGGTTTACATTACAAGTAAAAACAGAGCCTGGTACAGCAGTACACTGAATAACAAGACGTCACTATCTTTTACCTCTTAAGAGCCTAGTACAGCAGTACACCAAATAACACACTAGTTAACCCTTTCCATTAGAGGGATGCGTCACTAACTTACCTTTTACACTACACCATTATTGGCTTCAAATACGACCCTTCTGGCATATGTCACCTTTCGGCACTGGAAGACCCCATATGCCCTATTTTAGTATATCTTTATTTATATAGCACCTACAGCTGTACTCGGCGCTGTACTAGAGAGACAATACAGTGCAGGGAATGATAGTACAATACATGCAACAAGCATGATCAGACAATAGGAAAGGAAATCCCTGCCCCAAAGAGCTTACAAAACTAAGGGTCTAGTCAATGAGTTGGAGTTCTCTCTGGTAAACACAGTGGTTAAAGAAAACAGGATGACATCAATAGACACCCAATATGGGATATAATGCTTGTTTTTGCACTTGCTTTGAGGTTCTGGCATCCTCAGGCAGCACAGCGGGAGAGAAAGACACCGGGACACTCTCCGACTGTGTCACCTCTGGCTTGGAAAATCAAGAGATATCTGCTGCCATCTGCTGTTGGGTCCAGCCAGAAGCCTGACTTGTTTTAAAGCAGCGACACTTGCAGCATGCACAATTTGTAAAGAAAAATGATTATTATTACAGGGTTAAAGTAAGGGGTCTCTAGAGCTGAACTGCATTAATTTCAACTCCGGGGACCCCCTGCTTCTTGAGATACTTACCTCCGTAGGGGGTGCCGGTAGCAGCTCTGGCTGGGCTGTTTGGGGCTAATGAAATGGCAGCTTAAATGTCCCGCGGGGCAATAGAAAGCCGTGATGTCATCCAGTGCTGCTTCCTATAGGTCCGTGTGACCGGGGGCTTTAAAATGTAAAGAGATAGCGGCACCCCATATGGAGGTAAGTATCTCTGGAAGCAGGGGGTTCCCAGAGCTGAAAATAACTCAATTAAGCAAATACTTTGTGCATAAAATGCCACCAATCTAAGCTTAATTTGCTATTTAGACAAATGAATGGATCAATGTGAAGTGTACCAGAGCCATACAAAGAAAAACAAATACAGTGAACCATAAACTAAAAGTAAAGTCCTTCAAGAAATGACAAAATGTGCATGGATCTCACTAAGGGGCCTATGCAGAGAGCAGCGCTATTTCGAAATTCGCCATTTTTTGAACGAGAAAGAAAATCGCGCAGAAAGCAGCAGAAAATGGCGAGTTCCGAAAAACGCGCCAATTTTTCTTTTCTATTTGTAAAACTCGCCTCGCGGCTGGCGAGAACCTCAATCTCGCCAGTTTTAAAAATATCCTAATGCAGAGAGGCGCGAACGGCATCTAGCGGCTGTTCGCGCCAATAAAATGGCGCGATTGTCTCCTTTTTGCATCGCCAGAAAAAATTGGCAAGAAGCTGCCGCTCGCGGCCATTGCAAAGGGAAAAAAAAGGCGCGAATTTGTTTTTACACGTTTCTGAAGCGCGCATCTCACCAATTTAAACTCGCCACACGCATCCATGTTAAACATAGCAGAATTCGCACTTTTCTGCATATGGAGAATAAAACTCTCCAAAAAAGCTACTTTTTAATAAATTCGCCAATTTTAAAATTCGCTGCTCTCTGCATAGGCCCCTAAATGTGTTAAAGATTGTATAACCATAGGGATAAGGGTTCAGTTTCTGCATAATGAGCGTCCCTACAGTATAATTCAAGAAGGGTGAAACAGACTATATTAGCTATTCTGTGAAAACAAGACATTAAACGCCAAAGCAAAGAAAGATATTTCTGTACCACCGTGTGAAGAATTGAGAGAATGGATAACCTTTAGTACAGCATCATATGCATGATCAACGCTGTATCCTATTAAATACAGTCATCATGTTATTATAGTGGTGCCTAATTAAAAAAGAAATATTGGCAATCTGAGGTGTCTGGATGGGTAATTGAGACCGGTATCACTAGACTATCCACTGTGTAGAAAGCACTTTTATAGACCATTTGCTAGACAAGGAAGATTAGCTCGGCACCAAACCTCGGTCTTGTACAATGACAGGTAACTTTCCCGGTGAGAAAGTTGAAGACAGTCTAATGCTCAGATCGCATTAACGAATATAAAACCTATTCTACTTCACCGTGACTGCTGACCCTCTCCTCCCCCCCCCCCCCCGTTTTAAATGTATAATCTTTATGACATACACATGCTGTTAACCTGCCATACCTTGCTTCTGATGTGTTGCATTTACACACTTAAAGAAATGAACGTGGGTGCGCAATGTTCTGTGAAAGTCTCAACAGAGCAGTGGCGGATTTCCCATCAGGCCCGAGAGACCCGGCGCCTAGGGCCGCAACGTTTTGGGACAGCAAATTTCCCTGTGTTTTTTCCCCCATATACAGAGGCCCTGCTCTCTCCCCCCCCCCCCCCCCCCCCCCACTGATTGCCTCTTACTTTCTCCTTCGTGCCGCCTTCCTCCTCCTTCAGCTGCGACGGCAGATGGCACCACGTTGCCATGGCAATGCGACATTACACGACGTTGCGTTGCCGGTGGCAACGTGACGTTGCGACGTCAAAGGACGCCGCAATGGTACGTAACCATGGCAACGTAACGTGACGACGTGTGACATTGCAGCATCATTTTACGCCGTGACACTGAAGGAGGCGGTGGCGGTCGGGCGGCAATAAGTTAAGTGCCTATGGGCGGCGGATTTGTAAATTCGCCAGCGCTCAACAGGATTAATACAGGTAAAGTAGAAATCATTCAATGAGGACATTTCTGTACTGTTTTAACCATTGATTATTTGAAACCTATAAGGCTAAACGTGTTATGGTTGTGAACGGAGGTTTCTGCTGTTTGAGTGATTTATATGGTGTAGATGTCGCTTAATTATTTATTTACAGTAAACCAGAGGTGACCCAATCCAGTCCTCAAGAGTCACCAACAGGTCAGGTTTTCAGGATATCTCTGCTTCAGCACAGGTGGCTCAATCAGTCCCAGCTTCAGCACAGGAGGCTTAATCAGTTCCAGCTTCAGCACAGGTGGCTCAATCAGTAGCTCAGTTGTTGACTATTGTCGTTGACTGCGCCACTGATTGAGCTACCTGTGCTGAAGCAGGGATATCCTGAAAACCTGTCCTGTTGGGCGTGCTTGAGGACGGTCGTTGGCCACCCCTGCAGTAAACGTATTTTCCAAAAGTGAATGTACTTCAAAATAAAATCTGTATACTATAATTTAACAGTGGTTTATAGAGCTGCTGGGCCAACATATACTTGTGATACCATTTATAGATCCTGAAACACCCATCAACCTACTTTAACAATATGCCATGGTTTTAAAAAACGAGTCAAGTTTCTCCCATTTAAAATAATGGAATATTCCCATTGATACGCCTGAAAATGTTTCATACCAACCAGCTGTAAGCACAAGTCTGACAACATGTGTGAAAAATAAAATGACTTTACCTCTTGCAAGATAGAATAAATACAGAATCTGTGATTCTCACAGTGTCTCTCTCTCCTGCTGTGTTGCATGAAGATGAGGCGGACACCTCTAAAGACAGTGCAAAAGCATAGGTGGGGCTTCATCAGCTGATCCATGTATTTTGGGCCAAATAAACCCTGCTATGGTATTAAAGCAGCCATACTACCCCCCCCTCCCTTATTTTTATATGTAAAGCATGTGACAATGTATAATTCTACATTCTTGCCTAAGCTGGCAATCGTTTGGTGCTCCTGTTATACATCTGTAAAAATCCTGATTGTGTGCCTAACATAATGGCCGCCTTTCAGTTTCAATCAATCCTGCAGTCAGTGTAACTCAGCTGCTACAATGTGTCCTTATATTACTAAGGTAACGTTATCTATTGTTACAGTTTGCAGCTCAAACTGCTGGGAACATTGGCAACAAATTATCCCAAACATGAAAGTGTTGCAAAGATCTTGCAGGAGGTGGGCTAAAACCTGCTATAGGATGCTTTAAAACTTATGAAAAAATGGCATTAGGAGTTGAATTTAAAAAAAAAAAACAGTCACATCTAATCCTACAGAACTGATTTATAAAAAAAAAAAGAAGATTTCACATGTTTTGCTGCTTTAAGAGAATCTCTTCCAGGTTAACATAAAAGCAATATAGCTGCTAAACCATTACTGAATAATAGTTTGTTAACATGAATACCAGTGAGTGGTGCGTTGCTGATCAAAGAAAATAACTGTAGCTGAGCTACAATAATGCCTGCGATAGTTTATGCAAATATAGTGATATCCCATCAGGTAACATAATTGCCGTCAAAATAAGTCATTTACACGTAATCTGTGATCACAACCATTTTTTTAAAATATATATATTATAGGTATATTTTTATTTATATAGCACCAATAAGCACTTAAAAATGTACAAAATAGGCAATTGAATGCAGACATTCATTATATAGTTAGTGCATACTACTGTACACACAAGCACGTGGCAGGAAAAGGATATGTATACTAGCTAAATCATATTTTTGAAGCAGAAAAAATCAGAGGTGCAAAATGTGATACATCCCATTAAGTAATGCTTATCCCATCGCTCCTGTTGTTAACACACCCTTACAGGAGACGAGCGAACCAGTCCAAATCCGTCTCCTGGATTTTCCCGTGTTTGCCATTCAGAATCCGTTCCGCAGTGTGAAATCCGTTGGCGGGTTTTTACAGTTTCAATCCCTGTGGATTAATCCAAAACCGCCTTTGGGTACAATTCGCTGGTGGATTTTAAGAATCAAATCCGCAGATTCAGCAATCCGCGTATGGATTCCGCAAAAGGCGAATTGCGATTTTAGAGACTGATCCATGGAAATCCGTGGAGCAAAGGAACCGGCCAATCCGAGGTGGACCCAAACTCGCCCCCGAAAAATTCGCCCATCTCTAACCCTAACGCAGGGGTGCTCAAATCCTGTCCTCAAGCTCTCCCAACAGGTCAGGTTTTCAGGATATCCCAGTCTTCGACTGAGCCTCTGGTTGAACCACCTGTGCTGAAGCAGGGACTGATTGAGCCACCTGTGCTGAAGCAGGGACTGATTGAGCCACCTGTGCTGAAGCCGGGATATCCTAAGAACCTGCCCGGTTAGGGGTCTTGAGGACTGGAGTTGAGCACCCCTGCCCTAACACTCACTTTTATGAGCGATTCACAATTACCAATTTAATGGCAAAATACCTGTGCACAGTCCCATCATCTGTGCTTAAAGGTCTCTCAAGAGTTCTTTCCCAAGGAGCTAAGCCACAAATACCCCAAATTAATGGAAGACGATCATTTACAAAATGTACTTCTTGTCACAATAACTATTCTTTCTATTCGACAGCCACATTCAACATAAAGGGGGTAATTCTATGTAGTCCAATGGGGAACTTCACCCGAAACATCCTGAATGGCCACATCGGACTATGTAGAATAAGAGCCCAGACGTGTTGGGTAAACCAGAACTGGCTTGAAATAAAGCGGGGCTCAGTGACGGGGGGGAGAGTGCGGGGCCTCTTACCTGCTCCGGCATCTCAGCGATATCCCGGCGTCACGTTGTCATGGCAACGTGACGTCGCAGAGATGAGGCGATGCCGGAGAAGAGAAACCGGGTGGAAGGTAAGAGGTACTCTCCCCTGGCCATCAGTTTAACTGTTGAGGGGAAGAGCGCAGGACCTCTGTAAGCGCGGGGCATGGCGCGACGACACCGCCATCAAGCCGGCACTGGGCAAATCCAGTTGGTTAATGCTGGAAAAGATGTGATCAAATAATACCCGGTAAGTGTTTCAGAAACGCAAAATGGTTCAATTTACAGAGTTTAAAAAAAAAAAAAAAAGGAACTTATTCTTCTCCCCCAAAAATTCACATACTCTGTTGTATTTTCTTTTGGTTTCTCAGGTGAGATGGAACGGCTAGAACAAGAGAGATTGGCTCTCGAAGCTACCATTAGAGATAACGAATTTCAGGAAGGAAATCGTGGAATTCGCAAGCTTTTTAACAAAGCCTCCAAGCTAAATATGGCAAAGCATTTATCGAAAAAAGGTAACTTTATTGCACTGTTTTCATTTGAAGTTCCACCGAGAACGTGTTCCTCACTTTGCCTTTAAATAATGCTGCATTTCTCCAGCAGTGGGTGAGTTGAAACTGCTGTTTGGGAAAAAAAATATGTCCAAACTCTGTAGTTTGTGCTAATAAATATTTCAGAAGGTAAAGTGCAGTTAAATTTTTTTACAAGGTTATTTCATTTTGCAAAATCGTTAACCAGAAGCAAAATATATGACTTCATCTAAATTAAAATTGGAGCCTGAAGAAATAGCAGCATAATTTATATACGTTCCAAACATCTCCACTTACAACTATTTATGTTATTTCCAACTGTCAAAATACTTTATACTAAATATATAGTTTGCCTTTCCTATAGTAACATTTGCATTTGTCTGGAAGGAAGTTTACACCTTTTGCATTGTAAGCAGCCTACGCTACCACTTATGTATGCACACAAAACGTCATATATTACAAAAATAAGTACATTAAAAGAGATGTGACATTTTCCTTTATACGTTAGTCTTGACTATACATGCTTACTGGTCCATTTTCTGCCATAACCATAATTAACCATCTGTGAATTAAACTCACAATATTGTGTGTTGTAGCAAGGCAAAGATTTTTCTATTTCAGCCACTGGTATCTTAGACCAGGGGTGCCCAACAGCCCAACAGCCCAACAGCCCAACAGCCCAACAGCCCAACAGCCCAGGTTTTAAGGATATCCCAGCTTCAGCTCAGGTGGCTCAATCAGTGGTTTTGATTGATTGAGCCACCTGTGCTGAAGCTGGGACTGATTGAGCCACCTGTGCTGAAGCAGGGCCTGATTAAGCCACCTGTGCTGAAGCTGGGATATCCTTGAGACCTGACCTTTTTGGGGGTCTTGAGGACTGGTGTTGAGCACCCCTGTATTAGATTACCTCTGTGGGGCTTATTGAAAAATCCCTGATGCGCCCAATTTGAACCGCAATCAGCCGGAAACCTCAGTTGAAGTCAATAAAAGTTTTCGAACGATCACGGTACGATGAGCGAAATCGGCATTATTGAATAAGCTCCATAGGCTGGGATTCATCAAGCCGCGATGCGGGGTTCACCCCCCCCCCCCTGATCCGGTGGTATTGAATTCAGTGGCAGGTACTGCCAGATTTGGGTGCGATACTCACATTGCACCTTGATGAGAGAGCTATGCCACCTTGAACCTAGCAGATATATGCGACACCAGGTTGTAAAGTCTATATTCTCTGAAGCTACTGTTTGGCCGGTATTAAGTCATTGGGGATTTTCATCTGAAAACAGCCTGCACGGCCACTTCTCAGTATATAGAATTTACCCAAAAGGTAAATATAACATTGCTTTAAGTCCCCCTTGTATCTGCTTGGAAGATGCATGCTGCTACCTTTCCACCTCAGACATGGCTGCATGAAACTGTAACGTTCTCTGCACTGCAAACAGACATATAACTGAATATTAACACTTCTGCACCCGCTGAACTAAACACCGTTGTCTGCATTTAATTGCAATAGAAAACTTTTGGACTTGTCGGAGTTTGAGCACATTAGTGTGTATGATCAACTTTCACATTTCAAAACATTTCCTGTCCTCTGAAAACTGCTCATGTGTCATGATCTGATCTAATTTTTCTCTCCCTGACTAAAAAGATGATTTTATTTGTCTGCAGGTATACAAATGATATGCATGGGATTTGTGATTGTGTGCGCGTTGGTGTTGACAGGGTCACTGAGATAGATATGCTGCTGCATGCCAGCTGATAACTGTGGTTGAGTTATCTTGTCAAAAACTATTTATACACTGAAAGATAACAAAAAGATCACCCAAACACTGATAAATTGCAGTGCAGTCTCTGGAAAAGGACATCTGATACACATGGATAGCTTTCTTTTCTGCTTCTGTCCTTACTAAAGAGAAAATCTCATTTCTTTCTTTTTCTTCTGCATCCTTCCCCCTGCATCGTCAATGAGACGAGCCCAACCTCACTGTTGATATGTTGGTGGGAAGAGAGATGTACTGGAGTGGATTAGGTAGCCAGAACAAAATATAAAGAATAATAGGTATATCGTGCTTTTCTTATATCGTGCTTTTCTCCCAATGGGACTCAAAGCGCTTCACAGTTACAAAAAGGGCAAAAGAAGAAAACATTTAAGGTTATAAAAGAGACCAAACACAAGGAAGGATACAATACAGGATGGGATGGTACTGTAGCTATTAATTGCCGGAGAGATTGTGGTTCGTTCATTAATTGCCTGGGTAAACTAGTAGGTCTTGAGCCTGTTTTTATAGATGTGATATATGTATATATACATAATACTGAGCTAAGTTATGGTGAGTAAAAAAAAGGGACAAAAACCCTCCACAGGAAAGCATATATATACATACATATACATACATATACATACATGCAGAAAGCTTACAATCTAATTTATAGCAGTGGGAAGAAAATAATCATGCTACAATTTATAAAAGGTACTGAGTAACTATTTCTATCCACTAAACATATATGTTTAGTGGATAGAAATAGTTACTCAGTACCTTTTATAAATTGTAGCATGATTATTTTCTTCCCACTGCTATAAATTAGATTGTAAGCTCCACAGGGCAGGGATTCATGCCTGCAAAATGTCTCTGTAAAGCGCTACGTAAAACTAGCAGCGCTATACAAGAGCAAACAATAATTAAAAAGAGTATTTGAGAAAAAGGCAGGCTTTTGGGTTTCCTGATGATGTGTCATTTAAGTATCCCTTTCAACCTGCTTACACAGGAGTTATCAGCCTCCTACACAAGCGTTTAGCAGATAGAATTCTTTGAGGATGTGTGTCATGTACATTACAGAGAAATGTAATCAAGGCAACGCCATAAAGAGTAGAACAACTTTAAACCTTATTATAAGGTTATTTGTGAAAAAGTTTGTTCCTGTTAATGTTTCCATTTTCTGCTAGTCTGTAGTCCAGTGGTTTCCAATCTTTTTTGCTTAAGGAACCCTATAATTATAATGTGAAATTCTATTGAACACAACCCTCTCTAATAGCGCTTCTGAGATCAAATACATTGTAAAGAACCCAAACCCTCTCTAATAGCGTGTCTGAGATCAGATGCATTGTAAGGAACCTCAACCCTCTCTAATAGCGCGTCTGAGATCAGATGCATTGTAAGGAACCCCAACCCTCTCTAATAGCGCGTCTGATATCAGATGCATTGTAAGGAACCTCAACCCTCTCTAATAGCGTGTCTGATATCAGATGCATTGTAAGGAACCCCAACCCTCTCTGATAGCGCGTCAGAGATCAGATGCAATATAAGGAACCCCAACCCTCTCTATTAGCGTGTCTGAGATCAGATGCACCGTAAACTCTTCTCTATTTGGTACAATTTTAAATGACCTGAAAATTGCAGGGAACCCTTTAGGGATACCCGGGGAACCCAAGGAACCCTGGTTGAAAAACACTGCTGTGGTCCTCTGCAGATGCATTCTGAATTCTCTTATTCCATGTAGTATCTACCAGGCCTATTTAACACCAGTCAGCCAAACGCCATTCGCTTATATAGCACTCTGTAAAATGTATGTTGGTTTTTAGAGCTGTAGTTAGACCAGAGGGAAGGCAACTCCAGTCCCCAAGGGCCACCAACAGGTCAGGTTTTCAGGATATCCCTGCTTCTGCACAGATGGCTCAATCAGTGGCTCAGTCAAAGGCAGCCACTGATTGAGCCACCTGTGCTGAAGCAGGGCTGAGGACTGGAGTTTCCCACCCCCGAGGCTACATTTTAATCCATATTAATTTGCTTTCATTGTTTTCTTTCAAATATCTGCAAAATCTCAGAATCCGCACCTGACCTCACTTTTTTGTTGCCACTGAAAGCCAATTAAACAAATAGTTTCCATATCTCTCACACCTTCACTCACTCTCTTGTCATGCCTTGCAAAGAAAATGATGCTAAGACTTCCTACAGAGAAAAGTCAAGGCACAAAATATATACAAGTGCCTCTCATTGTAAATACATATCTTTAGACGCTTTAAAATCCAAGATAGTGTTTATCATCTCTCCCATTACTTTACTGAACATGTCCAGTGCTGCTAATCTCTCCTCATAGCATCCATATGACAGCCACTCTATCACTTTAATTGCTCTGTGATTCTCCTTAAAGCAGCAGTCCGTGCTGCCGTTTTTTTATTTTATTTTTCCTTTAATACTGTATGTGCATCAATACAATCCACACAATGATAAGTAATTAGCTAAATTGCTGATCAATCCATTCTCCTTTGATCGATTGGTGAAGATTCGGCTCGGGGGTTCACTAAATGGCTGTCAGTGCAGCAGAAGAGGACCAAAGATACCAAGTTCTGTGGGGAAGATCATGTGACCAGGCAGTCACTAGTGCACTGCTAGAGAGCGGGCAGGGCTCATAAAGGGGTGTGCCAGAGCCTGTTTCAGAACAGGAAGGGAATGTGACTTTGTAAATGGTTGCTATAGAAACAAAAATGCTTGTTACATTAAGAAAGTATGTTGTATAGGCCGCACTACCTAATGTATTAAATATATTAGGAATATAAGTACGTGGTGGATGCTGGGGAACAACGAAGAGACCCCTAATCTCTCCTAAGGACATATAGAACACAAAAAGTGTTCCCCGTACTCCGAATAAATACAAAAGAATCAATGATACTTGAAATGCTGATATGTATTAATGAGCAAAAGTGAAGAACATGAATTGACAGTGTGCAAAAAACCGCAAATCCCATAAAATGATGTCTCACCGCACCCACTTCCTTCCCTGATAGGGATTTCTTTATCATATCCCTCACTTTTTAGTGTTTTTTTTCCCCCTTCCCTCACCCTCCTGTTCACTTTATGTGATTTGCGTTTTTTTGCACACTGTCAATTCATGTTCTTCACTTTTGCTCATTAGTACATATCAGCATTTCAGGTATCATTGATTCTTTTGTATTAATTCGGAGTGCGGGGAACGCTTGTTACATTAAGATACATTAAAAAAATGTGATTCAGAGTTGTTTAAAAAAAATGCTACTAGTATTTTCTCATAGTACAGAACTGATTTATATTTAAAAAAAGCACACGTGGGATATTGCTTGGTCTGCAGCTTTAAGCAAAGCATAGAGACAGTAAAGTACATAGTACAAAGGACACATCCTATTGAAGCAACATATGCTGCTCATTACTTGTTCCCTCTTCTTACACGCTAATACAATGGCCCAGATACATCAAGCAGTGGTAATGAAAAATGGAGATGTTATCTATGTTAACTATCATGCAACTTGACTCAAAATTTACTAATTTTTGGAGATAACATATCCATTTTTCCTTACCACTGCTTGATGTATCTGGGCCATTGTACTATAAAGTGAATCAGGGTATGGGCAATCTATTCCTACTATATTTTTAGAGAACAGTGGGGCCCACTAAACAATAATTATAGGGGATGATCCTATAAAATCATCATCAAGGGGCACGTCCAAGGCAGAGTGGGAGGCGTGAGTTTTCACTCCAGACTCGTCAACTCAGTTGGGCTGTTACTAATTGCTCAGGAGTTGCATGTATGCTAGCAACAGCTGCACATATCCTAGTAGAGGGAGTCCTCGCTATCCAACGTTTCACTTTACAACGAATGGCATATCCAACGCTACCCAATGGACTGTTTTTCGACACCGGAATGCTTTATCCAATGCCTGAATGTGTTATCCGACGCTCACCGCCACTGATTAAGATGGGACTCACTTTACAACGGTTTCACCATCCAACGCTACTTCCAGAACGGATTCCGTTGGATAACCGAGACCTGCCTGTGTAGTGCAAATACAAATGTAACCCCTTCTGTGCTGGAGAGGAACAAAACATAGCAAATATGTTGCTCTTCCATCCAACATTTGAGTGTAGAGTATAGTGCATTCTGAGCAATAAAACGATCCAGTAACTAGGTAATGATTATACATACATTTCATCATTTGTAGATTCTTGTCACTCTTTAAGTGAGATTTTACTCATCTTTACCAAGCTTATGCAATAAGGCATTTGTATTCCAGAATGCACAAGTCCCCCATTTTTCATTACGGCTTTAAATGTATAAGATTCATGATCAAATTCAATTTCCACCATCATGGAAAGTAAATATTTACATTTTTCATAATGGCTTTCTTGCAGCATATAAAATGTTAGAGGAAAGATTGTTTCTCACAATATAGATAAGATCCATGTCTATTTTCTGTATATTTCAGATGTCGGCACACTTCCACCGATGCATGGCGGTGACTACAATCAAAAACTGGTGGAAGCCAGCACACAGTTTAAAAAGATGCAAGGAAAGGGGACGATCGATGTCTGGTGGCTGTTTGATGATGGAGGTAAGAAACGCAAATGTGCACCTGACGACAAAACACGATCTGTGACTTACGTGAAAGCGAGAGGTAACTCTCAATGTATTACTTCCGGGTAAAACATTTTTATAAATAAGTAAATACAGTTGTGAAATGGAAAGAATTAATATCACAGGGCATATGCAAGCAAATTAATCCACAGTGTTAATATACTGTATATAAACATTACAATGCAAAATATATTGAATGTAATAATCCAGAGTAAAGGAATAGCTTCATCTCCATAAATTATAGAACTTATTTCACACACACTATATATATATATATATATATATATATATACACACCCCACACACACACACACACACACACACACACACACACACAGTATATATAGTATAGTATATATAGTATAGCATGTAGCATGCATCCCAGAGGTGCCCCGGGTACTGTCTCTCCAGGTTGAACAATATGGAGGTTTAAACTTCCGTGTTATGCGGCCAATAGGAAGCCGCAACATCATCCATCGTAGCTTCCTATTAGTCTGCGTTGAACTTCCATGAGATACCAGCAGCACCTTTAGCGGTATGTATCTCAGGAAACAGGGGGTCCGCGGAGCTCATACATATATATGTGTGTGTGTGTGTGTATGTATATATACAGGCAGTCCTTGTTTTGCAACGAATGGCTTATCCAACGCTATGAAGGGTAGAAATCATCAAGAAGCGCAAATCATGTGGAAAGTAAAAGAAGACAACAAACTTATGGTGCAGTATTGTGTGAATTCAGTGTGTAAATGGCACGGTAAGTGTTCAGAATACTCAAAACGTGAGAGGTAGTAGGCATATAAAGGTATCTTAACCATGGGATGAAGCCAGGTGTTAGGATAGGAACCGCGCTGATGATCAGGTACACTGTAGCGATCAGGTACACTTTAACCAGGGGCCCTTTAGGAATAAATTGAACGGACATAGTGCAGACTGTACATAGGATATTATAAAAGCAAGCAAAATCCAATCAACTCACATGGTGATGGAAAATAACAGGCGTATAGATCAAGTGTGGATCTCTGCAACCGGAAGAGTGGTGTCTCGACTGTTCCTCTGTTCTGGGTTGCGTGTCACGGATGCGTCTCACCGCGGACCGGAAGTGACGTCATCCGCTTCCAGAGGCTCCGTTTTCGTCTTAGGGCATCTACTCACGTGAAACGCGTAGAGTGATGCCCTAAACGAAAACCGGAGCCTCGGAAGCGGATGAGTCATTCGGTCCTGCGGTGGTGAGACGCATCCGTGACACGCATACCAGAACAGAGGAACGTCGAGACACCACTCTTCCGGTCTTGCAGAGATCCACACTGTGATCTATACGCCCTGTTTATTTCCATCACCATGTGAGTTGATTGGATTTTGCTGTTTATAAATATCCTATGTACAGTCTGCACATGTCCGGTTTCAATTTATTCCTAAAGGGCCCCTGGTTAAAGTGTACCTGATCGTACAGTGTACCTGATCATCAGCGCGGTTCCTATCCTAACACCTGGTTCATCCATGGGTTAAAGATACCTTTATATGCTACTTACCTCTCACGTTTGTGAGTATTCTGAAACTTAACCGTGCCATTTACCACATGAATTCACACAATACTGCACCATAAGTGTTGGTCTTCTTTATTTCACATGATTTGCGCTTCTTGATGATCTTACCCTTCATTGTCCACGAGGATTGAAAGAGCAGTCTGCCTCAGGTCACAGCGGCAATATCACACGTGGTTGTATAAGTATCACATTTAATTACCTTATTTTAGTTATTACACTGTGGGTTTATTTGATGTTTATTTAAACCATATACACTGAGCGCCATTAATTGATAAGTTTTTTGTACACATTTTATCCAACGCTATGCAATGCATACCTATATTCATTTTTACAACGCCAAAACGGCTTATCCAAAGCTCTCACGACGCTTTGCAAAGTTGTTTATGTGTATATAATATATATATATATTATACTATATAATATATTATTTATATTATATATTATGTTATATTATATAATACAGTATATAATTTATGTGTGTGCTGCATATCTTATTGTCTGCGTAAAATATTTTGTGTATTTTAGCATAAAAAATGCCTTCAGGAACGGAACCTTTCATTTAAAGTGTTCCTATGGGAAAACGTGTTTCGCTTTACAACGTTTCGCTATCCAACGCCATTTTGAGTAACGCATTGTGTCGGATAACCGAGGACTGCCTGTATATATATATATACACACAAAAAGAGGCACTGCTATGTGTTAGAGACTGGTATTTTAGGAGACGATTGAAATAGCAGTAAAAATCTACATTGTACTAATTTGTTGCTAGGCCTTAGGAGATCCACAAAATGCAATTTGGAAACTGTTTGTCGAATAATTTAAGAAAAGCACATTAGCTCTTCGTAGCTTTTTAATATTCAGCAAGTCACTTCAGCACTGAGCTGTTTGAAGAGGGGCTGTTGCTAAACATGTGTTCCAATATAACTAGGAAAGCAGGACTCCAGTCTCTGAAGCTTGTCATGTATTTATTCTGTGAAGCGTTAGCTTTACAGCGGATGTAAGAACAATATGCACAAAACGACTGTCTAGCACCCTGGGGTGGCCAACTCCAGTCCTCAAGAACCCCCAACATGCCAGGTTTTAAGGATGTCCCAGCTTCAGCACAGATGGCTGAACCAGTCCAAGCTTCAGCACAGGTGGCTCAAAGTCTGAGCCACTGATTGAGCCACCTGTGCTGAAGCAGGAATATCCCTAAAACCTGGCCTGTTGGTGGCCCTTGAGGACCGGAGTTTAGCAGATGCAGATATATATATATATATATATATATATTTTTTAACATGCATAGCGTGGTCATGTTGCTTAGTCTCCCGTTAAAATATAAATGACAGCTGATGGCTGAAGTTTCACAAAACATATTTGCATTTCACAGGTCTGACCCTTCTTATTCCACATATTCTGACCATTAGAAAAAAGTGGAAGGATTGCAAACTCCGAATATTTATTGGAGGAAAACTGAACCGTCTTGATGATGACAAGCTGATGTAACTATTGCATGTATTATGTTGAAATGGCTTTCATTTTTGTTCCAAGTGTAGACATTTTTCTACTTGTAGCCAGCAAAGAGGAATTGCTATTGTCAAGTAATACAGTATATGGGATTGTACATAAGGGCTCGCTCAGACGGGCTGCTACGGCAGCATGCTAGCGTTCGCGCCCCTGCCGCGTGCTCCTGCATCACAGCGATCTGTGCTCAAACAGCAGGAGCCAGATCGCGGCGTTTGGGGGCATGGCGGGGGCATGTAACGAACGCGTCACGGAGCTGGTTCGCCTCTATTGGCTAAACCAGCTCGCGTCAAACGACTGTAGCCCCAAATTACAAACTCCCATCGCACAACCCAAATTTGCGACGGACGTGCGCGCGCACGCCGCATCGCCTGCTGTCTGAGCTCAGCCTCAGTCAGAACTTTCAACTGAGAGAAGTCGGATTTGCAGCTGAAAAAAAGATGGCCATGTTCTTTCTCTAATTGCAAGAGCAATGTGTTTTTGTGACCTGAACAATTATAATGTAAATGTTTGTCAGAGTTTAAAGTTCTGACTCTTAAGCCGCTGGTATGGTCAGCGCTTAGCCGCTGACCCGCGCTCACGCTTGTCAGTAAGCCCCTGCCGCCGCAATGACAGCGGCTTTAGCAGGGGCTCGCGCACAATTCCCGAGCAGACAGAAATTTTCAAATTTCAGCGCTGAGGGGAGCAGAGGGCCGGTCACGTGAGCGGTTCGCCCAATGAGGCCAACCAGCTCCGTGACGTCACTGGCCTGCCCATAGACACGCCCCCGGACAGCGCGCGTTGTAAGGCCAGGGAAAGCACCCGCTTTCCCTCAGCCTCCGCGCGCCTCCGCACGGCTGCACTCTCTATGGACTCAGCCTTACAGTTACACATTACACACTTTGAGATGGTTTTAATCATACTTGTGTACTTGAAGTAAAGGTGTGTGTTGTGTGTTCAGTCTAGCATCATTTTGTAGCTCCTAGTCTTATTGTTTACTTAATCCTTTATTTAAAGCACCCCAACATAATCCGTAGTGCAGTACAATAGACTTGGAGGATGAAAACTTTTCCAAACAATTTCTGAACAACCATAACTTGTAAAGAGAAATTCAGATGTAACTTGGTACAGCAGAATACTGTTAAAAAGCATTAAAGAATTTAAAAAGCAAGAAAAAAAGTAGACTGCCAGAAAACAATAAAAATTTAAAAAAAAATGGAGAAAATCAATTTATTCAAAATTGATAGTGTTATGGTGGAAGATAAAATTGAAAACTAGAGTTTTCTGTCATGATTATTTAGAAATATGGTAGAGGAATCCAATGTTGGAAAAAACGGAGCACAGCAGACAAAAACGGGGCTAAGCACAGGCCAATGTGGTTAAAAACAATTTATTAGGAAAAGGGTGACAGCATGGGGGGGGGGGGGTATGGAGGAGTACCTCTTAGAGGAGTATAAGAGGTACTCCTCCATGCTGTCCTCCATGCTGCCACCCGTTTTCTAATAAATTGATTTTAACCACTTTGGCCTGTGCTTAGCCCCCGTTGTTGTCTGCTGTGCTCTGTTTTTTCCTACATTGGATTCCTCTACTGCACCATACAGCCGAAAGCACGCTCCAGAGGAGAAACCACGCAGTGAGTAGTTTAACAGGTAATTTCTTCAATCGGCACTATCACAGATTAACTAATAGTCATAGAGATGTATATCTTACTACAGTATTTGTTTTGAAACCTGAAAGTAAGATGCAGTCCAGGCTTGTTGTCCATGGCTGGATTGAGAGAACTTAAGATGAAACTATGTTTCTCACTGCCAATGTAAATGACCTTCTTGGCCCATCGAAACATTCTATATAATATGTACAGCCAATAGTGCAACACTGAGTGAGGATAAGGCAACAGGATTTTGATAAGTGCCTTTCTCTGTTCCAAGAAGGGTGTATCCTAAGACAGGGTTTCCCAAGTTCGGTCATCGAGGGCAGCCAATCAACCAGGTTCTAACGATTTTTCTAATTTACAATGAAAAGAGCTGCTCCTTCTACTTGTATTTTATAGCCACCATTTTTATAGAGGATGGGAACTGGGGGTCCCTCTGACCCAAACATCACTATTTTCAGCTCCAAGGACCCCTGAGTTCCAGAGATAAAGTTACCAGGGTTAAATTTCCCTTAGGGGGAACAACAAAATGGCTGCCAAATCTCTGGCCAATAGGAAGCTGCAACATCATCGGTTGTGGCTACTTATTGGATGGCCATTTAAATCCCCGTTAACAACCAGGAAGTAAAATCAAGGGGTCCCAGGAGTGCGGTTCAGCTCTGGAGGACCTCCGGTTCCAATCTGGTTAAAAAAAAAAAAAAAATGGAGGTTACTTAGCGTGGATTGGTCAAATGCTAAATTATACAATGCCAGCATGTTTAACCTGATTTGTAAATAGCTATCATAATATTTAACATATGTACCACCAGAATGTCATCCAGTTTACTACCCTTGCTCTGGCAAGGAAATGGGGTAATAATACTGCACCGACACACTTTATTCGAGCAAATACCCAGTATGTACCTGGCAGATACCTGGAATGCGCCGCTCCTCACCTCTGACAAGCCCCGTTGCGTTTGCCTTCCCAGCCTGGGTTCATGCCTGGCTGACGGGCGGCTGATCTGTTAAATGATAATGATTAGGATTTAATAGGCTGCAATGCTTCGCGTGTCTACCAGATGGCATAAATTCATGAATTGTAATGCAGTATATATATATATACTGTGCAGTATTGCAGCCAGCGGGAATAAAATGCTTCAATCCCTGCTAGGAAAATACCTCAATGCACTTGGGCAGAAAACAGTCACAAACCTCAATACACCCGGGTATACCCGAATTCGTGGGACTAGCCGAACTCGAATAAAGTGTGTCGCCAGTGTATGCCTTTTCGTGTGTTTGGTACAAGAGTAGGTGCACATCAATTATTCAACAATGTATATAGCATCTCCTGGCATTTTCCGAACCGTTTTTTCTCTGTTGTAAGGTCAATATTAAAAGTGTCAGCGTATTTATTTTTTTATTATCTTCCTAGGATGGCTTCGCTTTTGAGCAAATTCCGCATTAAATTTGCAGATATTCATATTATTGGAGACATTAATTCAAAGCCAAGCAAAGAAAGGTATGAAGCATTGCAGTTATTTGATATATGTGTAGTCACACAGCTTCTAATAAAAATTTTAATGGACTTCTTGTCTTATAATTGTCCTATTGCTGTGATTTTAATACTGTTGTATTTAAACATACTAATTCTTTGGTTCAAGGGAGAATATAAGTAAGGCGTGCATATAAACACGCGTAAGAATGGATAATTTCCTCATTAAAACAACACTGCATGTTTCATTATCAATTAACAATTTACTTGAAGAAAGTTTGACTCACTTACTAAAAAATACTTCCATCTTCCTGCCAGACAGAGTCTGTAATTTTGCATAGATAAGTCAAAGAGGTTTGAGGTCTAATTGTCAGGCTATAATGGATTTGCCAATCATGTTCTGTCTGTTGATAGCGTTTTCCACTATCTCTTGCCAATATAAGCGTGTCTCTGGAATAAAACTAAGCCTGTATTCAGTATGCCGTGATGCAGTCAGCTCCATCCTCAACACGCTGTGGAAGATGTCAGCACCCTGAAAATATTGGAGTGAAACCCTCCCAGAGCAAGGGAAAGATGGCTTCAAAGCATATTGAATAGGGGGGCATCTGTGCCTATCCCGGTAACTTTTGACTGGGAAGATACAATGGGGAGGGCAAAGCAATGGCAACAGGATGATAGGCTGAAATCAAAACAAATGGAATACGGGGTGGTACGAGTGCATGTGTTTATTTAAAGAAACCCTCCAGTTGAAGAAGCTAAAATACATCCTAGATTTTGGAAACCGTGGAAGAAAAAGTTTGGTGAACCCAGCGGTAATCACATTCTGTTGTAAGTTTAAAAAATAAATAAAAAATAAATGATGAGTGGAGTTTCCAGCTAATCAGTACATGGTACGGTCAACGGCAGAATACTTTTGGTAACCACTTCACAGGTGCACCTCGCTGAACATATTCCACCTACAGTATAATATACTTGACCAAAGTCTCTGGGTGGACTGAAGCATTGCTAGACTAAACTGCACAATTATACATACTGTATATCTTTATTTTCTGACTAACTTCTTGATTAACTTGGCACAGGTGCTGTTTCGGATATAATTTTAAAGAATATAGAACTTCATTTAGGGAGGAACGTTCATTACATTTGCTGCTTGAGAGCTCTTGGATTCTGCACAAGAGGTATTTAACAGACCATTTGTCATTGTTGTTTGAGCTGGAAATTTTTTGAAGAGATGATTGAACCTTACCGGATCCACGAAAGCTCCAAAGATGTACCAACTGCAGAGAAAATACGAAGCGAAAACCCATGGAAAATAACAGATTCTGAGCTGGAGATGTTCAAAGAAAAGGTAAATCGCTTTTACCAGTAACAACATTATGGAGCATTTTGTGATAATGTAGGGCCTGCATCTTAAAGGCTTCTTCCTGCTCAGTAACCAACAAGGCTAATGCAGTATGTTAATACATACTTAATACTTTATTCGTAATTACTAATAAAGTATTAACTTATTCACTACTCACTTACTGCAACTGCCATTGGGGGTATTGGAGTGCTGACCCATCTGTGATAGTTTTCTTCTTGTTGCTATAATTACAATTTATTCCAGGTAGCACCTAAATATACACACATTGTTTACATAAGCTGAGCAATGGTTCCCCTCCCCATTTACCCTTATATATATAGATCTAATGCAGTATGTGCAACATTTAGGATGTCCTCTGATAATACTAGACATGTCAACATATTTATCTACTGTGTAGGACAGGGTGTGGCCAACTCCAGTCCTCAAGGGCCACCAACAGGTCAGCTTTTCAGGATATCCCTGCTTCAGCACAGGTGGCCCAATCAGTCGCTCAGTCGTTGACTGAGGACTGGAGTTGGCCACCCCTGGAGTAGGAGGTACAGCTTCTTGATGGGATGGAAAGCATAAAACATCTAAATATAACAATTGAAAGATAAGGGCCACGGGGTCCACCTAGGCTTCCCATTTCCCCAAATACTCTACTTGTACATCTAATTTGTCATTCAAAGTCTCCCCAACAAGTATGAATTAAGTGATAACACTTTTTTAACCTAGTTAAGAGAATGAGGCATACAGTATACAATGCAGCTACAAGGTGACCCATTTGCCATCCTTGTTGTATTTGGTAGAATGTTCACTATCTGTCAGAGAGGAAAATATTTGGTTTGATTTATTCCAATACATATTATTTCTTCACAGAGTTACCGCCAAGTCAGACTGAATGAACTTTTACAAGAGCACTCCCGGTCTGCTAACCTCATTGTTCTGTAAGTTTCACTTTACCGTTCATCGTGTTATATATGCCATAATCATTACAATTACAAACGACCACGCTGATAGCATCAATATTGGTGCTTTTGGAAGACCCCCAACGCCAAACACGTCAAAGCTGACACTAGGTGGGGAAAACAGAATGTCAACTGTTAGTTGTCCAATTACAGAGTCTGCAATCCTTCCTATTCATGGGTACAAGTGAGAAAATAGACCATGGGGACAAAGGTGTATACTGCAATTTCCCTATGGTATGATATTGAAGAAGATACTGTAAATATTGCTACCCAATTTCAACACCAAGGACCTCCTGGCTGTAGTGCAGCTATTATTCGTTTGTTGACTGACATTTTGATACTTAGAAGTTGGTGGGCAATACGATTAGACTGGGCCAATCTAGGAAGACACAAACCATAGTAGACAAGAAAAGAAACAATTGGAAAAAGGTTACACAACAATATATACATAGAAAAACATACAATATGCCTCTTGATGCTCGATTGGTCAATATATATCCTTAGGTATAAGATCTCACTAAAATGATCCATAGGTATAATTAGCATAGTACAATCACAAATGCTGCTTTTTGTACGTAGTGGCTTTGGGATACCAGCACATATCCATATTGTGAGTTGCGATACCAACACTAGATATTCATGATTTATTTTTAATAATATGCTGTTTGATTTGTGATTGACAGAAGCCTTCCAGTTGCAAGAAAGAAGACTGTTTCTGATCACCTGTATATGGCGTGGCTAGAAATTCTTTCCAAGAATCTCCCTCCTGTGTTAATGGTTAGAGGAAATCACAAGAACGTACTAACCTTCTACTCCTAAGGCAGAACATTCTACACTTTCCCTAAAACTGTTTTTGAGAGTTACAATTTAGACGAATTTAACATGTAATGGTCATAATTAAAAAGTTTTCTGTTAATATACAAGTATAAGAGTTATATACAAATGCACATCAGTACTATTGCGGATGTATGCAAATTATTTGGTTAAATGTAAATGTCATATTTTTATCAATAATTGAGAATTCAGAAGAAAATTCCAATTACTGCAGAGTTTATTGCAATAATCAACAGATAAAACGAAAATAAAATCTGGTTTCCATGGCAAAAGTTAATTGTGAATTTAATATATTATTATTATTATTAGAATAATTAATGCAATAATGTAATACCTTTGCTTTATTCGAATGAGCATCTTCAAGATCTACTGTGAATTGTATTTTGTACTTTGGGATTCTCCGTTTTCATAAACTCTATAACTTCTATAAATGTTCTTTCTTACGGAAATCTTTGTTGATTGACAGTAAATACTTTCTTTTTGAAATATGTATAAAGACAAATAAATATATTTAAGGAACTTATTTTGTTAAGTCCATTATTACTTCTTTAAAATAATACATGGAGTTCTTCTCATTGCAGTTTTTGTTTTTTTCCACAATTCTTTTGGGTATATTTGGGACTTTGTTGCAGCAGCAATGTCAATGCCATTGAAGCATATGAACCCAGTTTAAGGCTGCGGTCCCAGTGTGCACTGCAGCATGCACGCCCGGGGGGGTGCGGGCATGCACAGTGCTTCACCGCAATCTGCGGTTTTGGGAGAGATGGCGACGGGAGGGGGCGTGGCGGGGGTTTTGCATGGGCGTGGCCATGACCTCACACGGCTGGTTCGCCCTCATTGGCTGAGCCGCCGGCAGGGGCGTGGCCACGCCTCCGTCACAAGTTCCAAATACAATTTTTTTGTATTTGAGAAAACCTGTCGTACAGCGCGGCTCCCACATGCGCGCCGAGGTAGGTACTGGGCCCGCTCTGATTGGGGGGCGGTGCTTGTGCGCACAAGAACGCACTGGGACCATAGCCGAAATCTTGTTTCAGCTCATTGTGACCTTGGGCATGTCACTTTTAAGCTCTACAGCAGAGGTAGGCAACTCGGGTCCTCAAGGGCCACCAACAGGTCAGGTTTTCAGGATATTTCTGCTTCCGCATAGGTACTGAAGCTGAGATAGATTGCGCCACCTGTGCTGAAGCTGGGACTGATTGAGCCACCTGTGCTGAAGCAGGGATATCCTGAAAACCTGACCTGTTGGTGGCCCTTGAGGACTGGAGTTGCCCACCCCTGCTCTACAAAGAGGGCCTGTGCCTGCAAAATTATATGTACAGCACTTTGTACACTGTCAGCGCATTATACAAACAATATTGTTTAATTTCAAGTTCTTCATCTATATTACTGTGCAATGCCACTGTTGTTGTTTTGCATTGCATTTAAAAAATCAATAATCATATTAAAAAAATCAATAGGCATATTAAAAAAATAGAATCGGCGATCTGTCAGGGATACAGAAAAAAATGAGCAGATTAAAGAACAATATAGAAATTGCAATTAGCGAAGCTTAGTCATTCCAGTAATGCAGTCAATAATGTAAATTACATTGGGGGCTGCACATTGGTAATTCTTTCACAACTCTTGCCTTTCCTGTTGATTTGAAGTAGTCCTAGGAATAAGGATAATACATTGTCATCTACCATACTTCTGCTGTCAAGCCACAGCATGCGCCGAGATAATAAACTGTGTGGGCACGCTCGCAATTACTGCATAGAATCCGGTCACTCGGTCGGATGACCACTTGGGCAATCCAAAAATGTGATGTATGTATATCTTTATTTATGTAGCGCCATCCGTATGCATAGCGCGTCACAGCAGTAATGCACGTGACATAATAATATAACACATAGTGGGAATAAGCGCCTCAGACATAAAGGTAACATTAGGAAAAGGATTTCCTGTCCCGAAGAGCTTACAGTCTAAGTGGTAAGTAGGAAAAATTTACAGAGACAGTAGGAGAGTGTTCTGGTCAGTGCGTCTGCAAGGGACCAAGGTCAGTGCGTACGAGGTGTATGGTATCAGCCAGCAGGACTACCCCTGTGCTTTGTTAAGGCGATGGGTCTTCAAGGTGAAGAGAGGGGGTGCCATTCGGATGTTGAGGGGAAGGGCATCTAGAGGTGCGGGGCAGTGAGCGAGAGGATTTCGACGGCAGAGGGCTTTAGGCCGAGGCCATGCTAGGCGCGCACGCCTGCAACAGAGGCGATTTGTGGCCATGGGGGAGGCGTGGCGGAGGTGTGGCCGTGACGTCACGGAGCTGGCCCGCACCCATTTGGCGGAACCACTCACGTGAACCTGCCGTCATGCGACAAAATGAAATTATTTGGTTGCATGAAAAATCGACTGCGTCGTCGCCCTGATGCACTCTATGGCATATTACATGAGCCGAGTGCTTTCTCCTGTATTTCGGTATAATACAGGCATACCCCGGTTTAAGGACACTCACTTTAAGTACACTCGCGAGTAAGGACATATCTCCCAATAGGCAAATGGCAGCTCACGCATGCGCCTGTCAGCACGTCCTGAATAGCAATACCGGCTCCCTACCTGTACCGAAGCTGTGCGCAAGCGGGGAGACTATAGAGCCTGTTACAAACGCGTTATTTACATCAGTTATGCACGTATATAACGATTGCACTACAGTACATGCATCGATAAGTGGGAAAAAGGTAGTGCTTCACTTTAAGTACATTTTCGCTTTACATACATGCTCCGGTCCCATTGCGTATGTTAATGCGGGGTATGCCTGTAAGCTCCACTGTGGAATTTCTTTTTAAAGGTAGTTTCATTACAGCTATAGTGCTTGAAGAAACAGAAAAACAAATCAAAGCCATGTAACAAATATACGGAAAAGTGTAGATTATCAGGAAGCGCAAACATGTAAAAAACAGAAAGATATTCTGATGGTGCAGTATTGTAAAAACAACAATGTGAAGGATAAGATATCAGGTCTATATGTAGAATACTCACAAACGTGAGATGTATAGTTGACACGTAAAGGTATCTTTAGGTGATGCTCTGCCAGCAATGTGGTCAGGATACAAATCGTCACCATAAGAGTGTACACTCCAGTGGACCTTAGTATAGCCATGCATAATAATGGTATATTACTTTCCTCTCTGTTGGCAGTAAGTCCTGGTAAGTACAGGTATGCCAGCAGTAGTTATGGAGGTTTTCCCTCACACCATGGTGAGGTGCCCTATGTATGGAGGGGAGTGGCTGTATGTTCTGAGTCCCTGGATAGTGACATCAGGGATGCGCCTGCCTCCTGAAGTATATAAAGCACAACACAGTTAGTTAGTTGTGTTCCAGCAGCTGTGAAGTTGTATTTTCCTGCATAAGGGATTGTAGGAACACTTTGTGACCCTAGTGCAGTAACTAGCGGTCCAGGTTGACCAATCGGCCTGTCTAAGCCACTCTGTGTCCAGGGACCTGGCACAGAGAGGATCTCCCTAGGAGAAGAGGGAATCCCACTTCAATTTGGGAGGGCGTACCTGGCAAAGGGACAGCATGGAGAGATGTGCGGCTAGAGCCGGCAGCTGCATGGGGCAGTCTGCTACATCCCAAACTACAATAAAGATGGCTTTGTTAACGAAAACCCCACTGTGTGAGTGTGAAATTACTCAACAGTGGCAGGCACCACCAAGAAGGAGTTCCTCACCAGGACCATCTCCCTGCGGAAGCATAGACCCTGATGAGGTGGAGGCGCTGCACATGATGTAAGTTGAACTCGCATCCACTACCTCAGCTACCTGTCCTGATGACATCCCCTAATACCATCACGCGGGAGACTCAGGAGTCCTCTTGCCTACTGGTGCACCACCAAACACTAACACGTAATGGGGGTTGGTTATTAGAGTACCCGGGCCAATGTGAGGTTGGGGGGGGGGGGGGGAAACCCGTTACATTAGTATAAAATAAAATCGGACATAGTGCAGACTGTATATAGTATTTATAAAAGGTAAACAAAATCCAATACACTCACATGATGGAAAGTGTAAAAAAGCATTTAGATCTCACACAGTGGATCTCGGCAGCAGGATGAATGGTTTCTCTGCTTTCCCTCTGGTATGGCGTGCGTGTCACGGATGCGTCTCACCGATACCGGAAGTGACGTCATCCGCTTCCAGAGGTTCCGGCCAGTTGGTCAACGTCACTCTACGCATTTCACCTTCTTTGTCAATCTTCTCTAACTTTTTTCACTTGGTTGCGCTTATAGTGTCGGTGTCGGCGTCATCGCGTCAAAACAAATGCATTGTCGGCGTCGTCGGCGCTTATAGTGCACGCGGCGGCAACGACACGACCAAGCGACAGCGCTACCAAAAATCTGGTAGTCAGTTATTTGATTTTTTCGGCAACGGTCCCCCCTTGTGGCCAATCACAGAGCTTCTCCGTCCCTCTGCCTTCCCCTTTTATGACGTCACTGGCCTTGTAGCCAGCGACGTCGCCTAAACTTGAATTACAACTATTGCAATGGCGACGGGTTACGTCATCGGTCGCGTCACCGGCACTATAAATAAGCGCAGCCTTACCCAGGACATACTTGAAAACGAGAGGTAACGCTCAATGTATTATTTCTTGGGTTGCCAGGTGTCCAGTATTGAACCGGACTGTCCTGTATTTGGACACTCTGTCCGGTCAAAAATTAGAGATAATACTGGACATGTATTTGTCCAGTATTACCTCTCCGGACATTGTGACCTAACCGCTTTTGGGGGGCCGCTGGATTTCCCCTAAGCAGGGAGAGAGCAGGGCTGTTGCAGGAGGAGGTGTCAGGAACCTGAAGGTGGGGCCAAGGAGAGGAGGAAACAGCATGGAAAGGTGAGAGGGGTGTGTGTGTCGAGCACATTGCACCTTTCACCATTGTGTCTAGTATTTTTGGAGTATCCACCTGGCAACCCTAATTACTTCCTCGTAAAACATTTTATAAATAAATAAATCTCAAAATTGATTAGGCAACGATCATTAAAAAAAAAAAAAAAACTTTGCAAGCACCTGCTCATCATGAAAAACTTAGTTTAAACTGATTTAAGAATATGTATCTGATCTTTTTTTTTTTTACACTACAATTATCATCACTATTGGTTTACTTTGGCTATTGAATGGACCGTACTTTTTAATGCTGCATTTACTTTGCATTGGGAATAGGCAACAACAAAAAAAACCAATGATTAAATTATAATTGTATTTATTGCCTATATAATGAATTCCCCCCTAAATGACAAGGAGAAACATACAAGGCCAACATGTGAAAATAGTTTTCAGGGAGATATAGGGAAATTGTGGAGATTTTTTTTTGCATGGTCTACTCTAATGTATTGGTATGTATAAGGTAATGTATTGGTATGTATAAGTATAAAAACGGTAAAAAAAATAAATTATAATAATAATATGTGCATTTTGAAGGAGTGTTATAAAAAGCGAGACATTGCATATATAAGACTTCAGGCACAGCCGCACAACTGATCACAGCCGTGATGGCGACTCCCTTCTTTCTCAGAGGCCGAGGGCTCTTCCATTGCCACCTCAGCACATACAAAACGCGGCCATGTCTTCCCGGGCACACACGGGCATATGCCAAAGAAGGTAACACCACGTTTGGATAATATTTACTAGGGCGAGGGAAATGGCGCCAGTGCACAGAGCAGACACGGCGGGAACTAGGGTGATCTGTGCGAGTTGGTTCCCCCCCAACCCTGACACAGCAGACATGTTGTGTCCCTTCTCTCAGCTGAGGTGGTTGGTTCGCTCTTGACACATACAACTGCGCCATTAATAATCCTGTCAGTGTGCGCAAACATGGCGGCCTCAGCACTGGTCTGGAGGAGAATAGGGGGTGGGGGGGACAGATTGAGAAACCAGAGATTTAGCCAAATAAAAAAAGGTATTACACATGGGTAAGAATGGATGATTTATTACAGGTTTCATTAACGATGCAAGCCTCGTCTCTCTGTGAGGGGGGTGCGGACCGGCATTTTAATTTTTTGGTAGTGCTGGGGTTAAAACAATATTTAGACAGCCTCCTTTCGGATTTAGAAGAGACATCCTGTCTTGTATGTTTCCGGACCGAAAGGGGGGTTAACGTCATATTCCTTCTGTGTTTGTGTTCAACTAATAGTCTGACTCTTTATGTGCTGCTGTGTGACGCGCCGTACTTGGTATATTCACACTACATCAGTCATTTAGTTGCGTGATTTTGCTTGGCCCCCATTCGCCCGCTTTTGCTAAGCCCCGCCCACTCAATATGCACCGGCTTTCACAAGCCCCGCCCACTTATGTACGTTCACAGTCGACAGCATTAGCTAAGCCCTGCCCCCGCCCCGTGCATTCAGACTTCAGTGCATCCGCTGTTGCTAAACCCCGCCCATTCTCCGTCCCCTTGCGCGCGCTTTTCCTCACCTTCTCGCGCGCTTCTTTGGCGGGAATTTTTGGAGTGTGCCCTCTAATCGCTGGTCCTGTGCCCTCCTTGTTGTCCCCGTCACCTCTGGACATGCCGCTCACCGCAGTGCCCACCTCCCCGGCCAAGAGGCCGAAGGAAGACCCGGCCACCGTGCTCCGCTTCGCCAAGCTGTCGGATAACGCCTTCACCCCGACACGAGGCTCCGCCAAGGCGGCTGGATACGATCTATACAGGTAACGAAGACGCGGCTCCGTTATCCTCAGCAGCTATTGGCTCGTGGCACCCCAGGAGGCGGGTTACCTTTAGCCAATAAGCCTTCACGTGCTTACATGAGGATAACATGGTGGTATGGGGGTACCAGCTTTCTATCAGTTGCAACAATTATTGCATTTTTCTGCACAATTACTCGGTTATAAAAAAACGGTCCCATTCTGTAACTGTAATTAACAGTTTAACCCCGTTGTAGCCTGAGGCACTGCAATGTGTTGTCAGCACAGGCGGTGTGAGACATGCTTTCAGCATTTGTTTCAAGCCATAATACGTTTAATAATTGCCCACTGAGCTCCTGTACCTGAGCCCACCTATTTCTTGCAATGCCCTTTAGCCCACGTGCCTTTTTGAAGAGGGCCTGCAACAGAAATAGGAGGCCGGGATAAAGGGAATCACCCTCCCCATGGGTGTCTTGGAGTTGGGTAGAAGATGTGGACCTGGGGGGAGGGAGGTAGGTGTGGACCTGGGGGGAGGGAGGTTGGTATGTACTGGGGTAGTTCGCCTGCTTAGACCAAGTAGTCTGGATACCTTGTTACATCAGTGTTTAGTAACATTGATTTTATTTGTGTTCCCTTTTTAATATGTGCATCAATTTAAGCCACACAATAAGCAATTATCTAAGTTGCCGATCGATCCGTTCTCCCGTGATCGATCAGCGAATATTTGGCTCGGGGCTTCACTAAATGGCTGTCAGGGCAGCAGAAGAGGACCCAAGATGTAGTTGTGTGGGGAAGATCCTGTGACCAGGCAGTCACCAGATACAATTGGTGCACTGCTAGAGAGCGGGCAGGGCTCAAATGGGGGTGTGCAAGAACCTGATCCAGAAGAGGAATGCATGCTTGTTACTTTATTATGCATTAAATGTCATTCAGAGTTGTGTTAAAAAAATAAAATGCAGCAAGTATTTTCTATCGTACAGAACTGATTTATTAAAAAACACGGATGTTGCTTGGTCTGCAGATTTAACTTGTTGCACTGCCACATGATCCCATTTTATTGTGTGTTTGTATGTGTTTATGTATTATAGTTTACATATTATGCTCTCGCATTAATGGATTCAATCTTTTCTTCCAATAGTGCTTATGATTATGTGGTTCCTGCTATGGATAAAGCTGTAGTGAAAACAGATATACAGATCGCCATTCCCCATGGATGCTATGGAAGAGTAGGCAAGTTAAACATGTGAATGCTGTATTCTTCATGGTATTTTAGGTACCCTTTTGCAGCCATTCATCATACAGCAGAAAAACACTGTTGCAAGTTGGCAACTAAAGCTGATATTGAAACTTGTCAAAGAGCATTCAGTCTGCGCTCTTGCTTCCTATGAATGCAGAAAAGTAATTTCTCTCCTTCCTCTTGCTGCTCCTGTGATTTGGTGTGTCTCCCCCCACTCCAAGAAGGACCCTGGCGGAAGACTCCGTCGGCGGATCCAGGCAACCAAGAAAAAAAGCACAAGTGCGCACCAAGGTAAGAGTATGATGGTACAATATGACAACAATAATAAAAAACTTACATATGAGTAAAACTTGATTCATATCCGGGTCTGAGCGATATCCTCGTCTCTAAGGCTGCGTCAAGGGTTGCAGCAGCCGTACGGAGGCACGCTGAAGCTGAGGGAAAGCGAGTGCTTTCCCTGGCCTTGGTTAGCGCGCTGTCGGGGGACGGGCCAGTGACGTCACAGAGCTGGTTCACCCTCATTGGGCGAACCGCTCACGTCACTGGCCCTGCGCGCTTGAATTAAAAAAAATTCTTCTACTTACGCATCCGCACGCTTGCGTAAGCGAGCCCCTGCTAAAGCCGCTCTCACTGCCGAGCAGCAGCGCGCCTCAGCACGGGTCAGCGCATAAGCGCTGACCATGCCCGAGGCCTTAGGCTTCACCTTAGATCTGGCAAGGGGGCAAAGTCCAATCCTTATCGGGTAGCAGTCCTGCGCGCTGGGCTGTCTCCGTTGCAGTCACTGCAATAACACCTCCGCGTGTGTCGGCGTGGTGTGTAACGCAAGTGCGCATGTGTGGAAATAAAGCCCCCTATAGCCGTCCGTCGATACCAGTTCGTTTGAAGGATTGCAGACCGGAATGGATACACTTAGTGTATGCTAGCCACCAAGATTAGGGTAGGCTGGTTACACAATTCGCGACGCGTTTCGTTTAGCAAGTAAACTTCATCGGGCAATAACCTGGACACCTATGAGGGATGCTTTATATACCATTCAAGCTACATCATTGGTTGTTCCTGTGAAGATGCAAACCAATCATGAGGCTGGAGGGGGTGAATACATAGATTTTAACCACTCCTCTTTGTTGTCTTTAATCTGCAATATTAATGATTGCAGTAAGGGGGTGGTAACCCTTTGGATAGTAATTGATGATATTGATTTCCAAAGGTTGCAATCTAATGGCAAAATTAAATGTCAAATTGATCAGATATAGATATATAATATCACACTCATAGGTGTCCAAGTGGTCAAGTGTAAAAAGATAAAAAATAATCATATATAATAATACCAACATTGTATAAAACATCTGAAAAACATAACAAACATACATATGACCCATATACATAAGGGGGGGAAAGAAAATAAGAGACACACACACACACACACACACACACACACACGATATAATATAAATAAATTTAAATTGTTAATTTTATTGTATTGATCGTGTTTGCTAGAATAATTAATATATTAAGTCACCATGCTGTATTAGATTAATTGTACAATGAAAAGTGCTAATTTTTATAATTTTAAATTGTTTTTTTTTTTTTAGCTGATGTCCTTAAAAACAAATAGAAAAATCTGAGAGATTCTTTACGCAGAGAACTGAAAAAAATTAAACAACCCCGCTCTGGGGGCGCTGCATCAACCCCGCTCTGGGGGCGCTGCATCAACCCCGCTCTGGGGGGCGCTGCATCAACCCCGCTCTGGGGGGCGCTGCATCAACCCCGCTCTGGGGGGGCGCTGCATCAACCCCGCTCTGGGGGGGCGCTGCATCAACCCACCAAGAGAGGTAGACGCCCAAGTACTGCATGGAAGCCCCAGAGTACTCTAGCCCATTTCAGATCACTTACCGAAGGGAGCACAGACTGGGAGGAAGTAGATACAGTAGACACTGAGAGAGTGAGCCTAGCCTGAGGTAGTGCATACACGAGTTAGATCTATGTTAGGCACATAAGGTGGTGTACAAGCCATGTTTATTGTACTGATGTGGTAGCTGCCCCGCAGAGCGGAGCTCCATGTACAATAACCCAGTATACAGTGATCGAGAAACAACCGTCAGAATGGAGGATCTGCAAAGAGCAGAAGGTCCAGGATGTCGGACTGAGGAAGAATAACAAGCTACAGAGGAGACTTTTGTGAGCTTGTAATGGAATGGCGTGAAAGCCGTGGCTGCGCCGTGTTTGTCCTGCCTATGTTCTCGGGAAAGTACCCTCGAGACTAGTGAGGACGACAGCCTTGCGAGATGGGAGGAACGAAATGGACTTTGTTATACACCAATAAACAAACAGCCAGACGCTACCTCAAATATGAAGAAGGACAGTACTCACCAAGATGGCGGTTCCCGCGTTCCCGGGACACCGCGTGGGCGAGCTGCAGAAAGTCTTGCAACTTTGCAGTTTGCTAATTGTTGGCCAGGATTGGCGGCAACGAGAAAACTCCACCCTGCTGTGGAGTTTGGCGCGAAAGCTGGAGCCGCGCCATCATGGACTCACTCTGCACCTGTGCTGGGTCAGCCTACAAGTCTACGAGACATCCCCCTAGTTTCAACCAGGGGGAGTGGTCTGCAATTCCACTGGATGCCGATGGAGGAAGTAGGGGGAGGGATTGTTCAACCATCCCCTGCCCTTCAGTTGCGAAGAGCCATTGATCGATACAGACCTCTACGAAGAGTGCCCCCGTTGGTGACTATGGCTGAACATTCCGAGAAAGTGGATCAGAGTCCTGCAGACTGCCGGGCGGAGCTGTGGGCAGCGAGGCTCGATGTCCTCACTGTGGACTGCAATATATGTGGCCCATGACGACGTTTGTGCCGGTACAAGCTGGGGGAATGAAGGATTCTACCCCGATGTCGGCCGCGGAGCTTCCGGGTGCACTGTGGCGTGAGAGTACAGACCCCTCGGAGCAGGAATCAAGCCGGGCTCTCAAGCCAGAGAAAACTAGCCATCGGAGAGGTGACCGGAAAGGAGCCCATCGACGGTCCCCTACTAGAATACCCCGCTCGAACTGTAAATTAGAGTCCTCGGACGAGGAGTGTGCCAGGCTGGCAGATGCACAGGACTTGTTGACGGAGTACCATACCAGTGGTATCCCGTGGCGAGATGCTATTCCTCGTGGTGTGGAGACACGGAGTCGAGTGTCTCCAGTACCGCGACAACCCGATCGCCGGAGTCCCACTGCCGTGGTGACTAGCGGGTCGGAAGGAGGTCGATCCACCCCGACGCTGCGGAGCAGTAGGCTAGCTCAGTGCTCGCCGCAGACCGAGGGGGTGGAGGTGAAGGAGGAGCGGATCCAGGGTCAGGCTGGACCGCGTAGCAGACGGGCGTTGCCGGATGTCCTCGTGGAGGAAGAGGTCTCGATTGGGGACCCAACCCAAGATGGCGTCGAAGCACGTGCGTGTACGGAGGAGATTCCGGACAACCAGGGCGGCATCGAGTGGGAGGTGATCGCGCCTCTGCGGTCGAGCAGTGGAAGTCGATCCCCTACGGACAGACGGAATGGGCGCTCGAGCCGGAGAGCGAGAAGCTCTGCTGCCGGAGGAAAGAACGGACTTTGTGGCGGAAGTGAGGCAGGTATTGCTGAGGAGCAGGCCGTAACCCTGCCGATACCTACCATCCGGCCCCGTCCCCCAACCCCGTCCATCCCCAAAGTTAGCCCCAAGGCCCTAGTTAAATCCCCTGTCCCTGTCACCTGTTCCTTCGGGTCTACCTCTAGCCTGGGGATGTCAGGGGATTCCCCGGGTCCTACCGAGGAACGGACTGGGAGCATGGACTGGGGAACATCGGATGATGGATCGGAGGGTGGAGGGAGGATTTCCCGACGAGGGTCGGTGCCCAGTGATTGTGCTAGTATGTTGGGGATCACGGGTGGACACTGGTCACAGCGTCGGGGAAAGGTTACGCAATCTGAGGGTACTTCAGGGGTATCATCGGGCGGGCCTGAAGAGGAGGAGCCACTAGAATCCAACTCGGAGGAGGTACGGGAAACTCGATGGTGGGCACCACTATATGAGGGTTATGTCGCCTGGATAGACCGCACCGTTTCATTCTAGAGAGGGATGGGGTAGTTGACCATTGGTGGGCTCCCGGGGATTTCGACGATGAGGCATACCTCAAGGAGCTGCGAGTAAGGTGGGACCGAATTCAAGGGGGTCTTATTACCCCAAAGGGATCTGAAGGGTTAGATGATCCGGTGGAGTCAGATGAGCCCCTGTCATGGGTGTTACCGGGAAAGGCTGGGCAAACTAAATTAACCCGGGCCTGCCGAGTAGAGCGGGCCATTACAGCCAAGTATAAACGGTCTCATGGGCTTGAGTACCCATATGTCCCTGAACCTCTGATGAGGGAGATAGAGGACAATCGAGAGAGGTGGCTTCGTAATGATATAGAAATTTTATCGTCAATAAGGGAGGGGCCATTAAGGGCGTTCAAGCTGAGCAGAGGGTTTCCCAACTGATGAGGGTTTGGAAAATTGGGCGCAGCATTTATATGCACAAAGTGGTGTATTGTAATGAGCGAGGCCTACCCCGAGAGTATAGCGTGACAGTCACCGATGCAGCGGGGCGGGAGGTGAAGAAACCAGACCCTCGACACTATTATTAGGTCCCGTCAACGAGTGGTCTGCCTTTTTCTTTAACGCTCCCTGCTGGTCAGTGAGCGGAAGGTTCTTGCATTATTATGTGAAGGTGATAATGTTTGACGCTTAATTTGTGTGTTCTTTTTCAGTGTTTCCTGGAGCAAGGTACACCAACTTTAGGCCCCAGCCGGGACGGTGGGGATTCACCAGGGGGAGTATAGCCATGCATAATAATGGTATATTACTTTCCTCTCTGTTGGCAGTAAGTCCTGGTAAGTACAGGTATGCCAGCAGTAGTTATGGAGGTTTTCCCTCACACCATGGTGATGTGCCCTATGTATGGAGGGGAGTGGCTGTATGTTCTGAGTCCCTGGACTGGGGGGGCGCTGCATCAACCCCGCTCTGGGGGGGCGCTGCATCAAGCTCGTGTGACTATACTTCATCCTGGCCATTTTTTAAAATGATGTTATTTATTATAGAACAAATGAAGCCAGCTCACACGGATTCAAACTTAGAAATTGTCGACATTTCTGAAGATATTATAATTGATGTCCCAATTGAAGAACATACGTATAATACCAATATCCCTGAACCTCCAACAAAAAAAGTAAAAACAAGTAATGAATTTAAAAAGGAAAATTCAATTACTAACATATTCGTTACGAGAGAACGTCCCAAAAGAGTCTGCAGCAAGAAGACTTGAATTTTTTTTTAAAGTCTTATCCCCATCATACCACACATTGAATCCCATCAAGAGAATGGCTCTACGCCATGAGATACATTTCTTGGTGTTGAAAGCAGTTCAGGAAGAACAGTAGATATATAATATGTATACTTTATATAATGTGTTACTTTCTTTATGTTCACGTTCATTAAAAATAAATTATAACTTAATTCCATTTTTCATGTTGATAAAGTCCTTTTTTTTTTTTGGGAACCAAGTCTACGTTATTCATTTTAAGTTTGTGTATGCTATACATTTCACACCGAAATTTGACATTGAAAAAGCATTCCATATATATGACAAACTGATGTTTGTCCGATGTTACCCTGGATTTAATTTTCCTGCTCCCCCCCCCCCCCCCATCTCCCCATTTCCCTCTCCCCCCCTCTCTTATTCTCCCCTGTGCACGGCAATCTGGTGTGTGCCCCTGCACATGAATGCGTCCCCCTCCCCCCCTTCACAGCTACGGTCCCCGGTTTATGGGCTTGCGGGGCGGCAGCTCACTCACTCAAAGATTTTGACTGGTTATATAGAACATAGATATCACATCATATGTCACAATAGTTACATCAGTTACATAATTAATGGGATTAATGTATACATGTCAAATTCTTTTTTTTATTTCAATTACTCTGTTGGGGGGAGAGTACAGAACATAAGGCAGAAAGAAGGGATTAAATGGATAGCCATTGTATCAGTGATATATTACTACACACCATGTTGCCAAGGGATTGCTCCTTCACCATTAAAATAATCTTTAAAAGCATTGCGAATGTTTTTTTTACATGTTTGTAGATGCATTAGATGCCCGACTTCTCATAAACTGGCTATGAGGTGTAGACGCACCATCCAATTATGTAATATCAAAACACCATTCCAAATCAATTACAATATTATGTAATACAGTCACACATTTAACAATTCTCTTTGCATTTAGTACAGATGTTTCAATAGATTTTAATAGCAGTCTCCATTTTGATGTCAATGCCGAAGGGGCACTCCACACAGCGTCTAGCATGAGAAAGCCGGTAATTAAATATTCCCTGTTCTTTTGTTAATCCATTCCTACAGTAAGGCTTCATAATGTATGTGAGTAACGGGTAGGCCTCATCTGCTAACATTACATGAGGTAACTGTTGTGTGTTTCTACTCTGATAGAGTTTTATCCAACGGTAACAACAATTTTTTGTCCTCAATCAGACGATAAAGCGATGAGGCTTTAAACACACCACCATCACTTTGCTCTCCGTAGGCCCCAATGTCAACAGCAATGAATTTACAATTTGCGTCGGCAACACCTTGCAAAACATTAGAATGATAATGTTTGTAATTGAAAAACATGGTTCCAGATTTACTGGGATGCTTAATACGGATATGTTTACCATCGATACAGCCTATGCAATTTGGATAATTCCATTTACTGTAAAATTCGCTTGCAACCACACTCAATCTTTCTATAGTTGGAAAAGGCATATGAACACCAATAAAAGCATTATTGATAGCATCACATGTTGAGTATACAATTCTTGCTACTGTTGTTTTACCCATCCGAACTGAAAATGTAATCCACGAAATGGTTTTCCGGTAGAGGAATCTGTAGCAAATTGTAAAGAATAGAAAATTCAATAAGAGAACATTATTAGATCTAACACTGCATACTAAGAAAATTAAATATAAGTACAGAAAAATATATACGCACACGCACGCAAATTGTTCACATTTGATCTTATTTGGTTTGTACAACAAAATACTGTAATCATGCGTGTAAATACATAAATAATACTGGGATATACAATTGCACAGTATATTAATATAATATATTGTAATATTATATTTATGGGGGAAAAAAATAGAACTAACCTCAAGGTGAGCATGACCCTTTCTTCTCCACGTATAGTGCGGCAAAAATTAGTCTCAATTGGGTTTATTGCGTCATTTATCTGTTCAAGAATATAATCAAATGTCTTCATTGTCATCCTCATATACTCAAAAACTTTCCTTTCGTGTTTGGGAAGTACATGGTACAAAGCTGCAAACTCGCCATGTGTTTGTCGCTGTCTATTAATTTCATGCACATTTGTGTCTCCCTCATCCAAGAGCAATGATTTCAAATAAACATTCTCCATCGGCAACAGTAATTTTGCCTGCTTTGAGAGCACCATTTTACTGCGCTGTGGGAGAAGAGGGTGTTCCTTTTTTATTTATTTTTATTTTTTTGCTGTGTGAAGGATGTGACGTTTTTAGCCACGCCCCCTTGACGCACGTCTGACGCCAGTCTTGCTCTGCTGGGTGAGTCCACAGATCGCGTCTTCTGACACGTGCACACGCCGCTGGGCGCGCGTGCAACAGAACGCACTGGGGACTCAGCCTAAGGCCGAGTCCATGCTCCCTGCTTGCTCGCTGAGGCTCAGGGAAAGCGGGTGCTTTCCCTGGCCTTGCGGTTGCTTACCGCACGCGCCGTCAGGGGGCGGGCGCGTCACTGGCCGGGGGCGGGCCAGTGACGTCACGGAGCTGGTTCGCCCTGATTGGGCGAACCGCTCACGTGACCGGCCTGTCTCACCGGCAAGCGGGGGAATTTTAAATTCCCCTAAGACCTGCGCTTCGGAAGCGCAGGTGAGCCCCTACTAAAGCCGCTCTAATTGCAGCTGTAGGGGCTCAGTGCTGAGCGGGAGCGTGCCTCGGCGCGCTTCCGCCAGCAAGCAGCAAACATGGCCGAGGCCTAAGAGACGATATCGTTCAGACCTGGATATGAATTAAGTTTTACTCGTATGTAAGTTTTTTTATTATTGTCATGTTATACCATTATACTCTTACCTTGGTGTGCACTTGTGCTTTTTTTTCTTGATTCTGAAACTTGGTTTAACTTTTACCCCTTGACTGGGTTCCTAATTTTTCTGCCGCTGATTGCTTTGTGGCGAAGGTGCTGGGTTTGGGCAGATACCAAAGAACATTTGGTTCATACGATTGCCTTTATTTCCTCCAGGTACTGTATTTTAAAAGATATTTTCTCTTGAAGCGTCTTAATAGTTGGTCTGTGTTTGTTTTGTTTTTTAATTTGCCCGCTCTGATGCTGTGTGGTGTGTTTTTTTTTTTTTTTTTTGTTTTTTTTTTTTAGGGTAGGGGTTTAATTTAAGGGTTTTAGTGGTTGGGCTGGGGAGTTTTTTAGTGGGTTTACTCACCTTGGTGACCGGCGGTGAAGTGGTCGGACGCGTCGGCAGCCATTTTGTCACGGCAAAATTGCTGTGACCAAATGTCCAGGACCGTTGTTAGGAAGATCCTGCAGTCCATGATCACCACTTAAATAAAAGATATTTGAGTCTACTTTGTTCTAGGACCCCACCTCCCACATTTGTATGTGCGTCCTGTTTTGTTGAGTCCCATTGGTTACCACTACCCTGGGGACAACCAGGAAAATAGAACATTGATACCAAACTTACTGTAATTTGTTTCTTGGAGAGCCCATCCATGGCAGTGCTCACAATCCCCTCCCAAGGTAATGTCTAAATATATAATATATATATTTCTAGTTATATTTTTCAACTTTTGTACGGGGACTACATTGGGGCGGAAAGGAGGGGGCTATTTATGGTCCTCCCACAGGTAGATTTCTGTCCTCAGTTGTAGACTGGAACTTAAATAAGAAAATGACTGTAAATTGGGTATCAAGTTTCTATTTTCTTCCATAATTGGGGACCTAGTCATTTCATATTAACATCTGCTTTGCTGAAATATTACTAAGCCATTTGGGAGCAACAAATTAATTGTGGTCCTTTGGCGGTTTTATGTCTGTTGGTCCCTACTGGTACATTTAATAAATGATTCAGATCACTCGTGTGTGTGTGTGTGTCCTGCTTAAATACTTTTTAAATTATTTTATTTTTTTTCCCTCCCCCCTCTTTAGCTCCCCGATCTGGTTTAGCTGCCAAACACTTCATCGATGTTGGAGGTATGACTATTTTTCTTTGTAATGCCCAAGTAATACAGGAATATCTACTTTATTATTAAACCCCATTGTGCTTTTAATTGCCCTTCTACAGTGTATATCTGTAGATCTAATGCAAAAGGCACTGGCTTGGTTGCATACTTATGCTCAGTCTGGTTTTACACAGTTGGGACCTGACAGGCCTATAGCAAACTTGATGGTAACCTATCAAACTCTCATGGTTGACAATTTGCTGCAAAAATGCATCGAATTTCTAACAGAAAACGAGCTGCAATGTAAAGAGACTTCATTTTATTTTTTTCCATTTGATAAATCTGATGCAATTCTTTTGCAGCTGGAAAAACTTTGATAAATAGACCCTCATTTACACAATGTCCGCAAGACATTTACTATAAACCGCAGGCTAAATGAATATGCCAATTTCGGCCTTGGTCCATGCGTCGTTTATTGTATGTTGCAGTGTCCTTTAATAGTGAATGTGTTGGAGGCAATCCCAATAATATCCTACAGTGCTTTGATTTAAAAAACAGTTATGTAGTAAATACAGCATTAGTATTTTTTTAATTTTCAACCGTTAATGCTATTTTTATTGCATTTTCACGAAGCTCCAATAACGACGGACAAGATCTGATTTCCCTTAACTGCTATTCATTGCCAGTTAAAACCCCAGTAAAGGCCCTGTATCTTTTTTGGAGCTTTGTGAATCCCCCTCCAACCCGTCTCAAATTCTGTTTCTTCCATTGAGAACCCTAATGCTGTGTTTTTTTTTCTGTGAACACTCTAAAGAAATGCAAAAACAATGCAACATTATGCTCGATTCCACAGCTGGAAGGCGTAGGCAGCTTTTAGAGCCAAAACCCTGACACAGTAAGAGACTGAAACTGAAGGCCATCAGATTAACCTGCCAGCACCAATGTGCCTTGTTTTCCACTGATGGCTGCAATACGCTTTCCACCCTTATTACACAATGAGAAATGTCACTGTACTTTCCAAACAAGCTAATATAACCATGGCTACATTGTCCTTGCATTTGTGAAGCCTCAATTCATGTTTGGGAGGATACAATTCTCCCTCCCTTGACTGACATTGAATGTGCTCTGTAAATACAGATGCCTCTTAACATGCTATATTTGCAGGGAGGCAAACGCTTGTCCATTTGTGTATCTTAATGGTTCGTTCTGCCTTGTAACTTGTATTCTTGGATGTGCAAACAGTAGGACCCCCGAGTGTTAAAGCTGTCATAGGCCATCTTTGGGAGCTTCGGATTTTAGACTTAGCTAGACGGCATGCTCCTTTTTACATGAGATCTATATAAACAATCCTCTCTAACCCGTTGTATCGGCAAACGATTAATCCGTACAGTATTTTTCTTTTCATCATAATATAGAACTCCTGTTGGTCCTTCAGTGCTGAGACATTGCTCATACAGACTAAAGTCTTGATTTACATTCAAGTTGGCTGTCCTGGACCTTGGTAACGCTTATAGTATATGGAGATTATGACAGGCATAAGTATTTGAATAATTAGAATAATAAATCCCTTTCCTGATCCCCACATGACAGTGGGTACTTAATGGGATAACTTCTTCTTCCCTCTGCACATTAGGACAGGAAACTGTTCTACAGGTAATGGCATTTAAACCTGTCCCTCCACCTTTATAACAGCCCCTTCCAGCAGTAGTTTATTTAAAGAAACGGACCCGCCACGACTGCAGCTATTGTCGTCTATTCAGGTTGTTGTCGAGCCTCTCTTCCCTCTGAGGCTCTGGCATCATGCCTCCCATGTGACTGACGGTGGAGGCCCCTTGTGGCCGATGGAAGAGACACTGGCCTCCTGGGTGGTCCACGTCGTGTGCGTTCCAAAAACATGCGTGAGAAACAAATCCTTTTTAAAGCGGTAAGCACCTATGACCTCGTTGTCCCCGCCAGCACATATTTAAAGGGGCAGTGCCTCTTGGTGCCCAGTTGCAGTTAGACGTCTGAGGAAGTGGAAAAACGTCCCCAAAAGTCACAAGGAACCGAAAATTGAACGAATCTGCCTAAAACTAATGCAGGATGACAAACTGCATTAGTCAAAGGGATATATATTCACGATGTGGTGGGTGTAGGAGTTTGAGCTAGCTGGGAATGTGTGTTAATCAATTTCTGACTGGTAACAGTTGTAATGGAGGAAGGTGGCACCTCCCCCCAGAGCTCACTCCTCCTCACCTTTGTAACTTGGTAGGTCTTTCACTCTGCTGCAAGAACAGGACTTACTATGGTTCTTTCCCCTCATACAGAGGTAAAAGGAAGGGTTCACAGTGTAGTGTAGGACCTGCATTTTTGGTTATACCTTGACGTTGGTATGCAGGCTTGCGTCGCTTTGGCCAAAGGGTTAAACTAAATAACCAAGTTATTATTATTGAAGTATTTAAACTTTATACTATTTACCATATATGTTTTGTCAATTGGACGGAGCATTGGGCACCCCTGTCATTTGTTGTATACATTTGCCACGCCCAGTAGCACTCTTTTTGACATAAATATATATTCACGACGTGGTGGGTGTAGAAGTTTGAGCTATCTGGGAATGTGTGTTAATCAATTAGTCAAAGGGTACCTCCTAAATGGGAGCCCTTAGCTAGTATTTTTTTATTTAGTTTTCCTATAACGAGTGCATTTCATGAAGAGTGAAGATTCTTACCTATTATTTTTTTTACTGCAGTACCTCTAGTGGTCAACCATAGGGGGGACAAGCAAGATAACATTGGCTCTATTACACCATAATGTCAAGACCGCTAAAATGACGTTATGTGCGGCATGTGATAAACCAGCAATAGACATAAAATAATTGTGTGAAGATAGTTTAAAGTCTTGCTACAGAACCAAATGAAAACCACTTTTTCACTTGGATGAAAGACCAGTCTCCTAAAGTGTGGAAGCGGGGGTATTTACGGTTGTATTTGGTCTAACACTGTTTAGCTAGTATTTGCACTATCTATTGTGTTATATTAATTATATATAGTTATTTTTTTAATTTTGTTTAGGCGCCTCACAGTACTGTTTTTTCACTAATTTTTCACTGACCTGAGTGGTCAGATTCACTTATTGGCAGCCCCCTGATAACACTATAATTAATTCAAGTGTTTTTTTTGCATTTATAAGTCAGTTTTTTATTATATTTTTTGAATAGCGCAGCACACACTACTTTTTTTAGTTTTGTATCCCTGTCCATGATGTTTACGCTTGGACGGACCTGCTGATCAAGTCCCGAGGCGAGGAGTTCCTTACAGAGCACGCACCAATCGTCATCGCATACTTACAACACCACGGGTGGATAATAAACAGGCAAAAAAAGCCAGTTGTATACGTCCCCGTCCCTGAAATTCCTGGGAGTTATTTTCCATACATCACAGGTGAAGGTGTATCTGCCTCAAGACAGAATGCAACAAATTGCATTTCAACGGCGAAGCTGAGGCAATCACGCCATGTACCGGCACAGGATTGTTCAGCCCGCTTGGAAATGTTCCTCAAGTGTGGTAAAATGGGCAAAAGGTCATATGGGGCAACTGCAGAAACATTACCTAGACCAATGGAGCAAAGATCCGCAATGGCTGCAAAATATATTCATACATCCACTATGAAGACAGACCCAAGCTGATGGAAAGAACCGCAGGATTTACTAACTACATGCTCCCTGCCAGAAGACTACTATTGGGTGAACATCACTACAGACGCAGCAGCGTGGTGTGCGCATATGAAATGGAACAACCAAGACCCTAATGGCAGCGAGGAAATGTTCCGCCTCATCGGTATAGTAATATATTTGGTCTTCTTTTCAGGATTTGTCTGGGAAGAACAGGTCAACTGTCACTTGACCTTCCATCATACCAGTAATGGAGTTTTTACAGGAAGGCTTCGATAAAGGCCTCAGTTTAAGCTCTCGAGGTCCACGTTTCAGCACTATCAGTATTACTAGAGAAACACCGGGCAATGAATAAACTTGTAATATATGTTTTACTGCTCGTAAGAATTGGTTCCAACGTGTGATCTGACATCGGAACATCCATTGAACCCTTGCAACAAATCTTGTTAAAATTATTATCATGGAAAACCGTTCTTGGGGATGCTATGGTCATTAGAAGGGTAAGAACTATAGGCCCAGTCATTCAAGCAACAGTTTCTCAAATTCCTTCAGGGTAACGTTGTATTGAACCCTGTCTTTGGCTTTCTGCCGAAAGTCGTCTCCAATTTTCTTCTAAAACGAGCAAATTGTGTCCCTTCTGGCCAAATCCAGCTAATGCGAAGAAAGCAAGATTACACACTTTGGACATAGTAAGACGTCTAAAAACATACGTGCTCAGGGTAAAGAATTACCCGAAAATCTGATTGGTTATTCATTCTCCCAGAGGGATCTACAAGAGGGCAGCAAGCCTCAAAAGCAACGGTTTCTCGATGGATCACATCCTCTATCAAATCAGCATATCACCTTCTTAATAAGCAGGTCCCACAAGGTGTTAAAGCGCACTCAACTAGGGCGGTGTCCACTTCGTGGGCTCTGAAAGCCGAAGCATTTGCGGCGCCGATATGCAAAGCGGCAGTGCAGTCATTTCACACGGCCCTCAAATTGGGCATCCAGACCTCAGGTGAAGCAAGCTTTGACAGGGAAATCCTACAGGCTGTTGTACATTAATACATGATTTAAACGGGTAAAGTCTTGGGGGGTTTTACTGCCCTCCCTTATTTCAGTTTGTCCCGTTCAGTACTCGCTGCCATGTGGGGATCATGAAAAAGTTTATTCAACTTACTGTGATTTTCTTTTCCTGTTCTGCATTAATGTCAGTGGGTACAATATACCCACCCTGTATTAATGTCTCGAGTTATATTTTGAATATGTAGCTTGGGGAAGAAATCAGACTTCAGAAGGAAGCGGAATGGGATAACTTGCCGCAGCCAACTTTCCGCTAAGGGGTTAACTTAAGTTTTTTTTTTGTTTTTTTTTGGAGAAGGGGTTAAGCTTTTTAGGGTCGGGGGTAAGGACTTAAGGTTAGTGGTTTTAGGGTAAGGGGTTACGGTTAAGCATTTTAGGGTAAGCGGTTAATGCTATGGGTTTTAGGATAAGGGGTTAAGGTTGTTAGGTTGACGGTTAGTGCTAGCATTAGAGCTTTAGGGGAAAGGGTTAACATGTTAGGGTAAGGACTTAACGTTAGGGGCTTTTAGGGCAATGGGTAAGGTCAGGGGGGTAACCTTGGTGGCGATACGGCCGGCGGCAAGCTGTCCGCATCGGCAAGTTGGCTGCAGCAAGTCGCCCTAGTCCAGAGGGAAGAGCTTGCGTTATTACCTGCAGAAGAGTTTCCTGCGCTGGGGGAGAAGTTATCCCATTCAGTACTCTCTGCCATTAGTAGAGTGCAGGAAAAGAACATGCCGGTAAGCTGAATAAATGTTCCGTTTCCTTCACTGCTCTTTCATTCTGGTTTTGTCAGGAGGTTGTTGCACTTTTATTTTGAGTCCTAACGGTTCAATGCTTTTTGTTTCTTAGCCGGTGTTGTTGACGAGGACTACAGAGGAAATGTTGGAGTTGTACTATTTAACTTTGGGAAAGAGGCCTTTGAAGGTATGTGCTATGCCTGAAACAAATCAAGTTTAGCCTTTCTAAACATTTCCTTCCAACTAGCATGCGGGAAATATCATTAGGAATATTGGTACAAAACATCCTGCATTATTAAAGCAGCACATGTTAATGCATTTTATACATATACTAGCTGATATACCCGGGATTGCAAGGGGGGGAAGAGGGAGAGAGAGTCAGGGACGCGTGAAAGAACCCATTCCCCTGCGTTTTCTCACCTTGCACCCGGCCGCGCTCCTCCTCTTCCTCCGGGTACTGGCCGCCGCCCTCCTCAACCTCGGGCTCCTCAGCGGTGTCCGTGACCCCCGGCGAGGCCGAGATGCTCCGGTGAGGAGGTGCTGTGCCCCGCCGTTGAACATGCCCTTCACGGGAGAGGCGAAGAGAGCCGGAGGAGCGCTCTCGGGGATGGGGAGCTGGGGGAACGGCCTATGTGAAGTGAGAGCTGCAGAGAGCGTGCTCTGTGGGGGGGGGGGGGGGGTTTGGGGGGGGGGGGGGGGGGGGGACGGACAGCACCAGGGGGGGAGGTGAGAGCCGGGGGGAAGGGTGAGAGCCCGGGTGAAGGGAGCGGCCTGTGAGAGGCGGGGGAAGGGAGTGGCCTGTGGGAGGAGAGAGCGTGCTCTGGGGAGCCAATGAGAGCCGTGGGGGGGGGCAGACACACCGGCCAATGAGAGCCGTGGGCGGGCGGACCGACGGACCAATGAAATGTTCTCCAGACACTCACATCCAAGATTTTCAAAAATATATATATATATATATAGATGAAGCAGTGGGTCTCTGGGGCTGAACTGTGTTAATTCCAGCTCCGGGTTCCCCCTGCTTAAACAGATTCTTGCCTCCGTATGAGGTGCTGGTATCAGTGCTCGCTTTAAATGTCTTGCGTCACGGAGTCTGATCGGAAGCCACAAGGGATGACATCACCGCTTCCTATTGGCCCGCTGGAAATGTAAGCTGCCATTGTTGGCTCAAACTAGCCCAGCCGGAGCTGTTACCAGCACCCCCTTTCCGAGGTAAGTATATCGGGAAGCAGAGGGTAAATTAACGCGGTTCAGCTCTGGAGACCCCCTGCTTCATACCTATCATAAGTCGCGAGAGTGCGGCTTTAAGTGACTGTGATAGTCTTTGAGCAATTCTGTAATAAAATCCTGCTTTATTATGATAACTTTTTGCTCCTGTAACATTTGTCTTTCGCAGTAAAAAAAGGGGACAGAGTGGCACAGTTGATATGCGAGCGAATATTGTACCCTGAACTTGAGGAGCTCAAAGTAAGTTACTGTAATGTACACCTTTTTGCTGAGGGATGGGGTAGTTACACAACTATATATAAGGGGTAACAAAACTCTGGTAAAGTATCTTAATATCCTGTTTGAAGAAACATTGTGTTTTCTTGTTCAGCTTTTGTTTCACATTTTATTGCCGATAGAATGTGAATGGCCAACAGACCAGACCAAAATCAATGTTAATTAACTAAAAGTGCGTGTCTAGAGAAGAATCAATACTTTATTTACATACATCAAGTGCAATGAAAGATGATGTATTTGCTCACACTTTTCCCCCCCCCTTTAGAATCAGTGGAAGATGTAACTGATGTATATAATATATTGCTGCATATAGGATGAATGTAGTTTATCAAAGCACTCTTGTATTGTTACTTATAATTAATTGCAAATGTCTTTTGAATTACTGTTTAATAATGTGCCTGGAACCAAGAACTACCACTTAGGGTGTGTCACTTGGACATATTGGAATAATTGCTTTTTAAAGCCGCAGTCTGCCCATTTTTTCTCTCCTTCCCAACATGGTATTTATTTTTTTAGTGCAAATGGGTTGGTGCAACGCACAGCAAAAAAAGGGGGTGATGGCAGGTCTGGCAAAAATATTTCTTTATTGGGTGGACATAAAAACAGAGGCTGCAACCTTCTACGCGTTTCGTGCAGACAATTGCACTTTATCAAAGAGGTATACAACATGGTATACATCCGGTATATATAGGGCACAGTCTGCCGTTTTGGCGCCAAAAACTCTCTAATTGCAAACCTCAAGCCCCTTACACTGCTTTAAACAATTAGTGTATATCTGTTAGGGCATGTGGGGATGGCTAATACCTGTTGGCATTCGAGGAGAGCCGCCTCCAAACACCCAGCTCTGTGACACGCACCGCACTGCAATGGAGGGCAAATCTCGGAGATGCGCCTCATGCTAGCCCCGTTCGCTCCGCGCATGCGCAGAGCTAAGTATGTCTTGAAGCAGTCAGGAACACAAGGGCAATGCCCACAGAGTACTATGTGCTCGCGCATGCGGTCCCCATGCGTCTGTTGGTGACTGGAAAAATATATTAAACCCCAACCACATAGTGAGGATGTGATGGAGATGCCTGTAAACATATGACACTCACATCAAATATCCAAAGTGCAGAGGGGGGGAAAAAACAAGAGGAAGGGTAGGGAGGGGGGGCGGGGGGGGGAAGGGGAAAAAAGGGGAGGGGAAAGAAAAAGGATAAGAAGAAAAAGAAATAGAAGGATAAGAGGAAAAAGAACAAAAGAGACGTAGAAAAAGAAGAAAAAGGGAGAGAAGGAAAGGAAAGGGAAAGATAAATAATGGGAGAAAATAAAAGAAGAGAAAAAGGAGTGAGGGGGAAGAGGAGAAGGGAAAGAAGGAGGGGGGGGAGAGGAAGGGGGAAGGAGAAGAAGGAAAAGTAAAGAGAGGAAGGAAAGAAAAAGGGGGGGGAGGGGGGGGAAAGAGAGAAGGGGAAAGGAAAAGAGCTGGGGGGATGAAAAAGAAAGAAGAGAGAAAAACAAGGAAGAAGAAAAGAAATCGAGAAAAAAAGGGGGAAAAGAGAAAATTAATTGGAAAAGAGAGGGAAGTAGGGATGGGAAACATAAAATATTCTAAGAGTGTATGCATTGTTCCATGTTGGGGGGCCAAAATTGGGGCAGACCTGCACACGGCCTATACCAATGAACATCTAACATTCGTGATTCGTGACCTTATAAGAAACCAAAGTATACATATATAATCAAACCATCAGTATCACATTATGTGAACTTCTAACTTATACCTATATTAAAAACATATAAGCAGCCTTCCAGAAGAAACAAAGGTGACTATAAATGGAAAATACATATATTCTGTTTTCTAAGATTTTCTTAAAACTGTGTAAGGAGAAAAGTTACATACATTAACACTTATTCAGTTGTATCCAATAATTGGGAGTGTGGTTAGACATAGGTGGTGATAATTGCCCCCATAATAATTTCAGTCCAAAACATTTTTGAACATTATAGATTACTTGGTCAAATACAGAGACACAAAATTTTAAGTTGATGCACCTAATGTTAACATCGATGACTTGGAGCGATGAGACTATGCACATCATAAATATCTAGAGAAATCTGACCATAGATTATTTCAGAAAGTGATTAATTGCCCATTCATGTTAATTCCATCTGGATAAGGGTTTTAGCATGAAAATCAGAATGATTCCCTAAATATAAGCGTTGTGTAACAATCGCCGCCCCTCATTTGGGTAAAATTCTCTCAATTCCATAAAATGAAAAGCTTTCGGGCCGCCCTTGGCGCATTCTATGAAGTGCTTGGAGACGGGTGCGCCAAGTCTCTCTCTCTTGATGAGTCTAAAATGCTCGGAGCATTTTAGACTCATCAAGAGAGGAGACTTGGCGCACACCGGTCTCCAAGCACTTATAGAATGCGCCAAAGGGCGGCCCCGAAAGCTTCATTTATGGGAATTGAGAGAATTTTACCCAAAATGAGGGGCGGCGCGATTTGACACCAACGCTTAGATGTAGGGAATCATTCTGGATTTTCATGCTAAAAAACCGTTATCCAGAGGGAATTAACATTGAATGGAGCATTAATCACTTCTGAAAAATCTATGGTCAGATTTCTCTAGAAGAGTTATTGTAGTGTGCCATAGTCTCATCGCTCCAAGGTGATCATCGATGGTAAACATTAGGTGCATCAACGTAAACCAATTTTGTTGTCTCTATGTATTTGACAAGTAATCTATAATGTTCAAAGAATTGTTTGGACTGAAATTATTATGGGGGCAAATATCAGCACACCTATGTCTAACCACATCCACAATTTTGGATAAACTGAATAAGTGTAATGTAGTAAATCTTTTTCACACAGTTAAGAAAAAAAATCTTAGAAAAACAGAAATTGTATTTTCCATTTGATTAGTCATCCTTTGTCTTCTGGAAGGCTGCTATAATGTTTTTAATATAGGTATAAGTAGAATTTCACAATAATGTTATACTATGTTGATAGATAATGTATATCTTTGGTTTAAGGTCACAATCAATGTATGTTTTGTATAGGCGATGTGAAGTCTGCCCAATTTGGACCAAAAAACAACATGAACAAGGCAGACAATTTAGAATATTAGTTTCCCATCCCTACTTCTCCTCGGCAAGGAAGGAAGGAAGAAAGGGGGGGGGATAGTAGGACGTGAGACGGCACTGGAGAAACAAAGATAGGCAGGTGAAGGGAAAAGGAGGGAAGAGAGAAGGAGGGAAAGCAAAGGACAAAGGAAGAAGACAAAAACGCTTCTTTCCTCTTTTCGTTTTCTTCTTTTCCCTTCCCTCCCCCCCTCCTCGCCCTTTCCTCTTCCCGCATCAACTCTATTTCTATTCTTTTTATTTCCCATGAGTTTATCTTTCCCTTTCCTTCCTTCTCTCCCTTTTTCTTCTTTCACGTCTCTTTTGTTCTTTTTCATCTTATCCTTCTATTTCTTTTTCTTATACTTTTTCTTTCCCTCACCTTTTTCCCCTTCCCCCCCCCCCCCCCCCTCCTACCATTCCTCTTGGTTTTTCCCCCCTCTGACTTTGGATATTTGATGTGAGTGTCAATATGTTTACAGGCATCTCCTCAACATCCCCACTATGTGGTGGGGTTTATATATTTTCCAGTCACCAACGGGCATGGGGACGCATGCGCGAGGCAATAGTACTCTGTGGGCTTGCCCTTGTGAGTCCTGACTGGCTTCAAGACATACTTAGCTTGCGCATGCGCGGAGCGAACGGTGGCTAGCATTGAGGCGCATTACCGCGAGATTTGGCCCCTCATTGCAGTGCGGGCGTTGTCCACAAGCGGGTGTTTGGAGGCGGCTCTACTGCGAATGCCAACAGGTTTAATTAGCCATCCCCACATGCCCTAAAAAAAAAGATATACACTAATTGTTTAAGCAGTGTAAGGGCTTGGAGGTTTGCAATTACAGAGTTTTTGGCGCCAAAATCGGCAGACTGTGGCCCTTATATATACCGGATGTATCCCATGTTGATACACTCTGGATAAAGTGCAAGTTGGTCTGCACGAAACGCGTAGAAGGTGCCAGCTTCTGTTTTTATGTTAACCCAATAAAGAAATATTTTTGCCAGACCTGCCATCACCCCTTTTTTTTGCTGTGCGTTGCACCAACCCATTTGCACTGGATTTCTCCCTACTGGCAACTGCACGCAGATTGAGAAGGACTACTGGTGACACTATCGTGAGTACTTACCTGGGGCCAGCCCAATGAGGTTAGGGGGGGGTGTCTTTGTGCATTTACCCCTGCCTTCAGGGCAACTGGAGCTCTTTAAAAGGTTTTATATCTCATGTCCCAGAAGTGTCCCCCTCATATACTTAGAACAATGGGATTCCATGCTTGAGCACCAATCACCTTTACTGTATATTTATTTTTTTAATCTGATGCTCTGCTCAGGAGATGTAACGGTTTGAAATATTAAGGTTTAAATGGAGCTCGCACAGACTCAAGGTTACCATTGTAACCACAGAAACTACAGAGTAAGAGTGTGTGGTTGGGGGGGGGGGGGTGTGTGTGTGTGTGTGTGTTTTTTTGTTCAGGGGTTACAATACGAACATAAAGGAATTTTGTCTATCTATCAAAGCGTTTGTTTGGACCATTTTTGGACTAAATTCCCCATTGAAGTGAAATTTGGAGATTTGGCTACAAACGGCCTTATCGACCGGTTCGGTGTATATTGCCACTTCATGAGTTTAAACTCCTCAGGCTTCTAGAGGGGATTGCTGCTTTAAAATATAAGTCTTGGGCCATACAAGTCGTCAAACATACTGTACGCATGAAAAGGGGTTTAAAATAGTCCGTCCTTGCTGGTTACAGGGCCTCCTGCCTCCAGGGCTTCAAAGGAATATTACCGACCCCCCTTTCCCACTGAAATGAAGTGATCCTACAGTTTAAAATTCAGTTTGCAAGTTTTATAAATCTGATTTACTATTCTAATACAGATTGTGTGACCGATGCAAGTGACCGCTTTCATTGTGCTTCTTTTAGGATTTAGAGGACACAGAACGTGGTGCTGGCGGCTTTGGCTCTACTGGTCAGAATTGAAGTTAAAAAAAATGGATTTAATACATGTATAATTGTACTTTTTTGTTTTGGTAAGAAAATAAAAATCAGAAGGACCATTTTGTTGTGGCGTGCAGTGTGTGCATCAAAATATGTCGGACTTATTTGTAGGTCTGTTCGCAGGTTCCCCCGTCCCATCCCAAACTCGTTTGTTTAATATTGACTAAAATTCAATTGTAATTAACAAGGTAGAGCAGAATGGAAACAAGGTGACACTACTGTACTCATATCTGTAAGGCTCCATTTGTAGTTTCCAGCAGCTTTGGATGCATACAGTACCTGTTACTTTCTGTGTACCCTTCGAGTAATGTTGCTAGCATTTAATGTTGATTCAGACATGCTAAAGTCTTTGTCCGCATCTATTGTAATATAAATATGGTAACAGGTTCTTCACCGTTAATGCCAAAGTCTTATTCTAAGCTCCTAGGTACGTGATGTAGGTGCCTCCTTGTCTTCATAAATCTATTCCCCCTATTCATATGTGAATAATCCCACGTTTACTCTTTTTAATACATAATATGTACCGTCATCCACACGGCAACTGTACAGTACATAGATTTACAAACATTTATGCCTTTAAAATAAAATGTATTTATAGGGATCGATAGAAAAGATCGCCGGATTACTTAACCGTAACATTTGCAAGTTTTTTATATTTTTTTTTTTGTTCTTATAAATATTAACTTTTTGGTGTTGGCTTCCATATTCTGTAGCTCCGCAGTATAGGAAGATGTTTCTGTTCCAGATATAAGTCTGCACTAAAGACCTTAAAATCTACAAGCACTGGAAAGGAATCCTTTGTAAAAAGCCACTGCTGCCACCATAAAATGAAAATGGCCTTCAGCATGAGTGCAGTATGCGTGGGTTTTATACCCACACACCAAATCACATCCACCCCCCTCCCCCCCCACACACCCACTCACCCACACACCCCTTTACTTCCAGTGACTGAAAACCTGTAACTTAAAGAGATAGATTTCATTTACTTCGACCAGATTTTCACAACAAACCCTAGACTCCAGGTGTACCATATGCGTTTGAAAGGTTTTGTTCTTGTAGTGCCAGCGCTGCTGCTCTAAATGCATCAATTGTGATAAATTAAAAAAAAAAAAAGTGTTTCTCACTTCAAGGCTAAATTAAAGATAAGATTTAAAATCTCATGAGCCCACCAGAAAAGAACAAATAGCCCACACTGACAGATGGTAGACACACGCCCACAAGTGTCGCATGATCAAATAACAACATGGGTGTCATTTTTCTGTTGCTGTGACGTCGCAGGGACACCGTCTCACGGACACATTTTGGTCTAGATTTTTAGGATTTTAAAGCACAAATCCATGAAGCGGACACTACATTAATTTCTGGTCAGCATCCACTAGATGGCGCATTTGTCTTTTGTACATTTTTAAATTGCCTCCTTCCACTGATGCTTGGCGGGCACAAATGGATACATAGCAATAATGATTAAAAACAGGCGCGGCTAGAAAAGGAACAACAATTATTAAAGACTATTGGGATTGCTGCATTGTTTGCAAGATTTTTTTTTTTCTTTTGGCAGAATTGTTTTTTTTTTTTTTTTGTTCCTGCTGGTTTTAATTAAATTGAAAATGTTTATATATTCTCTTTATAATTAAACTATTTCTAAAACCCCATTGCTGCTGGAATTGAAGCAACACAATGTATCCTACGCCAGTGAGGCATCTGGTTTAGACGTCCTGGCAAGTGCCGGGGACAGATTTAATAGGCCATCGCTGGCTGCTTTCCGGTGTCTTAAAGGAGCAGCTCCATGTTCGATCCAAGCAAAGGAATGGCTGTAATCTGTTTTAAGAGTTAAATCGTTTGGCTCTGCTGCTTAAAAAAATATATTTGCGCAAGATGAAGATTAATACACACTTTACAAACGCTACTTGCACACCAACATGTTAAGGAGAAGATATAAGATGTAAGGATTTATGTGGAAATCTGAGAAGAAAACAACCGCGTTAAGCTATATTTGCCTGGAGTGGCCAATTCCAGTGATCAAGGGCTACCAAACAGGTCAGGTTTTCAGGAAATCCCAGCTTCGGCACAGGTGGCTGAAGACTGAACCCCCTGTGCTGAAGCAGTGATATCCTGAAAACCTGACCTGTTGCTGACGCGTGAGCACGAGTTGGCACGCCTGCCCTGGACACATGGATAGGATCGATTTGGCTGTTTTTAGATAACGTAACTTTGCGTACCAACTTGGTCATATGATTAGTCATCCTTGTCCACAGATAATTAGACAATTGGGGGGGGGGGGGATCTTTACAAATAAAAAGCAACATTTTAATAAGAAACCGTAATTGCCTGGGAAGTAGTGAGAATGTTTTAATGTTTCCTATGAGTGGTTACCAATCTAAGTAAGTTTGCAATTCCACCCTGGTCGTTCTGAAAGGGGCTGAAAAATTCCCAGCGCATGAGACGAGTAAAAAAGACAGCCACTGATTGAGCCACCTGTGCTGAAGCAGGCTCTTCAACTGCCACTGGAGGAACCACCTGTGCCAATGCTGGGATATCCGGAACACCTGATTTGGGGGGGTGGAGGGGGTCTTGAGGACTGGAGTTGTGAACCCCTGTCCTAACTGACTCATTGTGAGGAAGTTGCCAGGTTAGAGAACAGAAGACGTGTATGTTTGTCATAAATAAGACCATGCCAAATAGCAGCCTGCAATATACTCGGGCTGCATGCTAGGTAAAGGCTGAATTCTGTGTTTTATTAGCACTGCTACTGTAAGCTATGGTTCGCTTCCGCTTTCCCAGCTCCCCTGCATAATAAGTCTGACTAATATAATTATTGTGTTCCAGTGTTTTGGATGGTTTCAAATATTCTTAGGCTTAAGTGACGCACTGCACAATATTAATTAAAATGCCTTTTGTGTTAGGGAAGTTTATACAAGCAAGGTTAAGCACACAGAGAAGTTCCAGGATGTGTTGGAGGACACTGCAAGTAAAGCTCGGAAACCGGTCAATGATTTCTTGGACAATCCAGCTACTGAAATCCTTGCTGTTCACACAGGTATGATCTGTGCGTTCTGTCAAGTTGCCATTGTCTTTTGGCTTTCACATGTCTAAATAAGTTCCAGTATTAAGTAAACCTCCATGAGCCTGCCTATTTCCTGTACTGTCAACCCTTCCCTTGTAAGAATAACAGTGTCCTTTTCTTTAGTAGAGTGCAGCGTGATGTTTTTGGCAGAACGATCACTTTAGACGTGCATAAATTTGTGATCTCAAGTGCAAGAAAAGTGAATGCCTGCCTCAGTGTCCAGTGTAGCTTTAACCTCCGATACGGTCAAGTTTACTTTTCAATACAATTCTCAACCTTTTTTTATTCTGATTTGCGTTTTGCTTCTATAACATTTGGCAAGCGTGATTAACACTTAAAGCAGCCAGTCCAAGTTGCCCCCCCCCCCCCCCCTTAATATGTGCATCCATGCAATCCTTACAATAAGTAATTAGCTAAGTTGCCGATCAATTGGCGAAGATTCGGAGCAGGGGTTTCACTAAACGGCTGTCAGTGCAACAGAAGAGGACCAAAGATGCAACGTTCTGTGTGGGAGATCATGTGACCAGGCAGTCACTAGATACAATTGGTGCACTAGAGGGAGGGCAGGGCTCAAAAAGGGTGTGCCAGAGCCTGTTTTGGAAGAGAATGGGGATGACTGTAAATGGTTGCTATAGAAATCAAAGAATGCTTGTTACATAATGACCTTATTAATGTATTATAAAGAGATGTAGCATTTTAAAAACAAACAGAAAAACAAGTATTTTCTCAGTATAGAAACTATGTATTAAAAAAAAACCATGCATGTAGGATATTGCCAACATATCCCGTGGTGCGGTACAATGAGGGTGCAGAGATTTGATCATTACATGGAGAGCTGCCTACAAATAAGGACAGACATGCACAGATACAAAGAGGTAATGAGGGCCCTGCTCATGTGAGCTTACACACTTCATGGACAGTGTTGAAACATGAGGGCTGAGCTGTAATGGGGGACAGCGTCGCTGAGAGCTTTGCATGTCAGAGCTAGGGTTGTAAATTTGATTCTAGAGGATATGGGAAGCCAGTGTAGGGATTTGTGTAGTGCAGCAGCAGAAGGGGAGAAGTGAGTGAGCTGGAGTAGTCTGTCGGCAGCATTGTGGATGGATTGGAGTTGGGACAGGCAGATAAGGGGAATGCCAAATGGGAGAAGGTTGCAGTAGTCAAGGTGGGACAAGCTTAGTGAGCTAATTAGGATTTTAGTTCCATCATGAGTGACAAAAGGGCGTATCTTGGAAGTGAAGACGGCAGGACTTTGAGGGACTGAATATGAAGGAGAGATCAGTCAGATGACTGGTAAAGTATGTTCCATATAATTAGTTGGGGTCAAGCCTGTACGTGTGCATAATCAGGGAATGATGTCCCGCGATGGGAGGGGGATAGGGATAGTCGGAAAACACGTGCTATGTCCCGGGACTTCCACCCCTACCTGGAATCCCCAAAGAACACAAAAATACAACACTGGCCCTTGACTGACTCAAGTATGAATAAGATAAAATTTGTAGATACAACTCTCACGATGCTGGAACCTCCTGCGGTGTCGTTGGTTAAAATCTTCCCGGTGTGTGTGCTCATGCCGGAAGGTAACCGAGCAAAAAGAGAAAAAATGGAGATCCACACTAAACAATTGCAGGACGTGACTAGAGAAGTTAGAACAATATTTAATGAGCAATGATCATGCAACAAGCAGGCGAATAGTCCTCTGACGCGTTTCATACCGAGAGGTACATTATCTTTGATTGTGGTGTTATTGACAGTGTGGGACAGTGGGTTTGGGTGTAGGTGTGGCTGTAGAAGGGGGAAAGAGTGTCTGTTTTGGACATATTAAGCTTCAGGTAACGGTGGGACATCCGTGAGTGGTTTGCAGAGCGTTGGTGAGAGGGGGAGAGGTCGGGAGCAGGGATAAATTTGGGTGTCATCGGCATAGAGATGATGCTGAAAGCCAAAATATTTCTGTTTGTTTGCAAAGAGAAGAGGAACAAGGACAGAGCTTTGTGGAACCCAAACAGAGGGAGTGACGATGAGACGCCAGAGAAGGAAACACTGAAGGAGCGGTTGTATATGTAAGCCGTGAACCAAGAGAAGGCTGCGCCATGGAGGCCAGTGGAGTGTGTTCAGGAGAACGGGGTGATCAACAGTGTGGAAGGCAGCAGAGAGATCGAGGAGAATTGGTAAGGAGAAGGGACCCTGCGAGTAGGTCATTGGCCACACTTGTTAGTGCGGTCTCTGTGGATTGTAGAGGATGGAAACCAGATTGCAAATTGTCAAGCTGGGAGTTGGAGGAAAGTGAGTCAGGCGGTAGACACACTTGTATTGTGCAATTTGTGTGATTTACGTCCGACGCTTATGTATTAAACCAAAAAAGGTTCTTGTAAAAGAAAAATACTCTTAAATATCTGGCGGCCTGCTGTTAATACGTCCTACTTCTAAATCATATTGAATCGTTCGTCATTTCCTATAGAGGCGGGGCAGGTACTTCTTTCTCTCAATGTTACTTTTGTCTTGAGTCATTTATCCAATTGGTATTATATTCCATGTATTGTACTGTTTGTAATGGGCTGTGTACCTGGTTAGCGCTTTAAAAATGTAAATATTGAAAGCCAATTTCTTTGCTTCATTACTATGGAGATATGTTTTAGTGGAAAGTGGAATTTTATTGTGAAACTTAATATGCCTTTATGGGTTCTCAACTCCAGTCCTCAACAGGTCAAGTTTTAAGGATATCCCAGCTTTAGCACAGGTGGCTAAGTCGAAGACTTGGCAGGGACGGATTGAGCCACCTATGCTGAAGCAGAGACTGTTTGAGCCACGTGCTGAATCAGGGATATCCTGAAAATCTGACTTATTGGTGGCCCTTGAGGACTGAAGTTTAGAACCCCTGCATATGGTAACAAAGCACTGCGTCCACGCTAATCCAATTCCGCGTTGGTGTAATGCCAGCCAAAATATAATTCTGCGTAGCGTCCTGTTACTTAGGCCTTGATTATACATGAAAACGCGCGCGGTGCAGCGCGCCTGAAAAACAACTTTTAAAAAGAACAATAGCAGTGCACATACCTGTTGCGGCGTGGAGCTGCAGGGCGGCTGTCTCCTGGCGCAATCTGCAGATTTGTTCTTGGCTGGCGACGGCCGCGTCACGTGAGCGGTTACAGCCAATGAGGGCGAACCTCTCACGCCCACGCCTCCTGCTCTCCACCGGCTACCTGGTATAATCACTATGCTGCTCGGCGGCAGCGCTGGGTGACGTCACAGAATAGCGCTGCAGCATTTGGTATTGAGCCTTAAAGGTGTTTTGCTCAAGGTGTTCAGGACTAAAGTTCAGGTACAAAAGCAGTGGGTTTTTTTTTTGTGTTATTAATTATAGCTTTAACCAGAAGAGTCATTGGGATGTACAACGTGCCAAATTTCTTGAACATGCTTATTATGTGGTTTGCGAAATTTCAACCAGGAAGATTTTGTCCCCAGGGAAAAGCACTTTTTTGCTGTGTAAAAGTATTTTGCATGATTGTAATGCAATCCAGGGGACCTAATCTGTGCGTCTACAATCCGACACATTGAGATGAAGCCATTGGCTGCCAATATTATTCATGTTCTACATCAGAGGTTCCCAAGCTCCAGTCCTCAATGACCACTAAGGCCTGGGACATAGTTACTTGAAGCTCGCTGAGGCGCGCTCCTGCTCTGCAAATTGTGCTTTTTTCTGTCCTTGCAGGCGAGGCAGTGAGCGCGCTCTGGGGGCGGGGTGGAGGCGTGTCAGGAGGCGGAGCGGGAGGCGGGGCTATTCCCCCGCTCCCATTGGATGGGAGCGGTCACGTGACCGCTCCTCCACTTCCCCGAGCGGCAAATTTCAAACTTCCCTGTCTGTTCCAATTTTCTCAGCCTCCGCACGCATCAGCACGCATGCGGAGGGGGAAACTATAGTCGCGCTAATGACAGATGCAGGGGGTTTGTGCATCTGCTCAGCCCGCCTCAGCGAGCTTCCATTCACTATGTCCCAGGCCTAACAGTGCAGGATTTAAGGCTATCCTTTCATTAGCACAGGTGGACCAATCATTTTGATGGAACCGCCTGTGCTGAAGCAGGGGTATCTTTAAACCCTGCACTGTTGTTGGTTCTTGACGACTGGAGTTGAGAACCCCTGTCCTATATGATCTTTTGATGGTATTTAAATAAAGACAAGAATAATTGTCTCTGGTCCTTGATTTGTGGATAAAAGGGGGAAAAATTAAGGTAATCTACAGTATATTGACGTTTAGATGTATGGATGCTTCATGTGAAAATGAGCGTATTTGTCTAGGAAACAGAACAAAGTTTGTTGGAAATACAAAAACAAATCTCAACATGTGTGGGATATACTTTTGGGTCAGCATGTTCTGGTGCTGAGATCTAGTATTAAAGAAATTCCAACCTGACTCATGGCTTCAATAGAGGCAAAAACGGTCAGGTTTTCAGAATATCCCTTCTGCAAAAGTGGCCCAATCAGAGGCTCAGTCAAAGACTGATTGAGCCATGTGTGCTGAAGCAGGGACTGATTGAACCACGTGTGCTGAAGCAGGGATATCCTGATGACCTGACTTGTTGGGGAGGCTTGAGGACCGGAGTCCAGCGGCCCAATATGAATCAAGTTTGTTATTATAGATTCATTGCAGATTGTGATGCCTTTGTGTGAACCAAGCGTGCTTGTCACAGATGAGACTGGGTGTGGATGTTTTAAAACCGCCTGGAATCTGCAGGTGCATCAGGAGCAGTACGGCTGCTAAAACTGTAAGTAGAAGTTTTGTAACAGACGCCCTTTATGGGAGAAATGAGTTGACAACCCACATTACGGACATCTTTGACCCAGGTAGATATGAATTCTTGTTGAATGTAAATATGTCCGGCTGATTTCCATGTAAAATCTAGAGCTGGCAACGGGAGGACATAGTTGAGGTGCGATGAAATCATCATTTGGCTCCAGAATTCGTCATGGTGTGGTTTCAAGATGAACGGAAACACAGTTCCCCGCCTTCAAAATGCTGAACAGTGTCTAATCGGAGTTAACCGATCTGACGGAACACATTGCATGGCGTGTAATTGAAGTCTATGTTCTCGTTTTAAAGTGTACCACACACTGCTGTGTTTCCCATGTTTAAGAGCTGCAGTGGAACAGCGTGGATGTTGTTACACGGCAGTCCCAGTGTATAGTGTTACAGATGTAGCAGGACTTAACTGTTTTTCAGCAGCGGGGCAAGCCGCGGGATCGCAACTGCCCCGGTGCCGGAGGATTATCGCTGTGGTGCCGTCCGATCCGGAGGCATGACCCAAAATGTTGGAAAAGTATCATGTTTTGCTGTCATTTGTTTGAACAGGTTATCTTGATCTATTATTAGGACTTAGATTAAGACCTAATAACATTTTAGGTTTGAAATGTGTGAAAATCCTAAGGTGTTTGCCCCCCCCCCCCCCCCCCAACACTCCCTCATCCCCACACTCATAAGGAAGAAATACGCCGTGCTTTTCAAGGTATCGTGAAAAATTCAAATTGAATCCATCAAATAGCAAAAATACAAGAACTGGGCACTGTTTTGGACCCGCATGGTCCTTTGTCCAGGTCCTAACTCTTATAGAGGCCAATTTCAAAGCGCTCTACTTCTGGTCCTACGGTGGCCTAGAACAGGGGGGGCACAAACTTTTTATTCCCTGCGCCCCCCTGCCGACGGTCTCACTCCCACGCCCCCCCCTCACCCTCACTTACCTCCGCTCCGGCGTCATGACGTCACGTTGCCATAGCAACGTAACGTCACATGACCACGCGGCGTCATTTGCCGCCACGTTGCCATGGCGACACGGGAAGGAAGCCGCCGGAGCTAAGGTAAGTAAAGGCTTACAGAGGCCCTGCAGCTCCCCCGGCACTTAATTTAAGTACCTTCGGGAAGAGCTCGGGGCCTCTGTAAACCCCGCGCCCCCCCCCCCCCGCCGCCCCGCCCCCCCTCCCACCCCCCCCCCCCCCCCCCCCCCCCCCGCAGGCAGTCTCGCGCCCCCCAGTTTGCGCACCGCTGGCCTAGAAAGTAATGCAGCTGCAATTTGAACATTTATTGACACCTTGAGGAGTGCTTTGGATTGTTTAGAACACCTTGTGCTGGAGAGGTGATCTGTCCCTTCTATGTGTACGTTGTGAAGTGAATTACTGTTTCATAATTGCCTGATTAAGTGCCCCAGTCGCCTTTTGTGTGTGTGTGTGTGTGTGTGTGTGTGTGTGTGTCTGTGTATACATACAGGCATACCCCGTATTAATGTACGCAATGGGACCGGAGCATGTATGTAAAGCGAAAATGTACTTAAAGTGAAGCACTCCCTTTTTCCCACTTTTCGATGCATGTACTGTAGTGCAATCGTCACATACGTGCATAACTGATGTAAATAACGCATTTGTAACAGGCTCTATAGTCTCCCCGCTTGCGCACAGCTTCGGTACAGGTAGGGAGCCGGTATTGCTGTTCAGGACGTGCTGACAGGCGCATGCGTGAGCTGCCGTTTGCCTATTGGGTGATATGTCCTTACTCGCGAGTGTACTTAAAGTGAGTGTCCTTAAACCGGGGTATGCCTGTACCTGTATTGTTTGTAGTATACAATAATTATACTCCAGTATTACTGGTACTGTTTGAAGAAAAAAATAAAATATATAGAATCATTATTTTAACATTTGTTCTGTAATTTCCGATAGATTTTAATTCTGTGTGTCTCTCAATCCGCTGAAAGAGCATCATTTAAATATATACATTATTAAGTAACCAATCAAAGAGTTGGACATAGCATTGTACAGCTAGGGTTCTCAGGGGGCTTCTCCTCAAATACTGGACACAGTGGTGAAAGCTGTGACGCTCTCGAGACACACACCTCCAAGCCGTTTCCCCCTCTCCTTGGCCCCACCCCAGGCTCCTGACACCTCCCCCTGATTGGCTGCTGCTGTGTAATCCAGCCAAACAGGATGGAGGAAGCTGCCCAGCCCCCTAGCAACAGCCATGGTCAGGTAAATCCCTCAGCCCCCCAAACCGGTCAGGTCACTATGACCAGAGAGGTAATACCGGTATACACATACGTGCCCAGTATTACCCTCTCATTTTTTACTGGACAGTGTCCAAATACAGGACAGTCCGGTTCAATACTGGACACCTGGTAACCCTAACACATTAGTCCTTGCTGCTTCATTAAACAGAATTTTGGGGGGTTTCTTTGTAAACCTGTTACTCCCACTCTTGAACAGTTTTTCAACGTCTTATCCCTGAAATTTAGCAGTAACCCCCAGCTGGTTTCAGTGATTTGCTGCTTCCGAATCTTGCCATTAGCAGCAGAATACCGAATGTGTCAAGTACAAAAGTTGTCAGGTCTATGGCAATGTTACAGAATAAACTCATTTGTTGAAGTGGTTCACACACAATTTTGCCAGTGTGCATTTATTAATACTTTCAACTTTCTGTGCAACTGCAACACATCCAATGCTGGATTCTTGTTCACTTGTTCACTTCTTTGTTTTGTTTTTTAATGCACTTCAGGAACATTTCTCATGAACTAACGAGCCTCTGGGAATTTAAAAATACTGTATCAATTAATGTCAACATTGTACCAAACACTGTCATATCCTTTTGCCACTGAATTTCCCCCTTTCTTACATTTTAAGTTATTATTATATTAAAGGGGCAGTCTCGTTTTGGCTCACTACCCAGAATCCTTATCTGACATGTCTGGCAATAGTGTGAATGAAGTAAATTTGGGAAACCAAACATATTTTTTTTTTTTTATAAAAATATTATACCAGGAAGTAATACATTGCGAGTTACCTCGTTTTCAAGTCTGTCCTGGACACGGAGTTATAATGACAAATACATGGTTACATTAAATGAGCAGGGTTATACATTATGTACATTATCGGTGTTCTATCTTAGGTATATAATAATAATATAAGAACACCTTGATAAAGGGCAGGAGCGTTAAACGCGGAGGTTACTGCCTATGTGAGCTGAATAAATAAATTATCATTTTTACGGGAGTTACCCGGTCATGGTCCTTTTGTTCGTGTCCTGTTGAGATTCTGCTCCGTTCCACACAGAGATCGTTTAGGTATATAATAACAGCTATAATTTTCCTCTAGCAGATGGTATTCCTGCTTGGTACTTAATGTAAAATGTCTCTTTTTTTTCCAACCTCATGTAACTATGCTCCAGGATTCAATAGGATTCAATATGTAGCATATTGGGATATTGTTTCATTTACTCTATGTTCCTTAATATTTGTAATACTTCTTCCCTGCAGAGAGAACTATTACATATCGGATTACAAGGGATTGTAAAACCATCTACCACCAGGTACAGGGCACAGCAATGGGCACAAAATGTGCCCCAACATATGCCAACCTGTACCTGGGATGGTGGGAATCAGAAGTAGTTTTCTCTGAGGAATTGGAACATCTTACCACCTTTGTGGAAATGTGGCTGCGCTTTATTGACGATGTGCTGATAGTGTGGCGGGGGAGTGAGGCCTTGTTAAAACACTTTATAGAAATCCTAAACAAGAATGACCTCAACCTCCGCCTGACCCTTGAATACAGTTCACAGCAAATCTGCTTCCTTGACCTATTGATCACAAAGGATGACAATGGCAATCTGGAAACAACCATTTATCGCAAAAAGACAGCCACCAACAGCATACTCCTAGCTAGTAGCCATCACCCAAAATCATTAATCAAGGGAATACCGGTGGGGCAATTTCTTCGCTTAAGGAGAAATTGCAGTAAGGACGAAGACTTTGAAGAAAAGGCAAGGGACATGAAAGACAGATTTACCGCAAGGGGATACAGTCAAAACAGTATAAAAAGAGCATACAAATGGGCTAAGCAGAAAGCTAGATCAGAGCTGGTTATGGAAAAGAGAATGCAGCCAGAACAAAGAACAGTGAGATTCATAGGCACCTTCAATAAACAATGGAGGGTGGCTAGGGAAGTCTTACAGAAACACTGGCACATACTCAGGGCGGACGAAGACCTTCGTGACTCCATACCACCCTATCCAGCAATGGTCAGCAGACGGGCCAAAAATTTGAGAGATCATTTGGTCCATAGCCACTACACTGTGGCAACACCGAGGGCCACATGGTTACCACCCCGTGTAAATGGAAACTATCATTGCCAAAGATGTAAGGCTTGCCAGTATATAACAGTTTCAAAAACATTCAGTAATCACAACAATACGAAACAATATGATATACGCAAATTTATAAACTGCAATACACAAGGAGTGATTTACATGGGAACATGCAAGTGTGGGAAAAAGTACGTGGGAAAGACCCGTCGCCCCCTAAAGATACGGATACTAGAACATGTGGGTTCAATCCGTAATAAACTGGATACCCCTGTGGCTACCCATGCTAATAGGTGTCAACCGGGTGACCCAAAAGCTATCACCTTTATGGGGATAGACCAATTCTACCCAGGAATTAGACGCGGGGACTGGGACAATGAACTATTGAAGATTGAATCAAGGTGGATATATACCTTAGGAACACTGAGCCCATGGGGACTGAATGAGGGTTTTGTGTTCAGCCCCTTCATATAAATCCAACAATCTCTGTTCATTTCAACCCACAAACATGTGTCCATCCCTGAATAGGGATACATGGATAAACTCCCGTGTATTTAACAATATTCTCAATAGTATTAATTTAGTATTAGACCAGCCGTCCAAAACCTACATTCAAAGAATATATCATATCACAATATTCATAATTTCAACAACTTGATAAAAATGACACACTTTGTTCTAAATATCATTTATCATATTTTTTATCTATATATATATATTTTTTTCTCACTCAAATTGATGGAACACAGTGTATATACAAGAGGTATAGTCAAAGAACATACCTCATCACTATTAGTGATTAACCATCACAAATTTTAATGAATATCAAATCTGACATACAGCACTACCCCATAGCCTATGTGAGCAATTATGACAGTTAAGCATCACATACACAAACACTATTATAGCCATAGTTATTCAGTCCAGTATACTTTTGCATTAGGATTGACACATTTGCAACAGTCTATGGACACATTGTCTCTGGCAACAAGGCAGTTACTTGGTTGCATACCACAACTAGTGCACTTCTGGAAGTGGGATATTACATCTGTTATGCAGCAGTGATGAAGGGGTTAAGTGAGACAACAGAAAATTTCACGTTGACTATAAAAACCCACCTCCACATGCAGGGACCTCCCCCTACGTGCCCTGAAGAAGCGTTTTTACACGTGAAACGCGCGCGTCGGCAGTTCTCTCTCTGCACACGCGGGAAGCTTGTTTATTTAAACATTAGAGTCTAAGGATATTGATCCGCCTTACCGCAATTCAGCTTCCCTAGCTGTGCTTGTTTGACACGGGATCGCGCTGTATACCAGTACCGCGCGACTCTCTATGCTTTCAAGGAGTCTTTGCTAAACCCACCTTACAGACAGGCATGTCCTCGAGCACATCGGCACTGATATAACCAGGATCAGTGCTGATGTAGGGGACTATGCGATTACCAGTCAGACCGGCTCCCCACGCTATCATTGAGTGCATATATATTGCTCAATACTCTGAGGGGAAGGGGGGGAGGGGTGTTATGGGGTATTGACCTCATCCTATATTAACCCCTTGTGTACCCCACCACATTTGGCTGTATTTGCTAGCTAGTGTATCTCCTCATTGATGAGCAGCCTCCCAGCTGCTCATGTGCATGTAATTAGCCCTAGTAGTCAGTGCTACCACCATACCCACCCTCTCTATACTGTGGGGGGGGTGTCTTCACACTAGCCCCCACCACCTACGCAGTATACCATTCTGCCAAGTGTAAGGGTGACTACAAATGTGCTGAGAGTGTGCATATGTGGCATTTTAGATATTATTCTATCTGAACTATTAGATGCTATACACAAACATCTTACAATTACCCACACCATACTGACAGTAGTGAGGGAGTGCCTATTTGGGCTTACATCACCTCCAAGGTGTATGGGTAACTACATGTAGATGCCTTAGCCTTCTGATACTGCATTATCACACTTTAGTGCTTGACTATTAGTCTGCGCAGAATAGTATGGGCAATTTGTGTCCTCTATAGAGATTTAACCTTGTCAACGCTGGTGATTATATAGCAACCAGTGCAATCTCTATCTGGGGTAGATACATTTAGGTCTAACCTTACGCATTATATACCAGATATAAGAGTGTATCCATTAGAGCGCACTACACGCCACGATACACTCACATAGAGACAGTCTCTTAAGTGGGCTTTCTCTGACTCCTTTCCTGCATTACAGGTAGCTATAACATATAGCTATTGATCCCGAATATCTATCAGGGATCATACCATATCTACCCACCTAGATCCGGGTGGGTTACCAACAGATACAGTCACGTGCTGTTCTATAGAGTATTTAATTACGTTTTAACACCCCTTTTTTTATTCATTAGTTATTAATAAAGTAATTTTAATATTATCATTATACATTTGTTGTGAAGGAGTGCTAGGAAACTGGGTTCTTTTTCTCTTTAATTACACTGCAGAGAGAACTATTACATATCGGATTACAAGGGATTGTGCTATTCTGAGGCACACCGCATATAGATGAAATACTAACGGTGTTGAAAACTAGATTAATCAATGACCCCCATCTCTACTAAGAGTAATCTAAGTTTGATTGCCTTTGTTGGGAGGGGTGTGGGTGCTCCTCTATACCCTCTACATTTTGTCTTTTCTTACTAAATGTCTTATATGCCTTAATACGTTTTACTCAATCCTTTCAGTAAAAGGTAACTTTTTTCTGCTTTTCCATTTGATTATTAAACCGCAGGTAAGTGGCTAACCTGGTAAGTACTCAGGTAGGATTTAGAGAAAAATATTCACTTTATTTCAGATTCTTCGTAGGTTGTGATTTATTTTGCTGGATTAACCCCCAGTGTGTCAGAGGCCGGCAAAGCAATGTTGCTGGCGCCTGTGACACTCACAGGGTTAATTACGACAATAATACATAGGCTTTCTTATCCGTTAGATTCTGAGAGTGCAAATCATCTTCACAACGTGCTTTTTCCGCATTGGCGAAGCTCCCGCGTCGTAGTGCCCATTGCGGTATCTCACTGCAAGATCAGGAGATGTTTCATTTGTCAAACTTGAACCTTATACCAAGATGGAAATGTGGCTGCTTCCTGGCAGTGATTTGGTGTACTCTTTCCATTAGGCCACTTTCTGTTAGACTGGTTTTGCCAACGACTGATGAACAAGGTAGGAGAGACCATGGCTGGAGTGCGTCAGTATGGGACCAGCGCAGTTATACACCAGGAAGCCAGTCCTTTCACATAATAATGCTATCTTCTCTTCCCTTCAGATCGTACAGTAACAATCCGGTTACTTATATGCCTGTAAAATTGTCTGGGAGTCTGGACCAAATACAATTTTCTTTTTGGAACATGAAAAATCTCATGACTGGAGATTCAACACTTAAAAGAAAAGGGGAAAAAAAACAGTCTCCTCAACATTTTGGTTCCCAAAGGCAACTCCCCTGTTGTACAGAAGATGAATCCAATACTGTTTTGGCAGCTCAAAGGTGCCATATGTTAAGGATATAGGATTATCTTGAGCCAAAAGCAACAGATTCTGCACAAACTGTTGTGAAATGACTAAGCAATGAACTCATGAAAAATGATTCAGGTGACTATCACACTCTTCCCCCACAGAATGTCTGCCCGAATGAGAACTGTAGGCATGGCGTATGTGAGAAAGTCTAGGGCTGCCATGGGTTCTGGAACGGGATATGGCCCACGGATAAATACCTTGTGGGCATCATTTAATGACCTATTGCATTAACACAGGAATCTTCTATGATCCCTGTGGAACAGGAAAGGACCAGAGTGTTGTATAGCGTTATGCTGTTTTGTAGACGCAGCCAAGCATGTCTTAATTTATAAAATAAAATAAAAAAGACATACGTAAACACCAGTGAGTTTCTCTCAACTCAATTTCTTCACTGCCACTTTTGCAGACTACTTAAACCATAAAAAAAAATGTAGAAAAAAGAGGGGAAGATGCAGAAAAGCTAAGCAATATTAAACACGCTCAATCACACACAATCAATCGTGCACACACACACTCAGACACCCCTCCCATAAGTTTATTTTGTACAATCAGACACCCCCCTTCACATATGTTTATTTTGTTTTGCATTTCTTTTATAACCCATACTTTATATGCTTTGCATTACCAAGCAGCAATAAATATCCACTTGGTCACTATCCTTAGATGTCTGGAAATACAAACCTATAGCCTTTAAGTGCTACAGTACAAAACAATAAAGGTACAAATCTCTAGGAAGTGCCAAAATTAGAGTGATGGAAGAAGCACACAGGAGCCTTTCTGTAAGTAAACGCACTTTGTATTTAACGCATTAGAGCAGGTATATGCAAAACGTGGCGTTTCCGGACACACGTCCTTTCCTTCAAATCTCTAGGAAGAGCATAAATATTTTAGTAGGTGACATTTTTAATTGGGTCTCTGGTTGCAGCAATGGCCCCTTCAGCGCAGTGTGTTGCTGACCTTTCTTATTCTGAAGGACAAAGCCTCCAGCGTAGGGTTAAAATCCTGGCCAACCCTTTGGCTAAAAGCAAATGTTAATGCAAATCATAGCGTTGACATCCTTTGAATGTCAGTGGCCCTGTGCCTTGAAGGGTTAAATGGGTTAAATGTTCTACTGTTCTTTGAGCAGTAACATTCGTATGATATTCTGTTTCCTAGACCACTAGGGATTCTGTTCTCATCCAAATTGCAATATGTAAAGCAAGTGAAAACAAACACAGCTAACCTTTCACTTTTGGGCGTTCTTTTTTTTTTTTTTTTTTTTTCCACAGAGGGTTTGGGCAAGATGCTGAGTAATCTGTCAGATTCTTAAATCAGATTCTTGGGCCCGTTTAGGGGAGAGTGGATGAGCTCCGGTTTCCACTGTTGTCTGTAGTCTATAAAACTTTAGCTCCGTTTTGAAATGATGAAACAGTTGGCTGTGAGTATTTCCATTGCACACGCTTTCCTAGATTAAACTGCATAGGTTGTAACATAAAGCAGACTGCGGCCTCCACGTGAGTCAATGATGGGAGATACAATTAAAGGGATTATGTGCGGGGGTCCCGTTTGAAATCTTGTAGCTTTGCTGGTCTTTAGAGAAAATGTGCAAGTTGCAACAACTTTTATTGAACCAGCTTTTAAAACACAATAAAAGTGCCCCTCTACTAACCCCAAATGTGACCCAGTGCCATTTCTGTTCCTCTTACCAAATCATTGCCCACCAATGTTAACTGAAGTTTTGTCAGAAAGATTAGTACTTTATTGTGATTAAACAAAGAATGGAATTTAACCAAGTGTTTGTGTAACTCCGTTTCCCCCCATTCAGCAGAAGTTCTGAATATGTCGACATAAAAGTTGCTTGGTAGATTCTTGAATTGGCCATTTCTTCAAACCTGGGCCTGTCCGTTGTAATTTTGGGACTACAGCTGATTTCTTCACTCTGCCTCTTCTTACTCCGTAGCACAAGCGGAATGTATTGTGTCTGCTGTGATCTGGTGGTCTCTCTATCCGCGTGCCCAGCTCCGTCCCTAGAGAGTCGCTTTAATAAGTGCAGCGTGTGTTTTGAAACAGCTGTTAAATATGGTTTGGAATGTGTTTAGGACTCGCTGTTTTCCATCTACTGCAACTACTGTATTTGTTGCCAAGATGAATCGTACCTTTCAAAAGGGGGAAAGTTCAGCATTGTCCAGATATGTTTTCCTGTTTGTTGTATATGTGCTTATTTGCACAGCTTTTCCTGGCCTGCTAAGCTCTCAAATGTAAAATCTTGACTTCTAATCACTTGCTTTTTAAACACCATCATACTATTTTTTTTTTTTGTAAGCGTTTTCTGGTGTCTGTGAGTGACTCACAATCTCAAGTATTTATTAATCAAACTTTACATGGGTCTTACGCAGAAGTTAGATTCCTTTCAGGCATCTCATGGTTTACAATGCCTAAAGTGTTTTGTAATGCAATTTTCTGTTTCTGCTTTCATTAATATGTTTTGGTGTTGCAGTAAGATAAACATACATATGTTAACAGAAATCATACAATGTGCATTACAGTTCCTTCATCGGCAACCCAACTCAAATGCTGAACAGCTATTTCAATAGACAGCAGAAGTCAACAGGGTCACTTACTGGTCTAATATAGTTACTAGTTGTGATTCTCTCCGCATTGATCAGGACTAGAGTCCTTGACCAAAAAAAAATTGCGTTTTTACTCCCCAGTGTAGCAACTTTGTCAACCCAAGAGCTAGTAAAACTGAGAGGCGCCTGGTCAACTCCCCCAAAATTATACAGAGGACAACTAGTGTTAAAAATGTGCACCAGAGTTACGAATGGCAAACATCTCCTTGATTTCAGGGGGATCCCCCTTTCTCTGATTAAATCTGGCTTTTTTTGATGGTTATTCAGCCGAAGCTTTGATAAATTGACAGGGCTATGGATTCTATTACCAAGGTCCAAAATTGTTACTTCAGTTAGTAAAGTTTAACTCCCACTCACTACAATAGGTGTTAACAATCATTAACAGTGTGGGAGGCTAATGGATAGAAACGTACGACTTTGAAACTGCAGGGTAATTGCTGTTTTTGATTAATGGTTGCATGTGTTATGTCAAACAGTGCGCCATCCGATGTGGGGAAAAAAATACTGTTTGGTGAAATATTGCATTAAAAGGAATGTACAGATTTAAAAAATGGTAACTTTTTAACAAACACAAAAAAAATGGGTGGTCTTTTCATTGTAAATGTATCCGGATTCGAACACAATTGATGGTGCAAAACCGGAGTGAAATTAAAGATCTCAAACTACTCTATAACCTTACGGAGTACTTTAAACTTGATATACTTAAAGGTTAACGGTCCTGGGAATATAGTTTTTTGTGTGTGTCGAAACTTTACACCAAGTGTCATCTTGGTATTTGATTACTAACATTTCACCGTCACACTGCATGTTTGGACAAAAAGAATGATGGAATATTTACAGTTTGCATGTTATTACATAGTCATCCATAACACCGGCGAAGTAAGAATTTACATCAGACTTTCTCATTTTAACATTCACAGCAGTAAATTGTCTGCTGATTTATTTTGTACTTTTAATGGAGTTTTACTTCACACATGACAAGACAGCTGTTTTTTGTTTTAATTATGCAAAATTGAGTACCACAGGACATTACAAGAAAGCATATTGTCTTGGTTTCCACTATTCAATGTTTAAACGAAAACATACAGTAATAGTTGTACAATAAAATAAGCATGATGTAACCAAACGACTACGGTTTGGGCAAGAAATGATAAGAATGCAATATTAAAAACTAAACTGTTTTATTGTAACATTTATGACACAGCGCTCTTGGTACAAATGCCTCTGGGTAGTCTTGCTGTGCAATGTGTGTCATTGTAAGATGGCACTGAAAATCACTTGATTATATGGTCTTCTGACCTCAGTGCATTTACCTAGTCACCGAAAATGCACCACTAGGTTTGTGTATACATTAAACAAGTCGTTGGTCTTTATAAGCACCGTTGCAAACCCTCACTTTAGGGTTTTCATCTAGTTGTACAAATGCTTCAAGGATAAATAAAAGCATGGTTACAGTATACACACGTCATTTACATGACACATAACGGAGATAAACGAGAGCTAACTTTGGTTGATTTGTAAATGAATGGTTTAGACAGAATAATTGTCGGCTTCTACAACGTGTAAATGTTACAGTGCATTCAAAAATAAATTTCAAAAATGTTACTAGCACCAACGGGTATTATAAATGGCTGATTTAGTGAGCTTGTAGCTGGCAAAGCAAAGTTTAAGTTATAAACCAGAGAAGTCCGTCAAGACAGAGCAAATACATGTACCTCTGCTGAAATGATGGAACATCTCAGCATCAATGGCCAACGTTCAATGAAAAGTTCCCACGTGTTTTTTGTGATTCGGCGTGTTCAGCATATCAAGGTAGCTCAGCTACGTACTAAATAAGAAGCCTGAGAAAGTGGTTGTATTGAGCTGGGATACTTTATCCTGTACCTTGTATATGTCGTGAGAAGGAAAAAAAAGTGCTTTTATTTTATTCATAGAAAAATATTTAGGAGGGGTTTGTACCTATGCTATGGGAAATCAGTGAAGGGAAAACATTCATTTCTACCTATCAATCTTTGGTTGGCGAATTAATGAAGCAAGATCTTAATTTTCATTGTCAGAATGTCCCCCAGCTCACCACTGATATAGTCTCTGTCATGTTTATCTTCAAGCTGCTTAAGCTCCTTCTCTTTATAAAGAGCCACACTGCTGATCTGTAGGCCGTAAATGCCAGCAACTGGTCTCTTCTTTGTCATGTGAAGGTAGCTTATCCCTTCTTTCTGGTTGATTCTGAAGAAACCATCTTCATTTCCAGAATCTATTAAATATCTGTTGTGGTTCGTTAGCGTCGTCAGGGCAGGGGTAAGTTCCAGAATACGATCCTTATTGTTCAGGTCAGATATGTTGAAGGAAAAGATCACGGTTTTTTCGGTATCCCAACTTGCAAGACTGACTTGGGGTTCGATATCCTCCTGCAAAAAGATAAATAGTCTTAAGTACATCTAAATTAAAGCATAGAATTATAGCCTCCACTCTTACTTTATTAAATGACACACACATACACACACACACACACACACACACACACACACGCGCCTTGCTGCTCATTTGAGAAAATATGCATATTAAAATGTATTGGTGACGAAAATGCATTTCTTTAAGATGTAAAAATAGTGTCCAAAAGTGGATCACACTTTTTTTTTTTTTAAATGTATTTTCTGTAAATGGCACCAAAGTCCAAGGGTAATCTACTAAATAGATCTCTCTTCTCTCGTCTAACCTCCAAAAGGCCTATTTCAGAGTCTGGACTAAAAAGGATGGGCAAATCGTTTGCGAGCGCTGATTTCTGTAAAAGTTTTGCACATCTCTAATAATCCTTTAATTATATGAGTTTAGGTTGTAACACTTGGAATTGTCCCTGGCTTGAATTCTAAAATCGTATCCCTTTGCTGGAAAAAAAAGATACACGAAAATAAATATGTTTTCATATGTAATGTATAAAAGTGCTTTACTGAGAAAATTGGTACTAGAGTGTCAATGATCCTTCTAAACTATTGATAAAAGCCAACCCATAAGCCGCAGAAATATATTAATAATAGAGCAGATGCGTGGGACATAATTTATTTAAAAACTATTTAAGTCACCAGTTGTGGCTCAAATTCACTTTTAAATCTTTTATTTATTCAACGCAATTCACACTTCACTATAGCGCAAATACAGCACTTCCAGCTGTAGTATGCAATAAGTGATTTCCATGGCATATCCCTTAAATATGCCTCCTTTGAAAGAGTGGAACCACGAAATGCGTCGGGGATAGAAGAAATGCTATGTGGCTCTGATCCATGTGAACTGTAATGTACACTAGATGCTTTAATTGCAAAGGAAGTCATGTGTTGCTCATTTAAGCTGGAGGTGCTGTGTGGATTCATTGAGATGCACTGTGTAGAGGCCTTGCCTGCATGCGGGATGAATCATTGAATGAGTAGTACCAAGACACATTAATATTGGAAGCACAGAGACCACAATCTCTTCAACGATTCATACTGGACAGCGGAGTCTTGTGGGGCGATATGTCTCTAATAGCAAAATAATTTTACTTTTGTAACACAGATGTTTAAAAAAATTATTTTTATATATATATATATATATCAGATTTTTTTTTTAAATTCTCAACCAAGTCAAATCTGTTTAGAAAAAAACAAGTTACCTCTGCATCATTTGAAGTGGTCTCATTCGTGCTCCTCCGTTTCCTCCCTCTCTTGGGATACCCATTGATTTTACAATCGTAGCAAGCTTCAGGGGAAAGAGAGTTGTCATCTATTTCTCCGCTGACTGCCAGCTCTTGAGTTCTGCTCAAACCTGCTCCTGTCACACAGTGCCTAAGGGGGAGAGGAAGATAAACGTGAGTTTCATTCTATCATTTTGACCTATTAAACACACACACACACACACACACCTGAATAAAGGTAAGATAATTATAACGAGAAGTGGTTGAAAATAAATGTGAAAATTCAATTAAGATTAGGATAATTATTCAAATGACTATAATTAAATGTTCTTCAGTACATTGCAGGTGGCGATTTGTATACCATCAAAACATCTAACCAGGTGTTTATTTATTTATTGATTTCTACGCAAATAATAGAACTCAATTTTATTATCAAAACTATACTCTGTGGACTGGAGCGGTTTATATCCAAGCGCTGCAGTTTAGGGGCAATTTTTTTCTAAGTAGTGCTATTCTACCAGATACATTTTGATGCACTGGAAGACACCGAGTAAATAGGCTGATAACGTGTCTTCCTGCGAAAGGCAGCTGATAGCATAGTACCACTCTGTAAATATGTTTTTTTTTTTTTTTTTTTAATAAACAATCATTGACCGTGTATTTGCATCTATCTCAGTAGAGCTTACCCTTGTCCTATTCTGAAGTATCCCGGTGGACAACCACAGACATAGCCACCCTCCGTGTTGGAACAACCGTAACTGCAAGGTGTATGGGAGGAGCTACATTCATTGACATCTTGGCAACCAGTAGAAAACTGTTCATACTGAAATCCGGTCGGACAAATGCACTTGAAGCTTCCCAAGGTATTGTGGCATGAGGCTCCCCCACAAGCATGGCTATTCGTGCATTCGTTCTCATCTGTAAGGAAACAGTATTATACAAGTGATTTTTATGGTTTACTACAGAACTGGGGTTGGTGTTCACTAAATACAGTAGCAGATACTCCCACGCGGATGGGTTTATGTGCCAGAATTCACTGGGAAGAGATAAAAGGTGGAAAATTCTAGCTGCAAAATGGGCTGGTTAATGCTTGGGATAGACATAAAACTATGCTAAATAAGAAAGAAATACAAGGATCAGACAGGGTCGGAGATTGTCAAACAGATCGGAATGGGCCAAGTGGTTATTTATTTGCTGTTAAATTTTGTTTGTGTCCAAAGGAAAATCAGATCGGCAAATAGAGTACATGATCATATTAACATTTAATTACATTCAATGAAATGTGTGTCACTGGCAATGAGTTTGGCTCCGTTTTAAAACTCAAACATAGAAAGAATACAAGCGCAGAAATAGAAATGTCTAGCCTGCCCGTCGAAGGATCTTGAACGTGCCAAACCGGTCAGAACAATAATTGAAATCAGAGACGTTCAATAAAACCATCCAATAAAGATGAGATGTTTATATGCTCATTAAGGCAACTTACTGCTTACAACTTACATTGTATGTCCTCACTAAAAGAGGTCACGGCAACATGGTCATGCCTTCTACATGCAAGGAAAACTTAACAGCATACATACCAAATGAGAAGAGCGAGAGAATCCCAATAATTGGCTCACAAGGAGTATGAAATTAAAGGGGCACGGATTACTTAACCAGCTTTTATTGTACTCCGTCCCTGTTGTACAGTACATAGTGTAAATCTCGTTCTCTGGACATTTAGGTCCATATCTCCGCGCTGAAGAAGAATACAGCTCCACTCCAATGAATGGAACTAAAATCTCTCTCGGACGGAGAAGACGGCTTCGTAGCATATTGAATAGAAATCATTATTGGGAATGTCACTCACCCACACACTGATTCCACTGGTAATGCTGAAGATATCCCTGTGGGCAGCTGCATCTGTATCCCCCCATTATGTTCTGGCATCCATGTTGACAGCGATGGTTCCCATCACACTCATCGACATCTAGAAATAGAGTTTTACGTCAGTATTCATCATAGGAAAGTGTGCAGACTTATTCTTGCAATATTACTTGGTGCTGAGGTGAGAATGAATCCGGAACCAATCCCTGCCCTTTACAATCTAACGCAGTGTTTTTCAACCTGTGGGTTCCCTGGGCATCCCTAAATGGTTCCCTGTAATTTCCAGGTCATTTTAAAATTGTACCAAATACAGTAGCATTTACAGTGCATCTGATCTCAGACGCGCTATTAGAGAGGGTTGGGGTTCCTTATAAAGGCTCTAAAGGCCTTTAGGCATACACAACAGCACCTGCAATAAAGTACCAGTGTAATGTCACAGCGTGTCATTGTCTGTTAGCGCTGGAATGTTGATGAGCTCATATCTTGTTACCATTCACTACCAATATGTATGGAAACACATCGTATGGTACGCACTTGAGGCATGAAACCTCAGGGTACTCACTTGTGGGGGAAATTAAACTGGTATGTTTTAAGCTGTATTAAACCCCCATATTTTTACCATGCACATTGAATGTGCTGCTGTGTATGATGAGCACAAATGATGCAAATAAAAGCAGCTGTATACATGTATAATTAAGGCGCCTTCTGGTCCAAACGGTTTGGGCAATCTTCCTGCGCAGCAACTCTACTCTCTGTCCCCACTACAACAACTGCCTATAAATGAGGAGTGAGCTCCCACACAAACAAACTACAGTGTTTCCTTTGGCTCGCCTAATGAAGCTAACTAGCTTCTGTTAATGCTATCAGTTCAGGGTTACAACTGCAACTGCCTTTGCAGGACCTCAGAAAAGGTCCCCTCGGCGCTGGGCTGGCAGGATTAAACTTGCACTGCGCGGTTTCCACAGCACACCTACAATATACATTATGGAGCCTGAAACAAGCGGCACAGATTAAAAATAAAAGGACATAGAAAATGTATTTCCAAAGCTAAAATTAAAATGTTGATATAGAAAAGCACACGATGGGCAGGATTTATGAAGCCACGAGGTGGGGTATCGCACCCCGATAAGGCGGGAACTGCCTTTCCAGTCAATTAGCTGGTACTGTCGGATCGGGTGGCGATACTATGTATCGCGGCTTGATAAATCCTGGCCCGTTAACAGAAAGGCTATAATACATGCTGCGGAGATCTTAAACCGCTTAATACTTTACTCCAGTCAAAAGTATTGTGTGGTTCATTGTTTATTAACCCCGCCGCTGCCAGACAGCTTCCAATGTGTCGCAGGCCTCTCTGGTAGCAAAATGGTTTGCAGAAAGGAATACGTTACCTAGTAGTAAAGGCCTAACTCATGGATAGTAACACTATATCTTACTGTACCTTCGCATGTAGCGCCACTCTGGTCAAGCGAGAAGCCGCGCTGGCATTCACAAGCATAGCTCCCCGGAGAATTCTGGCAAACCCCTTTAGCCCCACACAGGCTAGTTTCTGAAGCGCACTCGTTGTTGTCTGCAAAAGCAATGGAAAAGATCAATGAAATGGCCACTGTAACAAGAATGGCAGATCCGTTCAGTGATGAAGGGATAGTAATAATAGTCTTTGCCACTTTCCATCACTAGCTTATGGCGTCTTCATCAGGTGTTTCAAATTAAGAATACCACACCTGGTTTACCTTCTGAAAAAGAACATTCCTTCTACGAGTTAAATTGTTTGCAATCTAAATATTTGGCTTCTCGGTGCTCTTTCTTCTCCCCCCCCCCTTGTATCAACCCACAGACTGTCTAATCAAGAGAAGCATATGAAACCAGGGGTTAATACATATGTTATGTATAATTCCTTTCTCTACTCCTTATATAGCTCATTCACATTAATAACTGATTCAGATATAATATGTATTTATTTATATAATCCTTTTTTCACTTGTGTGGTTGCACTTGAGATATATATATTCTCTTTTTACAGAACACTTAATATAGTAGTTATATTTATTTATACATATTTATGATTTAGGGTATAGATCCCTTTGTATTCACATTTTATTAATATTACTAGCGCACTAAACACCTTTTTTTTTTTCCTCGAAAAGATTTAAACTGCCCACATAAAATGTGCTCAGATTTTATATATGGAGTCCTTACTCAATAAAATACAATTTCATTTTTTATTTTTTCAACCATCACGTCTGTTTGAACTCGGCAGTAGTTTGGAACAGAAAGAAAAGGAACCCAGGGTGTTTTTACATGAACAAGCTAGACACAAAGTATACAAGGAGTACAAAACTTGTAACAATAACAGGGATATTAATTTGACTAATGCTGAAGACGAGCTGCAAATCTTGACAATATCCTGGACACCCTCCAATACTAATGTTGATATATTTTATCACTTCAATATGCTTGATTCTTTTATTAATTAACCAGTAACGACTTGTTGATAGGCTTTGCAGAGATTATTTAATTAGATATACTGTAAATCAATGGCAATGACTTGGCCGTCAGTGTTATCCAAACACAGCCATTATTTTGTCAGGGATTCAGCTAGATCAGTGGCGGCAGGGGGTTCTCATCTCCTCAAGGGCCACCAGCAGATCAGATTTTCAGGATATCCCTGCTTCAGCACAGGTGGCTCAATCAGTGGCTCAGTCTTCGACAGCCACCTGTGCTGAAGCAGGGATATCCTGAAAACCTGACCTGTTGGTGGCCCTTGAGGACTGGAGTTTGCCCACCCCTGCTATACGATGGAGTGTTAAACATGTGGATTGATGAAGCCGGAAAACCTCCCAGCGATTTAAGTGCCACAAAGTAGCAGAAGCCCCGGACTCGCAGTCTCTTCCTGACGCACTCACCGATGCACGCTGTATGATGCTGCGTGAACCCGGGGGGGCATTTGCACGTAAATCCTCCCACGGTGTTGACGCAGATAAACTGGCAGTTGTGCTGCTTGGTCGCGCATTCATCAAGATCTGAAAGGAAAGAGCGGGATCTCGTTTTCATTTTGAATAAGCAAATGACTGACACCATTAAACTGAATCGGCGAATATGCGCAAGAGCACAATCAAGAATAGTATCTGCTGCTTTCGGGGGCTTTTTTTTTAAAAGTAGATAATCAGGATTTTAAATGGTCTGCGGGAGACCAGTCTACCGCCATTGACGGCCATTCCTAAAATGCAGTGAATTTCAGTAGAAAAAAGTCAATAGTATTGCAATATTAAGCTGCTCATTAGTTTGTGGTGCGCGCGCGTGTGTAATATCACCTTTGCAGCTTCTTCCGTCCTCCTGCAGAATATAACCCCGAGGACATGAGCACAGGAAACTTCCGGCACTGTTTTTGCAGATAAAATTGCAAGGTTTGGGAGACTGATTGCACTCGTCAAGATCTGCAATCGTGACAGAGAAACGATATTAATAAAGAAATCCTTCCATAGGAATACGTTTGAACAAAAATCTATATGTGGTGGGTCAGAAATGCAGCACAAATCTGCTTAGCACTAGTACTACTATTAGACCAAAGCGCTGGGTGAAGGGAAAGATGTATCAAGGTAAAGAAAGTGCGAAAACGCGTTTGTTTTGACACATTCTTACATTTAAAGCAAACCAAAAAAATGAAGCCAAAGTATTTTTTTTTGCATTTGGCCAAAAAGTTTCCCCCACATCAGAACCTGGCAGATTTTTTTTTTACGCAAATACATGATAAACAAGTGATGCAGAGTTTGATACATCTGATTATAATCTGCGTCATGTGACTTCCTGACACGCCCCCAATCGCAAGGTGGCGTAAACGGCACAAAACTAGGAAAAGACCTTGCTACATTGACGCAAGATGAAAAACACGTAACGTACATCAATTCTACGCCAAATTTGCCTTGGTGCATCGCCACCATGTTCTTAGTGGGTGATTAAACCACCGTTACAAAGGAAACCTACCTATGCATCCAGTGCCAGTTACATCTGGCGTGTAGCCAGGGTTGCATTCACATCTGTATGTTCCTCTCTCGTTGACACATTGTCCATTGCGACAGATGCCATGAAGAACCTGACACTCATCAATATCTGCATGTAACAGAGTTTCAATATATGAATTCATCTTTATGTTCAATTATATATATATATATATATTATATATATTATATATATATAATATATACACACACACACACACACACACACACACACATCAACCACACACACCACACACACACACACACACATATATACATATATACATATATATATATATATATATATTATATATATATATATATATATATATATTGCACCATTTAGATGTTCAGTTTTTCTTATCATGCAATTAAAAACGGAGATTTAACAAAACACAAACTTAATCACGTACATCTTAATCACAGTGTGATTTACTTTAATGTGGGGTCATTTTGTTCTCTCTATAGCAATTTGTTAAATTTAAAGGGGCAATCCCCCCCCTAGGATCAAAGTGAACTAATTACAGTGACATGCTGAAGGGATGTCAGCTGGGTAATTGACACCTTTTTACACAAATCTGATAAACATTTTTTTATAATACTTAAGTTACACTTGAGGGGGGGGGGGGGTTGATCTCCACTGGTTACCCCCCTTTTGTGTGATGATGTGGGTATTTAACATGTGCTTGTACAGCCAGACTCCCCACCGCCCTCTTTATGTTACTTTATTTCACAAAGTGGTACCAAGCCACAAGACATCTCATGGCCCCATTTAATGAAATCAGGAGTGGCCAACTCCAGTCCTCAAGGGCCACCAACAGGTCAGGCTTTAAGGATATCCCTGCTTCAGACAGGTGGCTCAACCAGTGGCCCTTGAGGACTGGAGTTGGCCAGTCCTGATTTAAATGGACCATAAGCTGTCTTATGGCTTAGCATCAGTCAATAAATGTCTCCCCCTGTCCCTACAGTTGACATACTCTTCATCTCTGACAAAATGCTTGATAGTCATGGATTGTCAGAGAACCAGCCACCTATGCTCTGTGCAAGTATTAGCCTGAGCATCCATGTACTGTCAAATCTTTAGCCATTAATATATGTGGATGTGCCTAAAACTATCATTTAAAGGCATTGTGTCCCCTTTGACCAATATTGAATGGGGGTATTCTTGAATGAAACACAGAGTCTCATTAGAAATGCAGAAACCTGTTTAGGTTGAACATGTGAACCCTATTTTCAAAGGCATAGTTGAAGAGCAGAGACGCCTGTCCTGGAAGATGTTTATAATACACATGCAATGGACTAACAAATACATGTAAAGGATAATACCTTCTCCGCCAGTTGTGTATCCTTTTCCATGAGGGCAGAGCTTTTTAAATTGTACGGTGCCTGGGAAGGGGCAGATCTCACAATTTATACCCCAGCCTCGACCAGCATTACAACAGCATTCAGACTTGGTGACAGAGTTTCTGTTCGAGGATCCGATTTGACACATGGTATGTAATACTTCAGTGAAGCAATATCCCAGTCTGTTGTCTGTAAGTAAAGAATATGCAATATTATTTATAAGTGCAACTTGAATAGATTCAGGATATAGTTCCAAGTACAAAGCAAGAGTGCTGCAAACAGCTGCAAATTACAAATTACTAGTTAAATAATAGTGAGAGAAATGTAATTCTATACACTTATAAATTGTCTCTTCCATTGATTATTTAATTGAATTTGAGTTAATTTGTCCAAAGAATACATGAAGAACGATTTTCTGAATTCTATCTTCAGTTTGTAGTAATTTATCAATCAATAATGGATACACTACCTTTGATCAATTGTTATGCCAAGTTATTAAAAGAGTTGTTGCCTAGGAAAACTGCAGGTGCTAATGTTGGATTTCCAGCACTGTGACTTGGTTTGCAGTTTTTTGGCCATCTCGGCTATCCGTAGTTATTGCTGGGGATGATATCCCACATGCATTGCGGTGCCTACCATCTGCAATACTTACCAATGCATTCAGTCCCAGAAGTGCTGGCATTAAAACCTTCAGTGCAGTCACATTTATAACTTCCCACTGTGTTCACGCATAATCCATTTTCACATGTTCCGGGTTTGGAACATTCGTTCAGATCTAAGGTAAAAATAAATACCCCCCAAGGAAATGGTAATATACATTATGCATTTTTAAATGATGTTTCTAATGTTGTGCTATTGGACAAATTATTTATATGTGCATAAACCCACGTGTCTTACATATTGTTGCACTTAAATAGGTTTGGAAATATGTTTTGTCGCATTAGCTTTTTTTATGGACATCCAACTTTTACATAACAATTCTATCGCTGCATTATCATTGACAAAACGTAGTGGAAATACTTAAGTCACGGGTCTCAAACTCAGTCCTCAAGGGCCACCAACAGACCAAGTTTTATGGCTATCCCTGCTTCAGCACCAGTGGCTCAGTCTTTGACTGAGTCTTCGACTGAGCCACTGATTAAGCCACCGGTGCAGAAGCAGGGATATCCATAAAACTTGGCCTGATGGTGGTCCTTGAGGACTGAGTTTGAGACCCCTGACTTAAGGGAACAAAATGACTGTATGTACCAATGGGAAAGAGTCCAGAGCACCATGGGATGATGCCAGCTTCACTTACCCATACATCCTTCACCATCAGGTCTGCGTTGATACCCTGGTCCGCATATGCACATATATGTACCGATTAGATTTTTACAGGTCATCTGTTTGGACTCACAGTCGTGTATGCCGTCTTCACACTCATCCTGATCTGTATACATTACACACAAACCAGTCAATTACTGAAGGAATGGCACAGCGTGCAAAGCCACTGGCTGAAAACAGTGACTCGCAATGAGGCAGAGGAAGATTTAAATCCCAGTGTCAGCTCCTTGTAACCTTCTGATGTTATCTCCCTGTGCGTCAGGCACCAAAACATAGATTGTAAGCTCTTCGTAGCAGGGACTGTGCCTGTAATAATTCTATGTACATTGCTGCATACAGTGCGCTAGATTGTAATAGTGACGCGCTTTGAGTCCCATTGGGAGAAAATCACTAAATTAAATAAAGTAATTACTAGTAATATTAAAATGAAGGATGAGATGTCCCTATGATAGTGGCTGTTGGTGATAATGGGATGCACAAGAGGTATTTACTCTACATTGCATATTCACTGAAGTCCGTTAAGGTTAACGCAGGAACCTAACATTATGTTAAATCATACCTAAACTTGGCGTTATTCTCATCCAAACCCTGAAAAAGGACTTTGGTGGGGGTGGTGGAGAAGGAGGAAGTATCCCTGGTATGTTCATAGGCATCGCTCCATCTGTTCACCCTCTCCACCTATTTTCAGGGTCTGAATAGGAGTAAGACTACGACCCCAGTATTTACTGCTGCACGCACGCCTGCACAGCTAAAAGCCGCGATTGGCGGTCTGTAGGGGAGCGATGGGATGCACCGGGGGGGGGGGGGGGGGAGGCACTGCCATGACGGGCATATCTGCCTTTCCATTGACTGCCCGCCGACCACATGATCGCATTGCGGCACGGGAAGAAGACAATTCTAGTCTTCCCTGCCAGAGTACGCATCGTTGCACTTTGCTCGCCCACGCACACACGCCCACTGGGACCAGCCCCATAGAGGGCTGTGCTGGGGGGTGTGGCACACACGCTGTAGCTCGCGTCGCAGCGGCCACTGGGCCACATACTTATCACATTCTTGGAAGTGAATGCACCGTTGCATTGCGTGTCGGTTAACCTGTGCTGATAGGATTTACAACGGCCATTGTTTTTGCATATAATTAGCTTCGAACATATGCGTTATCCTCCGGGAACATAACAGCTGTTGCGGTTTTATGTAGCGTTACATTATGAGCCCGGATTTAATGGAGCTTTGAGGATCTGACCCTAACATTACATGTACAAAATGATCATGTTCCCTCATTCCGGGATGAAATGTTTGCAGGGTGGTTCACCAAACTTTTTGAAAAAGCATTTCCTTTGCGTGTATCCTGCTGTTCCTGAATGAGGATTATGAACCATTCCTACAATACAAACCGTCTCCTATTTGTCAAATACATCTGCCAAACGTACCTTTGCACATCCTCTTGTCTTCCCGGAGAACATAACCAGATGGGCATTTGCATTCGTATGAGCCGTAGGTGTTGACGCAGCGGAACGCGCACAGCAGAGGGTTCTGAGCGCATTCATTAACATCTGTTACGTGGAAATTAATATTAGAAAAGGAAAAGTAAGAAAGGAGAAGTGACAACCCACGATAAAGTATACTTGTGCTTCAAATTGGGATTCCATTATCATTGAAATCAGGGGTGCTCAACTGCAGTCCACAAGTCCCCTCCCCCCTCCCCCAAACAGGTCGGGTTTTCAGGATATCCAAGCTTCGAAGACTGAGCCACCGGTGCTGAAGCAGGGATATCATGAAAACCTGACCTGTTGGGGGGAGCTTGAGCACCCCTGATTTAAAGGACTGGTTTTCTAGTAAATTATAAAAAAAAATTGCAAATGATTCAGGCTTTTTATTCATTGGTTTGCAAAACATGTTCCACACACACAACTTTAACCCCTTAATCGCCAGTGGGGGCCTGCGATACGTGAAGAATGTTACACCCAACAGCTGTTGATACGCACATTAACTAACTGATTTTGATACTAGAAAATGGGAAATTCACTCCCCCCCCCCCCTTCAATTTATTATTTAGTTAATGATCTCGGCTTATCAATAAAACAGATGAGGATGCAGCAGAATATTTACCTTCACATGACATCATTGGTCCTGGCTCAAAGCCTTCATCACAGGTACACTCAAAACTACCAATGATATTCTTACAGGTGCCATTCCCACACGGGTTCCCCACAGAACACTCATCGGTATCTGGAAGATAAAAGCACAACTGCTAATTGGATTCAGCGGCATTTAAAGCAGCCGTCCAAGCTGACATTTTTTTTTAAAGTATTTTTATTATTTCCCCCCCCTTTAATGTGTGCATTAATACAATCCACATAATGTTAAGTCATTAGCTAAGTTCTCGGATCGATCGGCGAAGATTCGGCTCAGGGGTTCACTAAATGGCTGCAGAGGAGTATTCTGCTGTCAGTGTGACTTTGTAAATGGTGGCTGTAGAAACCAAAAAGGCTTCTTACATTATAATACTTTAAAATGTCATTCAGAGTTGTTTAAAAAAAAAAAAAGAATGCTACAAGTATTTTCTCATAGTACAGAACAGATTTAAAAAAACAAATAAATAAAAAAAAAAACAACACCCACATAGGATATTGCTTGGTCTGCAACTTCAAAGTGAGATCGATAATAGAACTCCCTTGCTAAAACCTAAGTTTCCAGTTAAAAGTTTTGAGCAGGGTGGTGCATAGCAGATGGTTCAAGTTACAGTAGTCATGAGAAGGACAGCAAAGTCACTGCTCTAGCTGCACTCAAACCTCTGTTAGTGCTTACAGATATGAAGTGGTGTTCATTGTAAAACACATTTTAATAATAACTAATTCTAATATAGGTGTAGAACACAATGATAACACAACACACAAAACAAAACACAATAACAGCCTGGCGGCTATGCACCGACATACGTTTCGCATCACCAGGGACGCTAGGATGGACCTAAATAGCTCCATCGCGGCTGACATTGTCCCCGGCGCCACAGACTATTGCATGTTCGTTCGTAGCACCGAGGACAGTAAGTATCTGTAGCTCTGAATGAATGTGTGTCTATTTATATAAAGCCGAGAAGGTATACAACACTACAAAATATCAGAAACTATAATAAATTAAGTGCAAACATTAAAGCACATGATGGGATGATGAATACAGGCCCTGGGGAGCTTACAATAAAAAGAGCTTGTTCGGAGACTTACAGAGACCGTAGGGGTAGGAAGTGCAGTGGAAGACTGTCATGAGTATTGGTAAGTGCCGTTGTGGTTATGGGCTGTATGGGCAGAAGTAGTCTTGAGTCCATGTTATGTGCCTTGTGTGTAGGTGTTTTTTAGATTTGATTCAAAGGTTTGGAAGGAGCTTGGTGTATTCTAAGACTAAGAAAGTTCTGCATGAAGGAGGTAGGGAGGGTGAACAGTTGTAGGCAAGAGAGCAGGGTCCTGAAGGATGTTCCACTACAAATACTATCTGCTTTTTACCCACTATCCATATACCCACAAGGATTCTGTTATCCCTTCCCCACCAATGAGTACTTCAATTCCATCAATTGCTTTGTACATTTGTAACTGACCTATACATTCATCGTTCGAAAGAAGGTATCCGAAAGAGCATTCGCATCGATAAGAACCGTCTGTGTTGATACATTGACCATTTTTGCATTTGTCCTGGTCAGTACACTCATCCATATCTGTAATACAGAAAGAAAAGAGCTAAGATGTAAAATCTGGATGCAGTTAGGTAAAGTTATAGAATATTAAGCAGTATTTCTCAGAAGACAAGTGTTTTAGTATTGTTTCTTACCAATACGCTCATCATCTGGTCCAACGAGGACACCAACTCCAAATGGGCAGATTTGCTTGAATGCATCTGTAATTAAAATATGCCCACCATGTAAAACAGAAACAAGTTATATGCACTGTATGACCTCTACACTGAAGACTTGCTGTTCTGGTAAACGAATCAGTGAATTCTCATTGCATAACAAAGTGCTCTCGACAACACTTCTTCACTTAACCCTTTTAGTGACAGGGGCCTGCAACTGACTGACTATGAAACGGGTAACAACGTTGTTGTTTTTAGAAATTAGATAAAAACACGAATCCGTTCTCTTCTGCAATAACTTGGCGCGGTCAGCAACAGTGTTTCTCATGATTTCCTTTGGAATGCGTTCACTTGGACATCACATCATGTACATCTATAAATGTTCCCTCCAAGCTCGGCTTTCAAGTGCATTTGAAATAAACCCCTCGCCAACTTTTGGTGGGTGGAAAACTGTTTTGTTGTACTGAGTAATTGTTTCCCTGTGGGATTGTCTGGGAATTTTTTTTCGCTTGATTGTAGGATATAAATTTCCCTGTGCCATTGTATAATAAATCTTTAATACCAACACCCTTCACAAATAATAGATGTGAAGAAGAAAAAAACTGTGTGGTCTGTTTTTAAATGTTAAAAAGTTGGTGTTGCCATGTATTAGATATGCCAACACATTTTTAGTGTTTAGTTACTAAGATCATACCATCTCCTTCCACGGGGCACAATTCACATGGACTACCCCATCCGGCGGCTTTATGAACACAGCAACATTCCTGTCTTGAGTGGTTTCGGGCTTTGGGGGACGTACACCTCCCATCCTCAAATTTGGAATAGCAGAAACCTACTCTTACATCTGTGAAGGAAACAATGAGCGTGTGTCAGTCAGAACAAAATCCCTACAAATATGCAGCAAATAAGTCATAAGTACTGGAGTTCCAAGAGTGTGTCAATGGTTGTACTAGTATCATTTACAGCAAAATGTGCTGCTATGGAGAACCGAGGTAGCACAACTTTCATTGACCATCTAAATCGTGGGTTAAAATGTTGTCTAAATAAATACATCAATAATTGCGTGGGCTCTGGTTATGGCCACTTGAATGGTATTAGGGGTATTGTGGGAAATGATTATTGTAGTAATCCAGTCCAAAATAACAAGCACAGTGTGATATACCTTGGCACCTCCTTCCGGTGGAAGATAACACAAAGTCTTCTGGGCACTGACAGGTAAAGCTGCCTGGAACGTTCTTACATGTGCCCAGAGCACAGATTTCTGGTTCTTCTACGCACTCGTCAATGTCTGCAGAAAGCAAAAAACAAACATGGGGGGGGAAAAGTCCGTTTTCAGCCTAGAAAATATCTTTTTTTGTTTTTTTGTTACAGTGTAGAAAGTGCTTCTGAAGCTTTAACTAGGTGTTCGTGTTGCCCATCTCACGTACCTTCACATTTGTCATCCGTCAACAAATACCCAGGAGGGCATATGCAGCGATATGAGCCATCCAGATTTTGACACGTTCCAGGGGAACATTTACCCGGATCAATGATGCACTCGTTGATATCTGAAAAGAACGTCATGACGCGACTTTGGGTTACATTTCTTCCACAACAGAGACACCCAAGTTGTTACTTGCTGCTAAAAATGGGGTAAAAACGGACACCCGACCACCTTTATTATAGTCACTACAATCTAATTGTGTATATTTTTATGGAACAAAGTATGGACTACAATACATGAAGCAGCACGGTCATTTTTTAAGAGTTTCATTGAGTTCTATGGAGTCTTCCAAACCTCTATTAAAATCTACGGAGATCTTTTTTCATGTTGTGTGCGTTAGCTTCAAGTCCACTGGATGCCAAGATGATTTGTGAAAGTGAATTTAAAAAAATATTCCAGGCAGACGACAACAACAGAGAGAACTTAGACACTGTATTTATTATATCAAGTTATTAAAAAAATTTGGCAGAAAATATAGTAATAATTGGAAGTGCTGTATTTTTTTGTCTAGTGTTGTGGTGAGCTTACCATACACAATTCTTGAGTGTACATCAAAAAGGGTAATGATTCCATAATCAGCCAAGATTAAACAGAACCATATTAGCTGTGCCAATCACGGAGGGTGCCGAGAAGGAAAAAAGGTCTAAAAACAATGTCTTGTATGGCATGGAAACTACAGACTGTTGGCACCCAGATTTGCATTTGTCCCCATTTTATTTTCACTTATAGTGAGAAACAGGAGGGTGTTCTTTTTTTATAATTCAGTTGACAAGCCACCACAATAACTCTTTAAAAAATAAATACAAATAAAAAAAATAATAATAATAATTATAATAAATAATAATATATATAGCACTGTTCTAGCACATGGGAAATCAGACTTCAAAGCCATGGTGCTTTCATCAGGGTTGTGTTTGAATTACTAATTGCCTATCATCCTAAACCTGGTAACTGCTATGGTGACCGTGGTAATTAGAAGGTAAACTTTGATATAAGCTGCCCATTTATATTTAAAAAAAAAAAAAAAAACTGGCAACCATTGAGTATAAGGTTACACTACCCTATTAAACCCATCTCAAATACAAAGCGATAATTGACCCCCCTGTTGCGTTGGTCCTCGTGCATTGGCTGAATTAAGAAAACGCTAACTCTACTGTAATCAAACGACGTCTAATCAATTCAGTCTTACCAATACAGGTCCTTCCATCAGATGCCATCTCAAAGCCTACGTTGCATTCACATTGGAAAGATCCCACAGTATTGATGCATTGTCCATTTCTACACAACTGACCATTTAGAGTGACACATTCATCTACATCTGTAACAAGAACACAACAACACATTCACTAGAACTGCTACAAACATCAGATGCTGAAAATACCCCCAGAAGTACTTTAAATATAATTTCCGGAGTAAACAGACTGAATACAATATGCTGTATCTGTATGAGCAGGTTTTTTTTAAAGTTAGCACAGAACATACTACGCCCAACTCCACTAGCGAGAGGGTAACATTTCCCACCAGGTCTTCTTCGTGTATTTTAAACTTATAATTAGAGATGTACTGTTCAGCCCAATGATTCTGGTTGTTCAGACATTTTATAGAGACTGCTAGAAGTTTATTGTTTACTTTTCAAACAGCAGGACATGTTCAAAGAGACTTCGGCTGACAATTCAAGTATGATAAAATCAGATTACTGAGTGGGAATGTGTGCTAAGTGGCCTCTGAGGCAGGGAACCGGCTTATAAACCTCAAGAATTAAAAACCTTATTTGTCATAATAATTAGTATTAGGAGCATTATATCATCCAAAAACAATATAATGGGCCATTTCCTTTTAATTAGTATTTGGATTGTCTTCAAAGGGGAAAAATGTTGCTGATTTCTGTGTAGGCGAACACAAACATTGGCTAGACTAGAACATAGTGGGGAAGCTTTTCCTGTAGTGAACATTGACAAAAACCTACTTTCGCAAACAGTACCATTTTGGTCATGGATTTCAGTCCAGTTCTGTCATCACCTTACACCTAAAAGCGTACCCCATATAACTTGTAAAAACGCAATCATGTAAATTGTTTACTTAAAGACATGTAACTATACTTAATGCAAACCTTTGTCTGTCTCCTTTATTTTTCAAACAGGGGGAACCTCCGGAGCCGAAACCCGATATTTTTAGTCCCAGGTTCCCGAGATGCTTAGTAGTTTAGTTACTGGTGTTGTTTTTTTTAATGTATTATGTGAAAATATGAATCCAAATTTCATCTTCTACAACCTATCCCATTTATCAAACCTACCTGGCCGTGAATGCTTTGGGGAGGCACATCTGTATTGGATGATAACAGAGAATGTATAGTGCAGGGGTGGTCAACCCCTGTCCTCAAGGGCCACCAACAGGTCAAGTTTTAAGCACAGGTGGCTCAATAAGTGGACCAGTCTTTGACTGAGCCACCTGTGCTGAAGCTGGGATATCCTTAAAACCTGACCTGTTGGGGACTCTTGAGGACTGGAGTTGAGTTCCCTGGTGTATAAGAGGAAAGAGCATAACTGGAATAAGTGGTCCTTGGAAAGCTCACCTATGCAGTCATTATTGTGGGAGAGAATGAATCCGTCAAAGCAGCGGCAGTTGTAAGAGCCGATAGTATTTCTACATGTCCCGTTTCCACAAGGATCTCTTTCACACTCATTAATATCTGCAATTAGAAAATATCATTCATAATCAAACAAATGCATCATACAAGTGTACAAGTGAAGCAAAAATGTGAATTATATGAACTTTTTTTTTGCAGTTTTAAGTCAATCAAATATTATCATGTATAACATTCTTATTATTATTATATCTTGGACATTGGTGATTAATATAAAAAGGAAAAAGAAAGACGGTTACTAAAAAATGTATATATGAGTATACATTTATTAACTGTCATTGAACTGTTTTGATACTGATCACTTGCTTTTATATTCTACTTTTCTACTGTTTGACGTTAGTTCCACGAGTGTTTTATGTAAAATGTTATTAAACCAAATGCTAGAACGGTTGAGAGACACTGGCCCTTTAAGGCATCGTTGTCCTTGCAATCTTTTGGGGGCATTGTGAATATGAATGCACTATCTTACAAGGTCATGCTTTAAGCATATCTTAATGAATTGTATTGTGCACACTATGGGGGTTGTGCGTCTAAGTCTCACACAAGTGGGACAAAAAGTGGTGCATAATAGCTAGATTGTAGCGCTTCTGTAGCCAGGAGACTAATACACAGCAATCTATATCTGCGCTTATTCCGTATAAAGGTAACTATTTAGTAAATAAGGCCCTGTGCCTTTATATTTATTGCATGCTTACTTCTGCTAAATGAACCCCTCCCCCCCCCCTCTCTCCTATCCTGCCTCTCTGCTCCTCCTCTCAGTCCACAGATGGACTGGATAAGACTGATGAGTGGAAGAAAATAACGACTCGGGAAAAAAATATACAGCTATGTCAACACCACAATTACCTGACTCGATATCTTATATTGAGATAACATTACATGAAGATTTGAAGATTTGGCTCAGATTTTGTTATCCTACAGAAAAGGAATACATGTAACAGCTCTCTCCGCAGTTTGTATACTGCTCTCAGTAGAGTGACACGATAAGATTGCTACTTACCCATGCACATGGTCTTATCTTCATTCGTTTTGAATCCATTCTGGCAAACGCAGTAATATCCTCCGATTGTGTCGATACATTGTCCATGGCTGCATACGTTTGGAATTTCTTGGCACTCATTGCGGTCTTTATGGGAGGGGGAAAAAAAAAAAGGATTCATAATGATTCATAACATCACAGCAAAACATGTATGAATACAGAAATGTACACATAAAAAACAAAAAAAACTAAAAAAAAAAACATTTGTGACATTGTTTTTTCTCATGAAGAAATTACAACCACGGTAAAAAAACAAAACACGCTATTTTCATTTCTAAAACAATGCCACGTTCCTCAGTCTTAAACAATACCGATTTGCACACTCAGAATGTTTACAATGCTCGTCGGCTTTCAATAATGTCCAAATCAGTGTGACAGCAAGAGTGAAAATGTGCCAGTGTGGTTACTTTAATAGGTTTATTATAAATGATGCTAGCATTATCTTTACTATTTGAATGTGTCCCGTCATCCACTTGGGTCAGTTTTTGTATCACGTTACCAAAGTAATGTACTGTACTGGACCTCAGTGGCTTCAATCCAACCACGTATTATGGTGGATGTCAGAGATACAGGCCACCACAATGAATTCCTGCTTGGAGCACTGGAAACATACCCCTGCTCTCAATCTGACTACTCCAAAGCCTTTGACATCTTGTCATTATAGTGGCACAAACTCCAGTAATAAGTCGCCCTGCTTCTTTCTTGTAACAAGGAGTTAATGAGCCATTTCTAACTGTTCACAACAGGAAAATTCACACTACTTGAGAGCCCTTTTTTTTTTAAAGTCAGGTATTTCCTGCAAAGTTTGTAAACAGGCAAAAGTCGACCAGGTTTGTTTCTCTTTACACGTATCAATTACCAAATGTGAAGAATTACAGGAAAGTGGATAACGTGGCCAACGTGGCCTTAAGTATTGTTCTTTTGCATCAGATATTGGGCCAGTCTTCCTGTTGTACGGTTTCAATGAGTTTGTTACAATGCAGTTTTCGGACAGGAAATGGTAAACATCAGTAATCTGTTACTCAAGAAGTATATTCCAGGCCATGTCAACCAACGCCCGCTTGCCAAAAGGGTTTTAGTAGAACATGAAGGAAAGTAAAGGAACAAGCCTACTTCCATAGAGGAAAAGATCGATTATGAAAGAGAACAAAGTACCCAAGAAAACAAGGCTACAACAGAAAGGGGGAATGCTGTGCATCATTATTAGAACATTGTTGCAGTATATCATTCTTCTTTGGTATTGATAATACATTTTCAGATCTGGGGATAGCCAACTTTTCCAGTGCAATCGGCTCATTTGAACACAATGGCCAGGAGCCATAAACCACGATGTAGGATATTGCCCCCCGGGATCTGGCGGTCACTGGCGGTCACTGGCATTCACGTTACTAGCAGTTACCCGCAGATCGGGTGCAAAATTCTTCAGCGCGACTTCATAATTTGGATACAAAAAAAGTGACCCTCTGGCCAGGAAACCAGAATGCACTGTGGTGTTTGCATTCTCGTGCTCTGTTTGCATAGTGAGTGTGTTCAAAGAGGGAAAGAAGAGCCCCTGAGTTTGTGCACTAATGAATCAAACATTCATATTGTGGCCAAGCTCTTTCCAAGTAACGGGGGCACGTTTAACTATCCATTGTGTTAACTGCTACAGTTATCAGTACTGTTACCTGTTAGAAGACACTTTACACCAGAGGTGCTCAACTGGAGTCCTCAAGCATGTCAGGTATTCATGATATCCCAGCTTCAGGCTTCAGCATAGGACCAGTCCCTGCTTCAGCACAGGTGGCTCAATCAATCCTTTCTTCAGCACAGGTGGCTCAATCAGAGGCTCAGTCAAAGACTGAGCCTCTGATTGAGCCACCTGTGCTGAAGCCGGGATATCCTGAAAACCTTACCTGTTGGGGTGGGGGAGGGGGCTTGAGAACTGGAGTTAAGCACCCCTGCTTTACACTATATTGTTTCAAGGGCAATTATATAATTTGATAGGGTTAAAAACCAAGCCATAATAATGAGCTCAAAAACATAAAAGGGAATTAGGCTTATCACATGAGAACGATCTGCTTTATCATCAATACACTACATGAGTCCAGCTCATGGGATAACATTTGCTTTAATAGCCATAGATCTGTTGACTGACATTACAAAAGGATTTGCAGCAGTGATTTCAGAGCTGGTTTATTTCAACACAACCCAATAGCACGTCTTACCGATGCACTGTCCGGTGGATGTGAACCTGTAGCCAGGTTTGCAATCACAGCGATAGCTGCCTGCTGTGTTCACACAGTCTGCATTTCTTTGACATACTGGCCCATTTTGACATTCATCGATATCTGTCAATAAAAATGTTTCGGTCACAGACAAATCCTTTCAAATCTCATGAACCCTTTACCGCTTTGCTGCAGGAAAAGCCTGCTGAGTACTGCATTGCAAGTCCGGCCTGCAGCAATCGGATAACTATCCTGTTTATCCTCCTTTGGAGTCATGTTTGCCCTCATAGTTCGCACATTTTTTTCCCCTTATTACCCTGACTGCTCCTCTGTCTGTAGAGAAACTTCATGAATGGCACTTTTACCCCCTGTAAGTCAGCACTGTGTTTACAGCTTGGCAAATATACTACCAGCTTATTTACAACATAAGCTTTAGAGTTTAAAAGTTCCCTTTTGCACAGCCATTCAGCTGTTGATCTGTTGTAGATAGCCGGGATACTGAGTCTTTGGTCTGCAACACTGTGCTTTCTTTCACCCAGTCCTAGCGTCTAACCAATCTGTAAGCTGCAGCAACAACATTTTGAGAGTGGTCTGAAATAGGCATATATGTAAGTGCATTGTGAATGACGTATGTGGGGATCCATCACACCCAGAATAGATGATAGAATAATACAGTGTGTTTTCTAAGAGCTTTACAACGTTGCACACTTCAGAGATGCCATCTAGTTTAATTGCGTTTGCTGTACAATTTCCCAAAAAACAGAAGAGAAAGGAGAATTACTACAGCGTTATTTAGATGTGTGTCTTAAAACTTCAACAGTATAGAGGCAGTGATTCCCATACAATTAAATCCCTAAAATGCAGTAGTGCCAATCAGGTACTAGTACAGAAACTCCTGTTCAAGTCAGTGGGAGTTTCCATGCGTTGGTGTGCGAGTGACACTAACACACTTTGGTGAATCCCGGCTGGATTCCACCCTATTTCATTGTCCCTAATTTTGAGCAACGCTATCCTCTTCCTGTGCTGTTGGGGAAGTGTTTTCCCAAGTTTCTTACCTTCACAGATCAGCAGCTTGTCGTTGTAGAAGTATCCCATCGGACATTCGCATCTGAAGCTGCCTACCATATTTATACAAACCCCGTTCTCACAAACCCCGGGAATTTCTCTGCACTCATCAATATCTGAAAAGAATGGTATCACATTTAATAACGTGCCCGGTGTCCCACGGCAATTTATTTCATGCCATCTCATTTATTTCATGTTAAACTTACTTACCGACTGGCAGCCCAGTGTAAATATCGATCACAAAACCAGGTCTTGCACTCCCACAGAGACTTGCAAATTGATCTGCAGGAGATTAAAAAATCAGCGTATTTTATTAACGGAGCTATTTCATGTTTGTTGTTTGCGGATTCATATTTGGCCATTTTTATTTTATAGCTGTATACTGTATATGCAGCGGCGGATTTCTCCTTGGCCCGGGGCCTAGGGCAGCAAAATTTGGGGGTGGCAAAAATCTCCGCCCCCATACACTTTTACTGCGCTCTCGGGTTTATCGGGACTAGTGGGAAGTCACTTTGCTGTTGCGGCCGCCTCCTTACCTGCCGCCCTCCGTCTCCTTCTAAATCGCAGCGTCAACTGACATCGCAGGCGTCGCCCACGTGATGTCACACGGCATCTCGTTCCCATGGCATGTCGCAGCGTCAAATGACGTGGCGTTACCATGGCAACGCGACGCCGTACGACGTCGCGCTGGTGAAGTCCGCGGCGTCCCTTCACCACAAACATTTATATATTCACTTAAGGATTACTAGTGAGGAAGTGCATAGGCGTTTCACTTCTCGTCTGTGGCTATGAAACTTACAAGGACCAGTGAAACAGTAAGACACACTTACCAGTACTCGGCAAAGGGCACTCTTCACAAGGTCTGTTCCAAGCACGTCCGATATTGTACGAACAGCAACACATTTTCTTTGTCATATTATAAAGCAGTTCCCCGTCACAGGTTTGATTGTCGGAAAAATAATTTCTGAAGCATAAACTCCTTCTCATATCTGCATCAAAAAAACGAACATACTTGTACTTCTATAAAACAACTCATTGGGTACCTCCAACCCCATTTATTTATAACTCTGTTTTTCAATAATTTTGTGCAATGTAATGGGGTTTTAACACAACGCTCTGCATCGAAGGTGTGGCGTCTTTTTAAACGCAAGATTTGACGTGGCGCCATTAAAATGGTGACACACCGTGTTTTCTTAACAACGCTAACATGTTAATGAGTGCAATAACATTAGCTACATATATATTTTTTTCAATTACATTTTTTGGGGGGACATACAAGGCCTGACTGCTTTGCATCTTTAAAGATTAGACATATAGAATATCATGTTATACCAGAGAGAAATAGTTTTCATTTGGGGTGCATCATTTTTACTTCCACTTATTTGCATTGATTTTTATGCCATAGAGGTGTGTATAACATCCACTTTCAAGCAAGCAAATTCTTGCGCAGAACAGCTGTATTTATAGTTTGACATATTTGCTAGACATGCTTTCATCACTGTTTACAGATCTGATAAACTGTAATCTGGTATTTTAACTCTAATGTAAAGTATGTCATCTGTTACTTAATATGAAGGTCAAAAAGCCCGTGGGAAAAATAAAAATCTGGTTATACTGCAATGGAAAAATAAATGGTCTATAGATTGTAATTCTGTTTTCCAGAGTGTGACATCGTTCATTGAGCATCTGTATATGGAATATCAGTCCCTTTTGGTGGACCATTCAATATCTTTAAACTGGGTAGCACATCTGCAGTATTTTATAGTGCAACTGTAATACTAAGCATTATTATGTCAACTTTATGAAGGTGGTGTTGTTCTTGGTAAACATATTGATTGTTACAGCTTTTGCCCTGAATGAGAACTCCATCCAAGAGTAATACGAAGGTTTAACACCACTTACCCATACAGTTATTTCCTCCGTTTACTTGCATGTAATCTGGTGGACAGATGCATGTATAGTTTCCAACAGTGTTGTAACATGTTCCAGGTCCACAAATACCGGGCTGGTCGCATTCGTTGACGTCTTAAATTAATAAACAAATAACAATTTATTATCTTGGTGAAGTTGCAGAACTGTTTCTGTCTTTAAGCATCTCACTGGAATTTCCGAAGTGCGGAGGATGAATAGAAATCATAAAAAGCTGAATGTTCTAGTAGTCAAAACAATTTCCCCCAAAATCTGTCTGAGTAGCATTCTCCATTGAAATGGTGGAGCTCCCTGGAGTATGATGCAAATCCAGGGAGAGGGGCTGAAATACGTCAACTGAGATATACCTACCATCACAAACACGGGTGTCTTCATTAAGGTAGTAGCCGGGTGGACAACGACATTGGAAGCTACCAAAGGTATTGATACACTTTCCACCCTGGCAAAGACCTGGCAACTCCAGACATTCATCGATGTCTAAAAAAAAAAACACAATACAGCATATGTAAGCTTTACAATAAAAACACACATGTAGGTATACTGTATGTGAGAGAGGAACTTGCCTAGATATGTACTGTATAGAAGGATTACAGTGGTGTATATGGATATCTTTATTAAGGTATATGTATGTGACCTGTTACAGTGATGTAATTGCTTAGTATGTTGCCTAAAATCCTTGAGCTAACTTATGTATGCCCATTTAGAACTCAGCACACCAATGGGTACAAAATATTAAATTACCTTCCAAAATAACGGTAATAGGATTTGGTCTGAAGCCCTCCCCTCCAGGACACAAGACTTTGTAATCACCTGCAAAACAAAATATTATTATAATACTTATTAAGCTAGGGAATTATTGATTGTTTGAATATTTTTCTTGCTGATACATTTTTACAGACGTCATTGAATTTCCTAATTTAAGTTAAGGTAATCTTTTTAAAAGCAACTTGCTAAGTGTATATTCAATAAAGATATATACTAGGAACATTGAATCAATGCCAATAAATAGCACATAATTTTCAGAATATTTTCTAGATGTCGTCATCTACGTATCTTATGTTAAAACTGATGTACAATATCACTGTATTCACTGATGTAATGAAGCTACAAGACAAAGTCTTGCTACACAACAAGCTTTTAAAACAGTATTTTAGGCAGCATTATATTCACCCGGGAAATTGCCTGCAAATAGAGCTTAACATTATGAGACTCACAATTGACACATTTTACTTACTTGAGTTTACTGCAGGGCATAATTCACAAGGAGTCCCCCATGCTTTGCCAAGAGAGCAGCAGCAAGAAGCCTTTGCAACACTAACACCAATTTCATTGCTGCAGGACACACCCGCCCCATTATCTCCCCGAGCTTTCACATCCAAGTAACAATTGCCAGATCTGGTATCTAAAGAAAAAAGAACATTATGTGGCTTTCAGTCATTGGGCTCCACAAATTCACAGATTGAATTTGCCTATGTTTAAGTGGTTTACAACAACATAGAAAAAGGTACACTACATTTTATAACATGACAACTTATTTCCAGGTGAATATATATATTAGCAATTAAAAATTTAAGAGGCAATACAGATACTAAACAAGAGGTTTTTTTAAAACTTTTTCTTTGGTTAAGGAACCATATTATTATATTGCAAATTCTGTAGAACCCCAACCCTCTCTAATAGCACGTCTGAGATCATATGCAATATAAGGAACCCCAACCCTCTCTAATAGCGCGTCTGAGATCAGATGCAATATAAGGAACCCCAACCCTCTCTAATAGGGTGTTTGAAATAAAATGCATTATAAATTCTTCTGTATATGGTTACATTTTCAAATAACATAAAAATGGCAGGGAACCCTTTATTGATTCCTAGGAACCCCTGTTGTAAAACACCGGTATATACAATGTGCTGTAGAATTGGGATTAACAATATACTGTAGATGGTGTTTCTCATTCCCAATGGATACCTGAAAGGCTCATATAACATCATGGTTTTAGTTACAAAATATATGCCAGAGGGGGAAAAACTAACTATTGCCTAACCTGTGTGTATGCACTATTTAAAACATACCCACATCCATTTCTTATGATGGTATTTCATGTAATGGCACTATATTTAATCTTAAACTATTTAAAAGAGCATTGCCAATCTAAGAAATATTTTTCAGTTAACGGTAACCATAAAAAGGCATCCATACCGACACACCCAACACCAGTTGGGTTTAGCTCGAAATCCGGTGGGCAATCACAGTTGTAGCTGCCCGCGGTGTTTAAACATGCCCCGCTGATACATGTTGTTGGGTCAGTACACTCATCAACATCTGAAAAATGGAAAAACAACAAATAAAGCAATCGTATGCGTTTAGGGAGCAAATTGCATTTATTACACTGAATTCAATATCAACGTTACTGCCGGCAAATATCTGTAGCTCAGCTGATCTAAATATGCAGATATTTCAGGTCAAAGATTATAGCAGTGGGGTAGGTCTGGTATCAATACAAGAAAATTCGCTTTGACAATCTTCACTATTTATCCTCTTGTGATTGCGTCAAAAAAGTAACAAACATACTAATACATTTGATGCAGATTTTAAAGCCACATTTTACATGTATTTCCCCTGAAACCTGAGTTTTTCATGCAGATTGAAGGGAGCAAAATGATGAATGAGGCATAATATCATCTAATTGTAGGCTGTGCATCAAGTGCCTCTTTCCTAACTCATCCTACTCACGTCCCAGAATCCCAAGCTAATGCAAATGGGGCCATATAGGAGCACATAACGTGCAAAGGAATCTCTGGGAACAATGGGCAATAAAGTGATAAAGGGCAAATGTGGGTTCAAAACCAAGTGAGAGAAGTTACAAAAAAGGTGGGAGAGGAGATTGCTTTAGCAGTGCCTGCAGTGTTCACACTTGATTGGATATGTGTTGTTGTGACACTTCTGGAAGACCGTTTAAGTGCCCACTCCTTGGAGGTGGGACAGCCAAGGCTCGTGCAGATGGAAAGGTGAGCCTGCTCTTACCTGTGCAGTTACCACCACTTCTGTCCAACTCATAACCTGTGTCGCAGTCGCATCTGAACAGACCCGGAAGGTTTTTGCAAGTTCCATAAACACAGATGTTGGGGAGAGTGCACTCATCAATATCTGCATATAAACATTTTATAATTTAACATAGAAATAGATTTACAGCAAATGCAATGGAATAAAAAAAAATATATGTTTTATGTCATTGTTTAAACAGATAAAAAATATGGATACTCGTGTATTTAATGGAGTTAAATGTAAACAAAATTGTGTCTATTATTCCATTCTGTGTTGGGAAAAGTAAATGAAAGCTAGCAGAAAATTACAGCTATATAGTACTGCACATATAGGCAGTGATAAGGAGAAGGATTGTCACGGTTTTAACTAGTGGAGCCTACAATACACTGCTTTGAAATGCATCAGGGCGGTTTTAGGCAGCTGATGCATTTCGCACTATGATGTGTACATTGCATGTGGTTTTTAGAATGGATCACCTTCACATGTTTTCCCATCAACGCTCGGTAAAAAGCCCATATCACACTCGCAGCGGTATCCTCCCGGGATGTTAAGACACTGTCCATTTCCGCACAAGTTCGGGTTCTCTGAACACTCATCAACATCTGTTAAAAAAAACCAACAACAAAAAAACAGATTTATTACACTACTTTCTTTTGCTTTGTTGCTGAAAACCACACACATGATTAATATCGTAAATATTTCAGCACGACTCATAGCTCAGAGCGTTTCATGGAAGCTGATATCGCTGTAATTAAGGATGAAGGTCACATTCTAATGAGGATGAGTTACTTCTTGGCAACAAAGCTCCGCAAAACTCTAGCAATCCTAAGTCTTTAATACCTCTACTAATCTATCTCTGTGACCTCAGCACAAAGTATAAACCACCATGAAGCTGAGATTAAACTACGCTTTCTGCATTAAACGTTAACTGCTTCACTGCGGAACACATTATTTCAACGCAGCTCCGGCAATGAATGGGTTAAGTATAAACTTTTCAACACAGGGTCAAATCAATGTATTAATTACCAAAGTTTTCTAAAAACAAACACATGTTGTGCTTAACAGCAGAGCTTTCTACTGTGTATTGGACATGCATAAAATAAATAGCAATATTTAGTGTGGATGCTTCTGTATAAAGGCAGTCCTCGTTTTACAACGCTTCGCTTTACAACGAATGGCTTATCCAACACTATGCAATGCATACCTATATTCATTTTTACAACGCCAAAACGGCTTATTCAACGCTCTTACGATGCTTTGCAACGTTGTGTATGTGTGTGTACATATATACTCACATACACATAAACAACATTGCAAAGCGTCGTAAGAGCATATATACATATATCAATAATATTATAATAAATAATATATTATATAGTATAATATAATATTATATAGTATGTTATATTATATAGTATGTTATATATATATATATATATATATATATATATATATAATACAGTATATACACTATATAATTTATGTGTGTGCTGCGTATCTTATTGCCTGCATAAAATATTTGGTGTATTTTAATGTTAAAAATGCCTTCAGGAACGGAACCTTTCATTTAAACAGTGTTCCTATGGGAAAATGTGTTTCGCTTTACAACATTTCGCTATCCAACGCCATTTTGAGTAACGCATTGTGTCGGATAACCGAGGACTGCCTGTATTGGATACAATTTTTAACATAGACTCACCTGTGCAAATTAATCCATCCCCAGTATACCCTTCTTTGCACAGACATCGGTACGATCCCATAGTATTCTTGCAGTCTGCATGGGTACTACACATATGCGTTCCATTGGAACATTCATCGAGATCTGCACACAGCATAAATGACATTAGATATGAAACAATGTAACATTATCAAAGGCTAAACTTTATACAACAAATTTGTTGCTAAACTCTTTACAACATCCTAAACACGAATTAGCACATACAGTATCATATAAAGGTGGAGGGATTATTCAAAGCAACTAAAGGAAGCCAGTTTAAAGGGATTTTTACGATAGTTAAAAAAAAATACCAAACATAAATGTTATGTTCAAATATGTATTCTGTGAGGCAGTATCGATTCTTAACTTTAGTGTTACCAGATGTTCTATGGATTTCACAGTTAAAATGCTTCCTTTTCTCTGGCTTTATATGGAAAAAATATGTATTCTCTTTCAAATATTTATCTAAATCCTACTGGTGCAGGACAAATATCACTAACAGATGCCGAATCATTGTTTTTCCTCCTAAATCTTGATTGGACATCAACACCAGTTCTACTGCTGGCCCAGGGTACAGAATAGGTCAACATACTATAGAGAACAAGTCTGGAATGTCAATGGCTTCAAACAAACTCACCTGTGCACTTGACACCATCGCCAACCCAGCCTGTACCACAGCTGCATTTAAAGCTCCCCGGAGTGTTGGTGCACATGGCATGTCTATCGCAGTTATGTGCTCCGATCTCACATTCATTAATATCTATGAAAACACACAGGTGATGAAGGTTAAGATCTTAACAAGCAGTAAAAAAACAACAACGTATTTTTCTTTTCAGTTTTCTACGGTTTCTTTAAATCCGCTCAGACTGAAATATAGGGTAGGGCAGGTCATGACAGGTATCATAAGGAGTTGTCCAACACAGGGGGGCTCAACTCCAGTCCAAGAACCCCCAACAGGTCAGGTTTAAAGGATATCCCAGCTTCAGCACAGGTGGCTCAATCAGTGAGCGCCACAGATTGAGCCACCTGTGCTGAAGCGGGGATATCCTTACAGTCTGACCTGTTGGGGGGTCTTGAGGACTGGAGGTGAGCCCCCCTGGTCTAACAGCTACCGCTTTCAGATTTCTACAATACAAACAGAATAATGCAAGATAAGAAGTGGGCTAAGGATTCATTAAAACAGGGTTCAGGAAACATCTGCAAATCGAATCTAAAAATGCCCCAGCAATACATCTCATTGTTCTTTATGAAATATATGAGGAAGGACATTGGAAATGTACAGTAGATAAAAAACTCTTATAAATAACCCTAAGTGTGATCTGCAAGCAATCACGATGAAGGCAATGAAACTTAATTTGGAATTGTTTCCACTTCTACACAGTACCAACACTTTTTCAAGCCATGTTGACCCCTGCACGGGGTAGTTTGAAGAAATGGGGAATACGTAGAAAGTGCCCAGCCCTTGTCGATTCATATGAAATGGGAGGGGGTAATCAGGCCGAGGAAAAAGAACACACCTTAAGTTACAGTATTAGCAATTTTCAGCAGGAAATTCCCTATAGTTAAATACAGTATTAGCTTCATCATGATGCCGAGTGCAGTTTTTCCATATATCTTTAATAGAAAGCACATTTGAAACATTGCAAAGTTCACCGTTATGAATAAATTGTTCTCAACATTCATTCCTAGCCAGGATGATAAAAATCACCCAGAGCAGGAAACCAGTATTTAGAGAAAGTCAAAATAGCTCATTTTGGCATCGAGTGAAGGGAATGAGTTTCAAGAGGTCATTTGTATAATGACATATCAAGTGATCCATGCAACCAGTGTACAGTGCGAATTCTGCATGATAACACAGTGTTACCCTGTGAGGAACTTGTAGGGTGCTCTGTGTTTGATTAATTGCTACTTTGTGGTCACATGCTTTCTTATGACCTTTGAGAACAACAAAACAACATGGAAAAAAAAAAAACAATACATGTGTGCCAACATTTTGGAAACCACAGTAAACACCAAATGGAATCTTAAAACAGTCATGTTACAAAGTAGGGCATGGTTTATTTGTCGTTATTCGGTGCTTGAAATGGGCTTGGGCTTCAGCTTTTTTAGTGCTTCTTCAATTTATTTCTGAGTCAACACGGTTCCTAAATAGTTGAATAAGTATTGAGTAACCCACCCACACCAGAAATGTAGGAACAATCAGTACTTAATGTCCTTGCATCCCGCATAGTTGTTATTTCCATTACAGATGATGTCGATTATACAACATGTTATTGACCTTGGTTATAACATTAACATGTCTTTGTAACATTAAACCTATTTGGTTATGGGCTCCGCAACGTGTTGCCGGATCCACGGAAAGCAGATGGGTTAAATACAATGAATTCCAATCGCAGTTAATAGAAATGGCCCCATTCTGATCTTTTGTACTCGCATGTGCGCCCTGCTTTTCCCACACAGCTTTAGCACAGCTTGAGCGAGAGATATTCTGCACATTATCCTGCTTTTGGAATGTGAAAAATGTGACTGTTGTGTGAGAACGTGAAGAAGGAATCGGGGGAATACATATTAGGATGTTATTAATGGGAATTCCTATATTTACTATGTACAGCAAATAAAAATGCCACGGGTGAGCACACTGGCATGTCTCAGATAGGCCTGCAGCCATGCCTTTCCCATTATCTCTTGCTTGCAATGCTTCCACTGCAGCCAGGGACTCTGGGTAATGACATGCAAATAAGCACTCACAGTGCCTCACTTTTTGCTTCAAAAAGCTATACATCTTTTACTGTGCATTTATCTTCATGCTTTTATAGGCAACATCTATTTACGGATCAAATGTTTGGCTCCAGAGAACATTATATAGTTCAATAGTCCGTGTGTTACGAACGCGCAGTTACTGCTGTGGACATTGGCGTCTGACTTCAAAGCCAAGTGATTGTGGTAGTCAGACAGGGAATTCCAACACCGGAGAGGTAACCACACTGCCGGAGCAGCACCCGACCAAGCAGAGCAAAACAACACTGCAGGAGCAGCACCCGACCAAGCAGAGCAAAACAACACTGCAGGAGCAGCACCCGACCAAGCAGAGCAAAACAACACTGCAGGAGCAGCACCCGACCAAGCAGAGCAAAACAACACTGCAGGAGTTAAAAACTCCAGGCACTGAGGATTCCAAGCAGAGAGGGAGCCAGCTGATCTGTACACTGACTGTCTGTGGGGTGACACCCACCCACACTGCCTGTGAGGTGACACCCACCCACACTGCCTGTGAGGTGACACCCACCCACACTGCCTGTGAGGTGACACCCACCCACACTGCCTGTGAGGTGACACCCACCCACACTGCCTGTGAGGGTGACCACACACCCACACTGCCTAATTTTATCAGCTGTGTTGTAAGTAGCCAATTTGCTATTTCTATAGAAAGTTGCCGTTTCATACTTCACTATTGTGGCCCTTTTTTCATTCTCTTTAGGACCAAGAAAATTGGGACTTGGTTACTACCCCGAACACCTTCCGTGACACATTGTGTATTATTTACTGATATTTTTATCTGCGCCCGTTATTCATTCGGTCTGTTTTATATAGGTTAACCTGAGAGGGAGGTTAGGAATTCTGAGGCAGCATTGTATTATCTGTATTTAATTACTTATTTTGATATCGTTGCGCATCCACATTTTTTACATATACAGTATATGTGTACTAGAGAAGTCGCAACCCGGAAGTAACATCTGAGTTTTGCCGAGCAAGCCAGCCCAAGCGCGCGGGACTGATCTGTAAGCCTCAGCATATACCTCCTGCGCCTACCATCCGTTTGAACTGGTTACCTGTGCACTATATTATTTTATATGTAAGTTTTTACTTGTTACTATTTTACGTGTTCATTACATATTCTTGACCCTTGGTGCGCTTCTGTGTTTATTTCTCATCTCCTTTGTTACATAGTGAAGAAAAAAAGATCGATGCAGCAGCCACTGCTGATATATACTGAGACTCACCAGCAAGAATAAAATAAAAACCTTTCATTTAAACTACATAAAAAAAGGGATACTAGACACGAACAAAAAATGGGAATCCTCCTCCCACGCGTTTTGAGCAAAACTGCTCTTTCTCAAGAAGTTAAAAAGTCACTAGTATAGTTTAGCCCAATTTGTTAGGAGCGCAGGAATTGTTCTTTGTTTTCCATAAAAGTAAGGCCGATCCATTACCAGCAGCATACTTCACAAAGGGTGCTATATGGTAATAGATTATAAATGTTTCACTTTGCATAATGTATCATGGAGTACCAGCATAAAGAAATGACTCTCTATGATCCATTACCAGTTCAGTAAAGAAAGTTCAGAACTAGCCTGAGCGATCCTGAATGGGCAAATGTATATTGAAGATCTCAGTGAGTTTGCTCTGTGCTTTGGTCCAAAAATTAATAGGATGTTTATCAGAAGTGCTCCAAAGTCATTCTTCCCAGGGAAAATTGTATTCATGCAAATCCTGGCATGATGTGCAAGGTTCAGATTGATCTGCTGCCTAACTGTCAGTCACCCAAGTAAAAACTCCCTGAGAACAATTTGGCTTAGGAAATGCAACTGTGCGTAAAGTTTGATGCTCAACAAGAGAATTTATTTTTTTCAAAACACAAACAGGTTTTTAACCAATCAATGTGCACCTTTAAAAAGACGAACTATTCCCAAGTGTTTTGGGGGGGGGGGGGTATTGGTCAAAAGCCTGACAAAATTATACTGTAGTCCAGAAGTGGCCAGCTCCGGTCCTCAAGGGCCACCAACAGGTCAGGTTTTAAGGATATCCCTGCTTCAGCACAGGTGGCTCAATCAGTAGCTCAGTCAACAGCAGTATATATCAAGGCAACGTGAAAGCAAAACTGATATTTTCCATGTATGTACAGTATGTATTTATTTATATCGCACCCACAATGTACTCAGTGCGTCACTAAAAGAGACAGTACAAGAAATGATAATACAATAAGTACAACAAACAAAATCAAACAATAGGGAAGGAGATCCCTGCCCCAGAGAGCTTACAATCTAAGTCTGCACAGTTTTGTGTTTAATGTATTGAAGTACCATGCTCAATTTTTTTTTGTCGGCACCAGTTTGCAATTTGGAAGTGATCAGTAGGAGAAGTTTCCCAGGACAGATATTACAATGGGACATAAGAATAACATTCTGCATCTTCACTGCTCCTATGTGCAGTGAAAAATCTGCCGGGTACGAGGCAGTAAGAGAACAATTTGTGCCATATTCAAGTAACTTGACTAATGAGCCTCTTAATAACAATAATAATAACAATAATAAAAACTTGTTTCTTATATTGCACAGAAAATGTACGCAGCGCTGTGCATAGAATGTTGCGTGCACGAGACCCGATCACAAAGAGCTTACAATCTAATGTTCATGCCTGAGTCACAGGAAAATCAAAGCGACTTGCTCAACGTCCATAGGATAGCTGACAGCGGGATTCAAACCAGGCTCACCCACTTCAAAGGCAGTGACATTATTAGTAGCTACTTATATATGATGCAGCCAAAAACAAAAAATGGGACAGAGCTTTCTTATCATCTCCCTCCCAGGGTGTACTGCTGGAAACAGGTCATATTATAGGGGAGGACTAAGATATATTATTATAATGTTTCTATATGATTTGCATTACAATTTGCTTTGTGAATACACTTTATCCATTTATATATATTCTTCCAGAACCAAGCAAGTATCATATTTAACACTGTTTAAATCAAGGAAGATATTATTTGATGTGGCCCATTTTTTTTTTTTTTTTGGAGATGAAAAATTCACACTACTTGAGAGGCCCTTTTTTTTACAGTCCAGGTATTTCCTGCAAAAGTTTGTAAACAGGCAAAAGTCGGGGACAAGGTTTCGTTTCTCTTTACACGTAAATCAATACCCCAAATGTGAAGGAATATTACAGGAGGAAAGTGGGATATACCGTGGGCCAACGTGGGGCCTTAAAAGTATTGTTCTTTTGGGCTCAGATTTGGCCAGGGCTTCATGTTGTTACGGTGTCAAATGAGTTTGTTTACAATGCAGTTTCGACAGGAAAAGGAAATGGTGTTATTAAAAAACATTGCAGTTTAATATGTACTCAAGACAGTATTCCAGGCCATGTCAACCAAAACGCCCGCTTGCCAAAAAGGGTTTGGTAGAACATGAAGGAAAGTAAAGGAACAGCCTACTTCATTAGAGGAAAAGATCGCTTTTTGAAAGAGAAACAAGACCAAGGAAAAACAACAAGGCTAACAACAGAAAGGGGGAATATGCTGTGCATTCTTATTAGAAACAGTTGCCCAGGTATATCATTCTTCTTGTAATTGATTAATACATTTTTCAGAATTCTGGGGAGCATTAGCCAACTTTCCAGTGCAATAGGATCATTGAACACAATGGCCAGGAGCCCTTAAAACCACGATTGTGGTAGGATATTGCCCCCCGGGAATTAGGCGGGTCATGGACGGTCACTGTGCATCACGTACTAGCAAGTTACCCGCAGATCGGTGCAAAATTCTTCAGCGCGACTCAAATTTGGATACAAAAAAAAAAGTGACCCTCTGGCAAGGAAAACCAGAATGCACTGGGTGGTTTGGCATCTCGTGCTCCTGTTTGGGCTGTGAGTGTGTTCAAAGAGGGAAGAAGAGGCCCCTGCGTTTGTGCATAATGAATCCAAAACATTCATATTGTGGGCCAAGCTCCTGTCAAGTAACGGGGGCCCGTTTAAAACTATCCCATTTGTGTGTTAAAACTGCGACAGTATAATGTTTTACTGTTACATGTTAGAGGGACAAGTTTACACCAGAGTTGCTCAAATGGAGTCCCCAAAGCAGTAAAAAAAAAGGGGTTATTCATGATATCCCAGCTTGAGGTTCAAGCCATAGGACCCATGTCCCGGCTTCAGCACAGGGGCCAAATTCAAAATCACTTTCTTTCAGCACAGGTGGCTCCAATCAGAGGTCACGTCAAAGGGGACTTTGAGCCTCTGATTGAGGCCACCTGGCTGGAGCCGGGAATCCTGAAAACCTTAACTGTTGGGGTGGGGAGGGGGCTTGGAAAACTGGAGTTAAGCAACCTGATTGACAACATATTGTTTCAAGGGCAATTATATTCGAATTTGATAGGTTAGGGTAAAAAAAACAAAGCATAATTAATGAGCCTCAAAAACATAAAAGGGAAAATTAGGCTTATCACATGAGAACGATTCTGCTTTATCCACTCAAATTACACTACATGAGTCCAAGCCAGGGATCACATTTGCTTTAATAGCCATAGATCTGTTGGACTGAACATACAAAGGATTTGACAGCAGTGATGTCAGGAGCTGGGTTTATTTCAACACATACAATAGCACGGTTTCTTCTTACCGATGCACTGTCCGTGGTGTGAACCTGTAGCAAGGTTGCAATCACGCGAGCATTAGATTGCATGCTGTTTCACCCCACAGTCTGGCAATTTTTGGAACAGTTACTGGCCCATTTTGGACCATTCATCGTATCTGGCGATTAAAATGTTTTCGGTCTTCAACAGACAATCCTTTTCAAATCTCATGAACCCTTTACGCTTGCTGCAGGAAAAAGCCTGCGGAGATAACTGATTGCAAGTCCGGCCTGCAGCAATCGGATAACTTATTCGTGTATCCTCCTTTGGAGTCATGTTGCCCTTCATTAGTTCGCACCATTTTTTTTCCCCATATACCCTGACTGCTCCTTGTCTTGTAGGAAAACTTTCATTGGAATGGCAACTTTTACCCCCTGTTGTACGTCCAGCACTGTGTTTTACAGTTGGCAAAAATATTTACTACCCCCACCCCCCCCGCCCTCCTTATATGACCAAAAACCTCAGTTTAGGAGTTTAAAGTTCCCTTTTTGCACAAGCCAATTCAGTGTTGATTGTTGTAGATAGCAGGGATTACGAGGTCTTTGGTTTGCACCTACCAATGTGCTTTCTTCACCCAGTTACTGAGGTCTAACCCACAATCGTAAGCTGGCAGAGCAACAAACATTTTGAGAGTGGTGGTCTTGAAAGAGGCATATATGTAAGTGCATTGTGAAGGACGTTGTGGGGATCCCTCACCCCCAGAATAGATTGATAGAATTAATTACAGTGTGTTTTCTAAGAGCTTACAACGTTGCACCTTCAGAGATGGCCATCTAGTTTTAATTGCGTTGTGTTACAATTTCCCAAAAAAAAAAACAGAAAGAGAGAAGGAGGGAATTACTACAGCGTTATTAGATGTGTTCTAAAAAAAAATTCAACAGTAGAGGCAGTGATTCCCATTACAATTTAACAATCCCGAAAAAAATGCAGTTAGTGCCAATAGGTACTAGTACAGAAAACTCCTGTTCAAGGTTCAGGTGGGGGGGAGTTTCCATGCTTGGTGTGCGGAGTTGACAATAACACACTTTGGTGAAATCCCGGGCTGGGATTCCACCCTATTTAATTGTCCCGAATTTTGAGCAAACATATCCGCTTTCCTGGCTGTTGGGGAAGTTGTTTTCCCAAGTTTCTTACCTTCACAGATCAGCGCTTGTCGTGTGTAGAGTACCCATCGGAAATGCGCATCTTAGATGCCTACCATATTTATCAAAAACCCCCGTTCTCCACCAAACCCCCGGGAATTTCTTGCACTCATAAACTCTGAAAAAGAATGGTTATCACAGTTTATAACGTGCCAGGTGTCCACGGGCCAATTATTTCCATGCCAGTATCATTTATTTTCATGTTAAACGTAATTACGGCCGGCAGCCCAGGGTAAAACGATCAACAAAACCAGGGGTCTTGCAACTCCCACAGAGACTTGCAAATGATCTGCAGGAGATTAGAAAAACTCAGAGTATTTATTACCGGAGCTATTTCATGTTTGTTGTTTGCGGATTCATATTTGGCCATTTTGTATTTTATAAGTGTATCGTATATGCAGCGGCGGTGTATCCTGGCCCGGGGGGCCTAGGGCAGCCAAATTTGGGGTGGCAAAAATATCGCCCCATAACCACTTTTATGCGGCTCTCGGGTTTATCGGGAACTAGTTGGGAAGTCACTTTGCTTGCGGCGCCTCCTTACCTGCCCGCCTCCGTCTCCTTCAAATCGCAGAGTCAACTGACATCGCAGGCGTCGCCCACGTGATGTCACAGGCATCTCGTTCCCATGGCATGTCGCAGCGTCAAAAATGACGTGGCGTTACCATGGCAACGCGACGCCGTTACGACGTACGCGCTGCGTGAGTCGCGGGTCCCTTCAACACAAACATTTATATATTCCTAAGGTACTAGTGGAGGAAAGTGGCATAGGCGTTCACTTCGGTCTGTGGCTATGAAACTTACAAGGACCAGTGTTGTGAAACAGTAAGACACACTTACCCAGTTACTCGGCAAAAGGGCACTCTCACAAGGTCTGTTCCAAGACGTCCGAGATGTCAACGAAACAGCAACCATTTTCTTTGTCATATTATAAAGCAGTCCCCGTACAGGTTTGATTGTCGGGAACAATTATTTTTGAAGATACAACTCCCTTCTCATATCTGCATCAATTAAAACGAACTACTTGTACTTCTATAAAAAACTCATTGGGCGGTACCTCAAATCCCCATTATTATAAACTCTGTTTTTCAAGAATTTGTGCAATGTAATGGGGTTTTACACAACGCTTCTGCATCAGAAGGGCTGTGGCGTATTTTTAAACGCAAATTTGACGTGGCGCCATTTAAAATGGTGGACACACCGTGTTCTTAACAACGCAACATGTTAAGAGGGCAATAAAAATTAGTACATTATATTTTTTCAATTAATTTTTTGGGGGAATAGGGGACAGACAAGGCCTGACTGCTTTGCATTTAAAGATGAGCCATTATAGAATTCATGTTATACAGAGAGAGAAATAGTTTTCATTGGGGGTGCTGCATTCTTTACTTCCAACTATTTGCATGATTTTATGCCATAGAGGTGTGTATAACATCCACTTCAAGCAAGCAATTCTTGCGCCAGAACAGCTGTAATTTATAGTTTGACATATTTGCTAGACATTTGTACATCACTGTTTACAGATCTGATAAACTGTAATCTGGTATTTAACTCTAATGTAAAGTATGGCATCTGTTACTTATTGAAGGTCAAAAAGCCCGTGGGGAAAAATAAAAATCTGGTTATACTGCAATGGAAAAATAAATGGTCTATAGATTTGTTTATTCTGTTTCCAGAGTTGTGACAATCGTTCATTGAGCATCTGTATATGGAATATCAGTACCCTTTTGGTGGACATTCAATATCTTTAAACTGGGTAGGCACATCTGCAGTATTTTATAGTGCAACTGTAAACTAAGCATTATTATGTCAAACTTTATGAAGGGTGGTGTGTTCTTGGTAACATATTTGATGTTTACAGTTTTGCCCTGAATGAGAACTCATCCAAGACGTAATACGAAGGTTTAACACCACTACCCATACAGTTATTTCCTCCGTTTACTTGCATGTAATCTGGGGGACAGATGCATGTATAGTTTCCAACAGTGTTGTAACATGTTCAGGTCCACAAATACCGGGCGGTCGCATTCGTTGACGTCTTAAATTAATAAACAAATAACAATTATTATTTTGGTGAAGTTGCAGAACGTTTCGTCTTTAAGCATCTCACTGGAATTTCCGAAGTGCGGAGGATGAATAGAAATCATAAAAAGCGAATGTTCTCGTAGTCCAAAACAATTTCCCCCAAAATCTGTCTGGAGCATCTCATTGAAATGGTGGAGCCCCTGGAGAATGATGCAATCCAGGGAGAGGGCTGCGAAATACGTCAACTGAGATATACTACCATCACAAACACGGGTGTCTTCATTAAGGTAGTAGCCGGGTGGACAACGACATTGGAAGCTACCAAAGGTATTGATACACTTCCACCCTGGCAAAAGACCTGGCAACTCCGACATTCATCGATGTCTAAAAAAAAAACACAATACAGCATATGAAAGCTTACAAATAAAAAACACAACATGTAGGTATACTGTATGTGAGAGAGGAACTTGCCTAGATATTACTGTATAGAAGGATTACAGTGGTGTATATGGATATCTTATTAAGGTATATGTAGTGAACTGTTACGTGATGTAATTGCTTAGTATGTGCCTAAAATCCTTGAGCTAACTTATGTATGCCCATTTAGAACCGCACACAATGGGTACAAAATATTAAATACCTTCCAAAAATAACGGTAATAGGATTTGGTCTGAAGCCCTCCCCTCCAGGACACAAGACTTTGTAATCACCTGCCAAAACAAAATATATTATAATACTGTATTTAAGCGAGGGAATTATGATTGTTTGAATATTTTTCTTGCCGATACATTTTACAGACGTCATTGAATTTCTAATTTAAGTTAAGGTAATCTTTTTAAAAGCAACTGCTTAAGTGTATATTCAATAAAGATATATACTAGGAAAATTGATCAATGCCAATAAAGCACATAATTTTCAGAATATTTTCTAGATGTCGTCATCTACGTATCTTATGTTAAAAACTGATGTACAATACACGTATTCACTGATGTAATGAAGCTACAGACAAGTCTTGCGCACAACAAGCTTTTAAACACTATTTAGGCAGCATTATATTCACCCGGGAAATTGCGCAAATAGAGCTTAACATTATGAGACTCACAATTGACACATTTTACTTACTTTGAGTTTACTGCAGGGCATAATTCACAAGGAGTCCCCATGCTTTGCCAAGAGACAGCAGCAAGAAGCCTTTGAAACACTAACACCAATTTCATGCTGCAGGACACACACCGCCCCATTATCTCCCCGAGCTTTCACATCCAAGTAACAATTGCCAGATCTGGTATTAAAAGAGAAAAAAGAACATTATGTGGCGCTTCAGTCATTGGGCCTCCACAAATTACAGATTGATTTGCCTATGTTTAAGTGGTTTACAACAACAGAAAAAGGTACACACATTTTATAACATGACAACTTATTTCCAGGGTGATATATATATTAGCAATAAAAATTTAAGAGGAAATACAGATAATAAACAAGAGGTTTTTTTAAAACTTTTTCTTTGGTAAGGAACCATATTATTATTTGCAAAATCTGTAGAACCCCAAACCCCCCTCTCCTAATAGCACGGTCTGAGATCATATGAATATAAGGAACCCAACCTCTCTAATAGCGCGTTTGAGATCAGAATGCAATATAAGGAACCCCAACCCTCTCTAATAGGGTGTTTGAAATAAAATGATTATAAATTCTTCTGTATATGGGTACATTTTCAAATAACATAAAAATGGCAGGGAACCCTTTATGGATTCCTAGGAAACCTGTTGTAAACAGACCTGGTATATGTCAATGGCTTGTAGAAGTGTGGGATTAAACAAAATACGCTTAGATGGTGTTTCTCATTCCAATTGGATACTGAAAGGCTCATATAACATCATGGTTTTAGTTACAAATTATGCAGAGGGGAAAAAACTAAACTATTGCTAACCTGTGTGTAATGCACGAGTTAAAACATACCCACATCCATTTCTTATGATGGTATTTTATGTAATGGCACTATATTTAATATTAAACTATTTAAAAGAGCATTGCCATCTAAGAAATATTTTTTCAGTTAACGGTAACCATTAAAAAAGGCATCCATACGACCACACCCAACACCAGTTGGGTTTAGCTCGAAATCCGGTGGGCAATCACAGTTTTGTAGTGCGCCCGCGGTGTTTAAAACATGCCCCGCTGATACATGTTGTTGGGTCAGGACATCCATCAACATCTGAAAAAATGGAAAAAAACAACAATAAAGCAATCGTATGCGTTTGGGAGCAATTGAATTTATTAACTGAATTCAATATCAACGTACTGCCGCAAAATATCTGTAGCTCAAGCTATCTAATAGCAGATATTTCAGGTCAAAGATTATAGCAGTGGGGTAGGTCTGGTATCAATACAAGAAAATTCGCTTTGAACAATCTTCACTATTATCCCTCTGTGATTGCGTCAAAAAGTAACAAACATACTAAATACATTTGATGCAGATTTTAAAGCCACATTTTACATGTATTTCCCCTGAAACCTGAGTTTTTCATGCAGATTGAAGGGAGCAAAATGATGAATGAGGCATAATATCAATCTAATTGTAGGCTGTGCATCAAGGCCTCTTTCCTAACTCATCCACTCACGTCCCAGAATCCCAAGCTATGCAAATGGGCCCTATAGGAGCACATAACGTGTCAAAGGAATCTCTGGGAACAATGGGCAATAAAAGTGATTAAGGGCCAAAGTGGGTTCAAAACCAAGTGAGAGAAGTTACAAAAAAGGTGGGAGGGAGATTGCTTTAGCAGTGCCTGCAGTGTTACACTTGATTGATATGTGTTGTTTGTGACACTTCTGGAAGACCGTTTAAGTGCCCACTCCTTGGAGGTGGGACAGCCAAGGCTCGTGCAGATGGAAAGGTGAGCCTGCTTTACCTGTGCAGTTACCACCACTTCGTCCAACTACTAACCTGTGTCGCAGTCGCATCTGAACAGACCGGAAGGTTTTTGCAAGTTCCATAACACAGATGTTGGGGAGAGTGCACTCATCCATATCTGCATATAAACATTTTATAATTTAACATAGAAATAGATTTACAGCACATGCAATGAATAAAAAAAAATAGTGTTTTATGTCATGTTTAAACAGATAAAAAATATGGATACTGTGTATTTAATGGAGTAAATGTAAACAAAATTGTGTCATTATTCCATTCTGTGTTGGGAAAAGTAAATGAAAGCTAGCAGAAAATACAGCTATATAAGTACTGACACATATAGGCAGTGATAAGGGAAGGATTGTCACTGTGTTTTTAACTAGTGGAGCCTACAATACACTGCTTTGAAATGCATCAGGGCGGTTTTAGGCAGTGATGCATTTCGCACTATGATGTGTACATTGCATGTGGTTTTTTAGAATGGATCACCTTCACATGTTTCCCATCAAAGCTCGGTAAAAAGGCCCATATCACATCGCAGCGTATCCTCCCGGGATGTTAAGACACTGTCCATTTCCGCACAAGTTCGGGTTCTACTGAACAATCATCAAACATCTGTTTAAAAAAAACAACAACACAAAAAACAGATTTATTACACTACTTTCTTTGCTTTGTTGCTGAAAAAACCACACACTGATTATATCGTAATATTTCAGCACGACTCATAGATCAGAGCGTTTCATGGAAGCTGATATCGCTGTTAATTAAGGATGAAGGACATCAATGAGGAGAGTGACTTTACTTCTGGCAACAAAGTCCGCAAACTCTAGCAACCTAAGTCTTTAAACTCTACTAATCTATCTGTGGACCTCAGCACAAAGTATAAACCACCATGAAGCTGAGATTAAACTCACGCTTTCTGCATTAAACGTAACTGCTTCACTGCGGAACACATTATTTCAACGCAGCTCCGGCAATGAATGGGTTAAGTAAACTTTTCAACAAAGGGTCAAATCAAATGTATTAATACCAAAAGTTTTCTAAAACAAACACATGTTGTGCTTAACAGCAGAGCTTTCTACTGTGTATTGCATGATAAAATAAATAGCAATATTTAGTGTGGTGCTTCGTGATAAAGGCAGTCTCGTTTTACAACGCGTCGCTTTAAAAGAATGGCTTATCACACTATGCAATGCATTACCTCTATCATTTTACAACGCCAAAACGGCTTATTCAACGCTCTTACGATGCTTTGCCAACGTTGTGTATGTGTTGTACATAAGACTCACACACATAAACAACATTGCAAAGCGTCGTAAGAGCATATATACATATATCAATAATTATAATAAATATATTATTATATAGTATATATAATATATTATAGTATGTTATATTATTTAGTATGTTATATATAATATATATATATATATATATATATATAATACAGTATATACACTATATAATTTATGTGTGTGCTGCGATCTTATTGCCTGCCATAAAATATTTGGTGTATTTTAATGTTTAAAAAATGCCTTCAGGAACGGAACCTCATTAAACGTGGTCTATGGGAAAATGTGTTTCGCTTACACATTTCGCATCCAACGCCATTTGAGTAACGCATTGTGTCGGATAACCGAGGACTGCGCTGTATTGGATAACAATTTTAACATAGACTCCCTGTGCAAATTAATCCATCCCCAGTATACCCTTCTTTGCACAGACATCGGTACGATCCAATGTATTCTTGAGTCTGCATGGGTACTAACATATGCGTTCCATTGGAACATTCACGAGATCTGCCACAGCATAAATGACATTAGATATGAAACAAGTTAACATTATCAAAGGCTAAACTTTATACAACAAATTTGTTGCTAACTCTTACAACATCCTAACACCGAAATTAGCACATACAGTATCATATAAAGTGGAGGGATTTATTCAAAGCAACTAAAGGAAGCCAGTTTAAGGGATTTTTACGTTAAAAAAAATACCAAACATAAATGTTATGTTTCAAATATGTATTCTGTGAGGCAGTATCGATTCTTAAACTTTAGTGTTACCAGATGTTCTATGGATTTCACAGTTAAAATGCTTCCTTTTTCTTGGCTTATATGGAAAAAATATGTATTCTCTTTCAAATATTATCAAATCCTACTGGTGCAGGACAAATTACACTAACAGTGCCGAATCATTGTTTTTCCTCCTAAATCGTGATTGGCATCAAACACCAGTTCTACTGCTGGCCCGGTACAGAATAGGTCAACATACTATAGAGAACAAGTCTGTGAATGTCAATGGCTTCAAACAAACTCACCTGTGCACTTGACCACCATCGCCAACCAGCCTGTACCACAGCTGCATTTAAAGCCCCCGGAGTTGGTGCACATGGCATGTCTATCGCAGTTATATGTGCTCCGATCTCACATTCATTAATATCTATGAAAACAACAGGTGATGAAGGGTTAAGATCTATACAAGCAGTAGAAAAAAACAACAACGTATTTTTCTTTTCAGTTTTCTACGGTTCTATTAAACGCTCCGAATGAAATATAGGGTAGGGCAGGTCTGACAGGTATCATTAAGGAGTTGTCCAAACACAGGGGGCTCAACTCCAGTCAAGAACCCCAAAAGGTCAGGTTTAAAGGATATCCCAGCTTCAGCACAGGTGGCTCAATCAGTGAGCGCCACAGATTGAGCCACCTGTGTGAGCGGGGGGATATCCTTACCGTCTGACCTGTTGGGGGGTCTTGAGGACTGGAGGTGAGCCCCCTCGGTCTAACAGCTTACCGCTTTCAGAGTTTCCTACAAACAAACAGAATAATGCAAGATAAGAAGTGGGTAAGGATTCATTAAAACAGGGTTCAGGAAAACATCTGCAAATCGAATCTAAAAATGCCCCAGCAATACCTCTCATTGTCTTTATAAAATATATGAGGAAGGGACATTGGAAATGACAGTAGATAAAAAACTCTTATTATAAATAACCTAAGTGATCTGCAAGCAATCACGATGAAGGCAATGAAACTTAATTTGGAATTGTTTCCACTTCTACACAGTACCAACACTTTTTCAAGCCATGTTGACCCCTGCAAGGGTAGTTTGAAGAAATGGGAATAGTAGAAAGTGCCCAGCCCTTGTCGATTCATTGAAATGGGAGGGGGTTAAATCAGCCGAGGAAAAAAAACACATTAAGTTACAGTATAGCAATTTCAGCAGGAAATTCCTATAGTTAAATACAGTATTAGCCTTCATCATGATGCCGAGTGCAGTTTTTCCATATACTTTAATAGAAAGCACATTTGAAACATTGCAAAGTTCACCGTTATGAATAAATTGTTCTCAAATTCATTCCTAGCCAGGATGATAAAAATCACCCAGAGCAGGAACCAGTATTTAGAGAAAGTCAAAAAGCTCATTTTGGCATCGAGTGAAGCGGAATGAGTTTCAAGAGGTCATGTGTTATAATGACATATCAAGTGATCCATGCAACCAGTGTACAGTGCGAATTCTGCATGATAACACAGTGTTAACCTGTGAGGAACTTGTAGGGTGCTCTGTGTTTGATTAATTGCTACTTTGTGGTCACATGCTTTCTTATGACCTTTGAACAACAAAACAAACATGGAAAAAAAAAAAACAATACATGTGTGGCAACATTTTGGGAAACCACAAGTAAACACCAATGGAATCTTAAAACAGTCATGTTAAAAAGTAGGGCATGGTTTTATTTGTCGTTATCGGTGTTGAAAATGGGCTTGGGCTTCAGCTTTTTTAGTGCTTCTTCAATTTATTTCTGAGTCAACCCGGTTCTAAATAGTTGAATAAGTATTGAGTAACCACCACACCAGAAATGTAGGAACAATCAGTACTTAATGTCCTGCATCCCGCATATAGTTGTTATTTCCATTACAGATGATGTCGATTATACAACATGTTATGACCTTGGTTATAACATTAACATGTCTTTGTAACATTAAACCTATTTGGTTATGGGCTCCGCAACGTGTTGCCGGATCCACGGAAAGCAGATTGGTTAAATACAATGAATTCCAATCGCAGTTAATAGAAATGGCCCCATTCTGATCTTTGTACTCGATGTGCGCCCGCTTTTCCCACACAAGCTTTAGCACAGCTTGAGCGAGAGAGTATTCTGCACATTATCCTGCTTTTGAAGTGATGAAAAATGTGGACTGTTGTGTGAGAACGTGAAGAAGGAATGGGGGAATACATATTAGGATGTTATTAATGGGAATTCCTATATTACTATGTACAGCAAATAAAATGCCACGGGTGAGCACACGGCATGTCTCAGATAGGCCTGCAGCCATGCCTTTCCCATTATCTCTTGCTTGCAATGTTCCACTGCAGCCAGGGACTCTGGGTAATGACATGCAAATAAGCACTCACAGTGCTCACTTTTGCTTCAAAAAGCTATACATCTTTTACTGTGCATTTATCTTCATGCTTTTATAGGCAACATCTATTTACGGATCAAATGTTTGGCTCCAGAGAACATTATAGTTCAATAGTCCGTGTGTTACGAACGCGCAGTTACTGCGTGGACATTGGCGTCTGACTTCAAAGCCAAGTGATTGTGGTGTCAGACAGGGAATTCCAACACCGGAGAGGGTAACCACACTGCCGGGCAGCACGCCCCGACCAAGCAGAGCCAAAACAACACTGGCGGAGCAGCACCCGACCAAGCAGAGCAAAACAACACTGCAGGAGCAGCACGCGACCAAGCAGAGCAAACAAACACTGCGGAGCAGCACCCCGACCAAGCAGAGCAAAACAACCACTGCAGGAGCAGCACCCGACCAAGCAGAGCAAAACACACCTGCAGGAGTTAAAAACTCAGGCACTGAGGATTCCAAGCAGAGAGGGAGCCAGCTGATCTGTACACTGACTGGCGTGGGGTGACACCCACCCACACTGCCTGTGAGGTGACACCCACCCACACTGCCTGTGAGGTGACACCCACCCCACTGCCTGTGGGGTGACACCACCCACACTGCCTGTGAGGTGACACCCACCCACCGCCTGTGAGGTGACACACACCACACTGCTGTGAGGTGACACCCACACCCACACTGTCTGTGGGGTGACACACACCCACCATGCCTGTGAGGTGACCACCCACCACCTGCCGTGAGGTGACAACACACCCACACTGCCTGTGAGGTGACACCCACCCACACTGCCTGTGAGGTGACACACACCCACACTGCCTAATTTTATCAGCTGTGTTGTAAGTAGCCAATTTGCTATTTCTATAGAAAGTTGCCGTTTCATACTTCACTATTGTGGCCCTTTTTCATTCTCTTTAGGAACAAGAAATTGGGACTTGGTTACTACCCCGAACACCTTCCGTGAACATGTGTATTATTTACTGATATTTTATCTGCGCCCGTTATTCTTCGGTTGTTTATATAGGGAACCTGAGAGGGAGGTTAGGAATTCTGAGGCAGAATTGTATTATCTTTTATTTAATTACTTTTTGATATCGTTGCGCATCCACATTTTTTACATATACAGTATAGTGTACTAGAGAAGTCGCACCCGGAAGTAACATCTGAGTTTTGCGAGCAAGCCAGCCCAAGCGCGCGGGACTGATTGTAAGCCTCAGCATATACCTCCTGCGCCTACCATCCGTTTGAACTGGTTACCTGTGCACTATATTATTTATATGTGTTTTTACTTGTTACTATTTTACGTGTTCATTACTATTCTTGACCCTTGGTGCGCTTCTTTGTTTATTTCTCATCTCCTTTGTACATAGTGAAAAAAAAAGATCGATGCAGCAGCCACTGCTGATATATACTGAGACTCACCAGCAAGAAAAAATAAAAACCTTTCATTTAAACTACATAAAAAAAAGGGATACTAGACACGAACAAAAAATGGGAATCCTCCTCCCACGCGTTTTGAGCAAACTGCTCTTTCTCAAGAAGTTAAAAAGTCACTAGTATAGTTTAGCCCAATTTGTTAGGAGCGCAGGAATTGTTCTTTGTTTTCCATAAAGTAAGGGCGATCCATTACCAGCAGCATACTTACAAAAGGTGTGCTATATGGTAATGATTATAATGTTTCACTTTGCATAATGTATCATGGAGTACCAGCATAAAGAAATGACTCTCTATGATCCATTACCAGTTCAGTAAAGAAAGTTCAGAACTAGCCTGAGCGATCCTGAATGGGCAAATGTATATTGAAGATCTCAGTGAGTTTGCTCTGTGCTTTGGTCCAAAAATTAATAGGATGTTTATCAGAAGTGCTCCAAAGTCATTCTTCCCAGGGAAAATTGTATTCATGCAAATCCTGGCATGATGTGCAAGGTTCAGATTGATCTGTGCGCCTAACTGTCAGTCCCAAGTAAAAACTCCCTGAGAACAATTTGGCTTAGGAAATGCAACTGTGCGTAAGTTTGAGCTCAACAAGAGAATTTATTTTTTTCAAAACACAAACAGGTTTTAACCAATCAATGGCACCTTAAAAAAGACGAACTATTCCCAAGTGTTTTTGGGGGGGGGGGGGTATTGGTCAAAAGCCTGACAAAATTATACTGTAGTCAGAAGTGGCCAGCTCCGGTCCTCAAGGGCCACCAACAGGTCAGGTTTTAAGGATATCCCTGCTTCAGCACCGGTGGCTCAATCAGTAGCTCAGTCAACAACTGAGCAACTGATTGAGCCACCTGTGCTGAAGCAGGGATATCCTTAAAACCTGACCTGTTGGTGGCCCTTGAGGACTGGAGCTGGACACCCCTGCTGTAGTCCAACTACTGGAGAGGGGTGTAATAGAAATGTTTTTTCATAAATCCATCAGCACTGCATTACGTTGCGGTCCACTGCAGGTGGGAAGGGCTGAATGATAAATCAGAATCAAGAGAGCAAATTGCACAGACCTGCATTGGTGATTGTGTCGAGAAGGTAAAAAAGGTGTAAACAGATTTAAAAACCCAGAAGCGCTTATGGCAACTAAAAAAAAAAAAAAAAAAAAAAAAAAAGAAGAGGTACTTTTTTAATTTGATTTATTTACGTGCAACACAAGTTGTAATTTTGTCATCTATTAAATGTATACAAAGTTTGTTGGTGTTATATATATTATATAAAAGATAAAAGAGAGAAACACAGATACAAAGAATACACACAGATAATACCATCATATGATACACATAGATAATATATATATAGATATATATATATATATATATATATATATATATATACATATACATATAACATATACATATACATACAGTGGTCCTCGCTATCTGATGGTCTGTTTTCCG